>JAQISU010001240.1:5067500-5452500 GCA_029339505.1 Unio delphinus | reverse complement strand
ACTTATTTAAAAACTCGTTTATGACGTCTTCCTCGTAATTTCTTTTTTGTAAACAAGTGATATCCTTATTAATGAAATAGTTTATCTGAGTTCGGAAGTGATTAGATATTTGTACAAATTAGGATTCCAACATTACATCTTACATTGTAAGAAATATAAATAGCACGGTACTAGGTTGTCGATTCTGTCTATTAATGTTACGATCACTGTTTCATCGTTAGATGGTACTAAGGAAGAGTTTGTCGTGACAAAAATTTACAATTCAATGTTTGAGAAGCGACATTTTAACGGTATGCAATTTGTGTACTATGTAGAATGCGTAAATACTTATTCTCTCGCTTTCCGAATTATAATATATGTTTTATTGTATGTTGAACCCTAGGAAACTGGCGTGAAGGGTATTGGTGAAGTAATGCTAGTTTATGTTTGCGGTGTATGTATCCAAGGCATATATCAGCAATACACTTTTTTTTTCGTCCATCTACGCAGGGAAACTATTTACTGTGAATAAAGTTTTAGGGAATAAGTAAATGACGTCAATCGCATAAACCTTTTTATGTATTAAATACCTGTACTCCAGCTTTTGTGTACATCGATACTCGAGGGTCGGCTGCGACACACACACACACCCACACACACACATAAGGTTATTCATGTATATTGTGTTGTATTTCGAAAAAGTGTGTTAAGTCCACCCTATACAGAACCTGCAAAATGATTTTGATCTGAATACACGTATACTTCCAGTGCACAGACGATAACAGTACATAAATACCTCATCATGGGTAAAGCTCTTTTCATTACGGATCGTCTTGTCAGTGTGCGTGCCTGCTATAAGAACGTGCTCATCTTCAGTTTATTAGATTCTTGTATCTAAGATCGAACTATTTTATTTCCACGTTTAATTTTGTATGTTTGCTAGTTATCTGTTGTTTACGCAGTAGAATGCATACACACACACACACCAATGTATATATATATATATATATATATATATATATATATATATATATATATATATATATATATATATATATTATTGTTAAGCTACATAGCCAGGAATATATTTTAATAAATATTAAAGCTATATTTTAGTAAAGTTTGGTACAGTAGAAGTCTTATCAAGCAATTTAAATTTTTTCTTAACCTGTTGATTTATACATATTATGTCGAGAATGTATTCTGTATAACCTATCGTGTATAACGTTATTAGTTTCCATGCCCGTGTCATGCATAATACATGGTACAGAATATAGTTTTAGCTGTCTAGAGCTGTGTAGAGTAGTTAGAGCTGTGTAAAACCGTCCAGAGTATCTGGAACATGCAGAGGGTTTGGAGTGAGTGACCCTAGTGTTCAGCTATCGGAGTGATCAGGGTGGGCGTGGTGCATGTTATAAAACCTACCACAGTAATTAACCGTAGCAGCTGTGAAGCTTAACTATTTCAGCTGTGAAGATGAAATATATCGTGCTGATGACGGAATATATCTCCTTGCGTATATTCTTGTAGCCGTGAGCTGATTATGAGGTTTATAAAAGTTATTGTATCTTCTGGGACTGTAAAGATGAGTTCCATATATGTCCCTTTTGTTTGCATAACTTAACACTCTGAGTGAATTAAATTTACTGAGTACAATTATATACTGCTTGCTAGTTGAGTAAGCCGTATCCATCTTTTCAATGTGAAATCATTGTGAATAATTCACTCTTTATATGATTGAAATTATTTATGGATGATATATATATATATATATATATATATATATATATATATATATATATATATATATATATATATATATATATATATATATATATATACGCAAGTATTCATAATGAATAGCTGACCTATGTCATTCCTTTTTTAACAGTGTATTGATATGATCATCAAAAGTTTTATGTTGTGATTCCGGAAACCCATCCAAGGTCATCTTGTTACAAATAAGTTTAGAAATCGGATCTTTTTCGATGTAACGGAACGCATGTTGTATACTACTGCACTTTAAGTTCGTCCCATCAAACGTTTGAAATGCTATCAATGAAAGAACCCCATGAATTTGGGAAAGAGTTTGGCTACGCGGGGGGGGGGGGGGCAGGAGCGGGGGCAGTGGGGGGTCCCATACAAATGTCGTTCGTGAACAACGGGCTAGAAAATTGGATCAGAGGTTAAGGGAGAAAGAAACAGAAAGGTACAAACTAGAGTTAGAAAGGGAAACCTAGACGGATTTGATATAATTATAGAAGGGGATGATATCATTAGAAAAAAAGCAGAAAGGAAGAAACTAGAAATAAAATAGCAATCCAACAAAAGACAAATCTCATATAAAAATGGGTAGATCGAGTTAGGAAATCAAGCTGAGAGAGAAAAATTAGAATTTGAGAAACGAAGATAGAATTAGGAAAACTGGTCCACAACGAAAAGATTGAATGTCAAAAATAGAAGCAGAAAGGGACAAACTAGAACTTCCAAAAACGTATAGAATATAAAACTAGAAAGTACTGTACTGTCATGGTTTTCACGCACTAGTCAGTACTAACAAGGTTTCCGCTTATTACTCTGCATTCTTATGTTTTTCACGTACTACTCTGCATTATTTAGGTTTTCACGTTCCACTCTGCATCATTATGGTTTTCTCCTACAACTGCGCATTATCAAGCTCTTCACGTACTACTTTGCATTATCATGGTTTTCCCGTACTATATTTTTGCCGTACTACTCCGCATTATCATGGTTTCCACGTACTACTCCGCATTATCATGGTTTTCGCGTCCTACAATATGATAATTTTCACGTCCTGCTGCGTATTATTATGTTTTTTGCGTACTACTCCTCATTATAATGGTTTTCACGTACAACTCTGCTTTATATTTTTTTTTCAAGTACCACTGCACATTATCAAGGTTTGTATATATTTGAGTAATAGTTAGTTAGTTAGTTGACTACCTCCCTCATAAAGTCTAATAATGTGTCCATGTCTTTTATTAAACTGTAATGACCATCCATTTATTATTCATTGTATTATATTCGAAGTGAAATAGTTGTTTGATAGCATGACCTACTATATTGCTTTTCTGAAGATGAGATAACATATTTTCGTATCCAAACAAGTGTATTTTGATCTTAGTCTGAGCGTGAATTATATATGTTCACAATTTGCTTTATTTAGACAACGTTTGTTCATATTTACACTCTGTGAATAATTTTAAACTGGATGAAAATCAAGTAATACAGACCTAACGAAACATGTTGCATCTTATCCAAGCATATTTTGACATAAGTCAGTGTTATACTATATATGTTAAGTAAACAAATTGACATTCGTAACTGGAATACCATGATATTCATTTCAAGATCCAGTTTCCTTGATGTTTGTTCAGTTCCTTGAGAAAAATACCTACTTCATTAGCAAATGCCGTATCATATTTAAATAATGTTGTGTTCTTGCGTTCTCAGATTTAGTATCACTAAGTACATTTTTTGGAAAGGTTACATTATTTGATACTTGAAAAAAAAAATTTTTCTTTTATAATATTGTTAGATATTTTAATATTGTCGAAACCTCTTATTTCAATGAAGCTTTTCCACCTTTATAATGTAAATGATTTGCAAACTGATTGTATGATTATATAATAGTAAACATGCAGTGTGCGGATTGAACGGAATCGTTTTTGTTTTGATGATTATTTGATTTACTTTTAAATACATTATCAGGTAAGCTTCTCGTCTTTTCTTTAAACAAATGTTAAGCATCGAGTTGGGTTTTAACAAAGTTTGTCAAAGTGAGAAACATTAATTGATTTGTGATACTTTAGTTCACATGCTTAACCTTTTGCCGTTTTCCGGATATGTTTGATAATAGCGTTAAATATATATTCACAAAATTGACAGATTTAACATTTTTAATTATAAATTGTCTAAATATACATTTCTATGAGGCAGCGACGTTTATTTTTTGTAAACAAAATCAGTGATGGAATTATTGAATCGATATCAACAAGTTTTGATTGTTGTATATACCTATGGCTGTTAAAACGTTTACAAAATGTTTAGTCTTAACAATATAACCATCTTCCTTTTCTTCATTTTCCTTTTACCTGTGTTTATCTTTTCTATATTCATTATAATATACCATGTTTTATATTAAAATGATTTTTCTTCTAATTAAATACATTCTTGGCTCCAAAATATTAATCTCCATTCCTGACTAAATATAATATCTTCCAAAAATTGTATGTAAAATCAATCGAATTTTGTATTAAAAAATGGAAATACTATTTGCTATGGAGACTTGGGATGTTTCGGAAAGAATAATCCAATATTCAGCTTAGACATATACCCGGCATCTCCAGACAAAATTTACACGAGTTTCCGGCTGTTCATGCGGCAGAACTTGGAAGACAATATGTTTCATATGCTAAGGGTCGATGACGTCATTCCCATCACGAACTAAAGATTTGATCATTCCAAACAAACGAAAATAGTGGTGCACGGATTTATTTCTAACGGACTTGAACCCTGAATGATGGTTTGTCATAAAACTATTGAATAAATATTGCGGTAATTTACATGTTGTGCAGCATTTCTGGTGTGATATCAATGCATCGCTATATTCACGTTTGTGATAGTGCATATCGACACAGAAAGATAGTAGAATTAATTAAATTTAATACCTTGACTGGACAAAAGGTTAACATTATTGTAGAATTTATATTTTTGATAAAAAAGTAAATAGCAAATCCTGTTATACTTTTTCTTGTTGGAATTAGTGTTGCAGACAAAATAGTTTCCTTTTGATAATGTGTGACAACTAATTTCACTGTTGGTACGCATGAATACATGTGAAATGTGAAAGGTATTGCTGAATGATACAGAGTTCAAAGAATGTATTTCAATTCTTAAAATGTTACTAGTAAACTTGTAGCGTAGCACTGTACTGTCGACATTTTAGTGCACAGGTAAAGATTAGTCATGTTGTTACGAATGATGGAAACTTGGATATAGTCTATTATAAATATTTATTTCAATTGTATCAATATTCAATGAAGTTATATCTTTTAAAAAAATACAATCGTGATGGATGCTAAAAACTTCCTTTTGCAATTTCAAATCATGAGAATAATACGACCAGTCTTTGACCTAGTTCAAGTTGTCATAGGTACTTTTTAAGTTTCATTAGGCATGTTGTTGGTATTTGAGATTTAGCTGCTAATGGTATGAACAAAATCTAATATGAGATAATGAATAGAGTATCTAACGCTAACTTCTGGTGTTTATGTAGACTGTCTTGAGAACGTTTAGTTAACGTTAAACGTTGTTCAAATGTTGATATGGATAGTTTAAGCTCTTCTTGAGCAACTGCAAATACTTTCCAGTGCAAATACAAAAACTTCAAAGCTCTCACGAAAAATGTATGATGCTTGAAACTAAACCTCTACGTATATTTGTTCTTAGCTGTGGTAGACATTTGTTCCGCTCCGGCAGTTTATGTATCATATACAGGGATTGTTAACCAACCTCCCTTAAAGCGTTCTGATTAGGTAATCGTACCTGTCCATTCCAATGCGATAAAACACCTAAGTATGACCAGGATTTTTCCAAGTAACGGATTAAGAAGCAGCATTCCTCTGATAATAAGAAGAAGAAAGTTTAAATATTATTTGTTCTATCTAATCAATGTTAAGTGAACCTTCCAAAGAAGAAATTAATACCCCTTTTCCTTTTATTCTGAGAACAATACCGTTGAGTGATGTATTGTACAAATCAATTGTGCAATGATATAAGATATTGTTATTTTAAAAACAAAGACACTGGATATATAGTTGTTTTATTATGTAATAATATCGCGATGCATGTAGCATCAATGACAATAATCGTGATACCATCACGATGCGAAATTGCTCGGAATACCCAACCATATTTATACTTTATCTCTGCCTTACCAACAATACTAATTAGTGTTCACAAATACGCAGCATGGAATCTTACACTGAGATCGAATATAGGAAAAAGACTTAGAGGTTCCAGTGACATCGATCACTTCAGATCCCAACCTTTTGTATAGAAAACTTCGTGAACATGTGATCCTAACGAGAGTGATGAGCAGATAAGTGATAATGATCAAGTCGATTATAATAATAATAATAATAATAATAATAATAATAATAATAATAATTATAATAATAATAATAATGATAATAATAATAATAATAATAATAATAATAATAATAATAATAATAGTAATAATAATAATAATAATGATAATAATGAGGATGTTGCAAAGAACCTAATCTTTAAAAGCTCTAAGCGCGTTACACAAGCTATCATGATATGACTACACTGCAGAAAAACAAATGGCAAAAACAGTGAAATAGAAAACATAAAAGCATGCTGAAAACATATAAGATACAAAACATTATTAGGTCGCTAAGTTGGTCCCTGTAATAAAAAGTGAGTTTTATGGGCACTCTGAAAAGAGACCACTGTGTTTTTGTGTCGAATTTCAATGGCAATTCGTTCAATGGCAATTCGTTCCACATAGCCGGGTTCTGGAACGCAAAAAAAAAACGTTGTCCATATGACTTAGGTGTACAAGTGGGAACGATTCGTATACAATAGTCAGAAGAAGAGTGTAAGTATCTTGCTGGTTTATACACACGGGTGAGCCCGGATAGGTATATTGGATTGGAGTCTATCAGTGAAACATAGGACAGAGAACAAAGTTTGTGTTTCATTCCGTATTGAATTGATAGTGTAGTGTACAGAGCAGTGGGTACTCTGAATATGATCCATGCAACTGTGTTTTGAACCTTTTGAACTTTCTGGAATAAATATTGTGACGAACCATACATAATTGAGTTACAATAGTCAAGTCTTGAAAGTACTAATGAACACACAAGTGTTTTAGTGGCATCAACTGAAAGATATTTACGAATGGAACTGATGCGTCTCAGTTCAAGTTATGCAGCCTTGCATATGTTCATGACATGATGGTGCAATGTAAGGGTACAGTCTAGACTAACGTCTAGGTTTCCACTGACTATGAGAATTCAATTTTGGTGTTGCTATTATTTGTTTTCTGAGGTAAAGGATGTGACTGAGAAAGTCTTTGTGTTGTGATCATAATATATCTCATGACTGGTTTCAGGATGAGTTTTCAAAATTGTCATTGATAAAATCAATGTATGCAAACATTATTGATTTTCAGGTGGGGTCAGCTTACTTCTTCTTAGTAGAAATAATGTAAATGCAAATAACTTACCAGCCCTGATTACCGTATGTGTTATTTGATGTACCAATACATTTTGAATATACTTTAAATAACTCGTAATATGGGTTTTAATTCATGAATCAAACATTGGATAATATTTTGTAACCTATGAAATTTAGACTTTGAATCATACTTTATGTCTTAGAAGCAAAAATTGGCATGGAATTGAAAACAATATTTTACTGTAAATGAAACCATAAAATTGTGTTATTACTTACGAATTGTACAACTTATAACAATATTAGATTAAGATAAGAGATAAGAATTCTTTATTTCAGACTACAAAGTCCATACCTTTAAATTTAAAAAAAAAATAAGTTTTATAAAAAAAAACATAAAAAAAGAACAAAACAAAATTTAAACACAAAAGCATATATATATATATATATATATATATATATATATATATATATATATATATATATATATATATATATATATATATAGATATACAGCAACATCTACAACTATTAACTGCGTCATGCATTATTAATAATAAAAATTAAATGACATTTAAAGAGTAATTGGTTCCATCTACTAATAATATGAGAATTTACATGAATGTCATAGTTCCAAAGAGATTTCAAAATACAGTTCTTACTATTAGATATTCTTGTCAACATTGAGAATACATACTTTCTCATCATTTCATCAAAACGGAATACATTATAGTTAACAAACATGTTGGAGGCAATGTTCCACCTTGGTAGACCTAATAGAAAACGAAGACTATTATTATGACCAATAGCTAGTTTTTTTGTACTTTGTACATTCACTAAAGTTTGTCCACAGAGGAGCGCAATACATGGTGCAGCAATAAGATTTGAATCATCTAATTTTGATTTGCAATGAACAATTCTCGAATTTACGCAGAAGCATGTTTGTTCGAGTACACAGAGATTGGTAATGTCTCATCATATCTTCATTATCCGACCGATTGGATTTGAAAATATGACCCAAATACGTATAAGTGTTGACATAGATAAGAGCTTTGCCGTTAAGATATACAAGGGGAGGAGATGGTAATTCGAAAGAAGCTCTCTGAAAGACCAAGCATACTGATTTTTTTGTATTATACATTATATCATTCTCAAATGCGTATTGTTCACATATTTTTAATAATTTCCTTAAACCTGCTATAGAAGGATTTATCAATGACATATCAGCAAAACTGAAATTGTTAAGAAAAACACATTTGGTGTCAGACGTAACCCTACGTTACACTGACTGAGCTTACGATTTTAACTCGTCTATATATATATATATATATATATATATATATATATATATATATATATATATATATATGTATATATATATAATAAATACATTGAATATCAAGGGGGACAGAATTCCCTCCTGCCTCACATAATATGATTATTGTACATGTAGTGCGAAATATTTATGAGAGCTTTATAAAACAGACACTCGCTTAAGAGTTTGTACATTTGACTATTTCATAAAACCTGTACAATAATCGATTTAAAAATTTCTTTGTAACGCTTCAATTATAAAATATAGTCATGTTTAAACATTTTTTTTAGAGATTTGTGCCCAGTTTCAGTCAAGTTTCTCCGGTGTTTATAATATCCGCAAAAGATCACAGAAGGCGTATAATTATATAGTTGTTAAAATATTTTGCTAAGCATTACCTGATAATTTGTGGGATTATTTGTTTCAGACGATGAAGAACGAGTTATTAAGGGCGGGAGACTTTAACGTGATTTTGATCGAGTGGGAAAAAAGTGCGAATGTCACTTATAACCAGGCTACCGCTAACACTCGTGTGATGAGGGCAGAAATAGCCAGACTTATAACCGTGCTAGAGGTAAGTCTGTATAAATATATGTTTTCATCTCTGCTCATTATTTGCACAGGCATATATGGCATGCACTCTTCACTAGTTGTACCTATCAAGGAGATACCATTCGGGTATTAGGTAAATTTAACATGAAAAAGAAACTATGTATCCAATGTGAAATTAATATGGAAATGACACTCTGTAAACATATTCTGCCTGGACATAAATGTTGCATAAAGTAAAATGGGAATTTTGGATTGTGAATTTATTGTATTCTGAAGTCTATACTGAGCTTAGCAAACAGTTCCTTTTAAGGCACACTATTTGACGCTCCGGAGTTGGAAATTATCATACAGTTTTGATAAACTGGATGTGTCCAATGACTCTGAATGGGCACATGACATATTTTCAGGGATAAGAATTAATTCTTTAAAATCCAAGTCATCTGAAAAGATTTAACAAAACTCAAAACTAGCTGCAACATAATAACTTTATATCAGAGGTAAAAATTCAAATAGCCGTAATTTCACTACTCGCTAAACATCTCAATTTAAAAGTACATTCTGCTCAATTATGTAAAATTATGGATGGTTACATGAACTTATTTATATCATGTAAGTCTATTATAACCTGAGGAAAACAAATCATTTTATTCTAGGAATTAAATAAAAAATCGTTTAGTTCACCTAAAATAATTTCCAAATATCATTTCACGTATTCAATGCATCTGCGTTTTCTCTAAAACTAATTTGCTAAATATTTCGTTTTAAAAATAACTTTCATTTACGTTTCTGTTACTTAACCTTAAATTAAGGTCAGAATCTAGGTCAACTATAAAAGGAACCGTTCAGCTATTATTAACTATTCACGTTGATTACGTATTAAATATAATATGACTCTGATCTCTAAACTGTAAAACGTTACGGTAGCATGAACTATACAAATATTAAACTACCAAACAAACAATTAAATTAAAAATAAATATAAAATAAATCAGATTACCTCACAGTGTCACACTGATATTTGTTTTGAGGTGTATTTGAAAGAAAATAAAAGCTCTAGGATCGGTGTTGTTTATATTTAAATGTTTTATGTCGTGTTACAAAAGGAAAGAAACACGCATGGACAAGTTTTCTTTCGAATAAACTTATTGTATCATCAATGAAAACTAAAGTGCTTTGTATATGTAAAATTGTTGTAGCATAATGTAAAAACCACTAGAGATATATTTTGTTTAGGACAATGTATTGCTTTGCGATAGAAATATCAAACATATAACGTTTTCAAAATGTATGGTCAGCAGATCCCTATGGGAAACATGCCTCAATGAATGTTCTGTCTTCATACTTTAGATTATTGTTGCATCATGGATGGCAACGATGATTTTAAAAACTACAAACGTTGCCCAATAAAACTAAATAAGATGAACGCTTTTTTCTGTTACACCAAGAAAGAAATATTAATTAATTTAGCGTTTTTAAGTTTTATCTAAATTAAAGAGTTTTTTACTGCTTTGCACTTTAGATGATAAACCTCGATTAACAATATTGGTGTAACAGAAACAACTCAAAAGCACTTGACTGTGTTTAGCACAATGCATCCTGACGGCGGAATTAATTATCTGACTACGTTTAGTTACCTGCAGTATTATTTCCTCCATCATGACAATATATGCTCCTTCTTAAACACTCTTAAATAAAGAAACTCGTACAATCTACTTTATATAGCACTGACCCAAATCAAACCAGAATTTTTGTTTAAGTCTTAGGTTTTAATTCTGGCATTCGAATTAAAGCTGTGCTGGAGTAAAAATAACAGTGTTATCACCATTCCGGAAAACTAAAAAAGTCATTACTTAATGCAAAATCAAACAATACAATTTTCCTTCATGTGAAAGAAAATGATTTTTTGTTTTAAAAAAAAGGACATATTTCTTGTATTATCCATGCCCATCCATGCCCATTTCTTGGTTCAGCTAAGTTTCACAGTTGTCATATTAAAGTGCCTGAATGTTATAATTGTAATGTTATCACATCAAGTGGGCATTGACTCTTGTCATTTCATTTGTGCATTACTATACATGAAGTAGTATTTCATTTATATATGTTCCGTTATTGTAGCCAGTAATAAAACGTACAATACTCAAGATTATTCCACCTGAAACACTTTAGTTTAAGTACTAAGAGTAAAGACGTCATTGACAGTTAAGAAATATTCCGGTTAAATTCAGAAACCGATCCCGGTGGATTAAATGGTATGACACGAATAGTGATTTATGCTTAAAAGTTAAACACCTGAATCACTGAGCCACCACAGCTCACAAAGTGCAGATCTCATAGTTTACTAAGATATTACGCTTTCAGCATGTCTGCATGGTGTAAGGATATGTTTAAGAATACATTCGGACTTCACGGATTAACTCCTCTTTTAATACCTGTTGTTATCCCTATGTATCATGTGTGCATTTGCAGTTGCAATCTTCTGCATTATAACCATCACTTGAGTGATATCCTGCCAACTTCAAAATTCTTGAAATCCAAAGATGTCGCCAGGACAAAGCATACATATATTCATTTAATTCTCCAACTTGTAGATAAGATTATTATATTGGAACCTTTACTAGCAGAAACGATCAACAATAAGCGTAAATGTTGTACAATAAGTGTGAATGTTGTACAAAAAGTGATTAATCAACCAATTAGATGGTATGAATATCAACGCTTACATATAGTGTCAAAAACATTCAAAGGCAGAAATCAAAAACAAACTAGCACCCATGATGTTTTTAGAACTTTGTTGAGTTACAGTTCAAAACCGTTGTTTATATGTAACATGTTGGGCGACATAGTCAACACTTTAATATGAACTCTCCATAACACGTTTTCATTATTACATTATCAAAACGTTCCATTCAAATGTTCACATCAACATGTTTCCTTCATTGGTAATTGAATCTACAAAAATATATAAAGTATAATAAACATATCATACACTCTTTGCTAGACTATTGGAATCAATGTAGTTACTTTTGTGTCGGTGAATTTTGTGATACACAAATAACTGTAATGACTTACAATGAACAATAACTATTTCGTATTGCTAGGATTGGATCCGGCAGAGCCAAACTTCCAATACAAAGACAGGATGGTTCGTCTTGATCCCATAGATGCAGACTTTGTAGACGTCATACAAATCGATGGAAACAGCATCCTCGTATTAGGTATGAAAATCACGTCTTAATTTTTGCAGTATATTACATATTAGGTGTGTGAAAAACTGTATGTTAACCCTAGTGCTATGTCTAAGACTTGTAGCTGTAGATCATTGTGGAAAAAAGCAAACGGTTAAGAATGATCACACAGCATGGTGTGCAATAAATGTTTCTTACATATACTATATCCATTATATTCAGTGACATGCTGAAGAATATTTAAAAAACTTGGAGACAAACCATATACTTGGCATTCCATACACTTGTCAAAACCAGACACTGGACAAAACCGGGCAACACCGGACATTGTACATTTCCAGAGACTGGGCACTCTCTACTCCGGACATTCCAGAGACTGGAAGGCTGGAAACATATCCAATAGTGTGTCACACGGGCATAAAAACGTTATAACTACGTTATACGGATAATATTAGCATCACAATACTTACAGAACATTAAGTTTAGAAATAAATCTAACACTGCTTGATAAGAATCCTAGTGTACTAAACATGTCTTACAAATAAGGCCTTCTTTTACTAATTTAAATCCTTCGCTCAGTCGTAAACGCGCATATAAACATGTGCATTATTCTGCATAAAAAAGATACAAATCATTCACAAATTTACATTGTAATGTAAGTGTGTTATCATCTATACAAGAAATAATTTAAAATTATATACCTCTACAGCTGGATATGTGCGAGTACTTATAGTATACCGCGGATTAACAAAACATTCCGTAGGGTAAAGATATTTCCATGAGATGAGGTATTTGTACACAGATATTGTCTGTGCATTAAAGTTATTCGGTTCATCTCATGAAAACCTCTTGGCACGTGTTGCATGAAATGAACCGAGCTCACTAGTATGAAATACGAGACAATGTACATTTTTCAAGATGAATAATAGTTAAACGCACAGAAAGAAGCTGTAGTACATGAATTTAAAAAGTAAATAAAAAGGGTTTATACATGTCCGTGACATACAAAGACACACACATATCTATCTATCTATCTATCTATCTATCTATCTATCTATCTATATATCTATCTATCTATCTATATATCTATCTATCTATCTATCTATCTATCTATCTATCTATCTATCTATCTATCTATCTATCTATCTATCTATCTATCTTTTTATCTTGTCTAAATTTTTTTATCAGAGGGAATTCTCATGCTGCTTGAACAGTTTACTTAATTACTGCCACTGCCAGCTTGGGGCCCCGAGTGGCCGAGTGGTCTAAAGCACTGTTCGTTACGGATACCTGCCATCTCATCTCTGTCTGCGTGGGTTCGAGTCTAAGATTCGGCTAATGCAGTTATGTGAGAAAGCTTGCCAGTAGCTTCACGTAGGTCGGTGGTTCTTTCCGGGGCTTTTCCGGGTTCTTCCTCCACCATTAATGCTGGCCGCCATATATAGCCTATATTGTGCTTAAAATGGCGTTAAATTAAACAAAACAAAAACAAAACAAAGCTCCTGCCAGCCTCGAGAAGGACAAACATTGCGTGGCTAACTAAGGTAATGTGACACGAAGATGAGTCTATAGTTATGAGTGCCGACAGTGCACTGGCAGATAGCTGTCAGAGAGACAAAGTATGAACATTTTAATAGATACTTCACTAGACTGGAAAATGTAACATAATTGGCATTGGTTTTTCACCAGAGTCTCAACTATTTCTACAGATTTTTTGGTGTTGTGATTGCCCAGGAATCCCCGAACCACTGCAGTTCTTCCATGCCGATTTCTCCTTACTATTGAGCTTCTTGAGGCGCTCATTGCAATTCAGAACCTTCCTTATCTTTGGTCCGACAAAGACACCGGTGGCACCAACATGACGATGTTACTCATCATATATAACAAGATCCGCTGTAGATAGTCGCACTTGTGATAGTGACCCGTTGTGTCCCAAAGGCAAATATAGCAGGGTCACCTGGACAACCGACTTGTATACCCACCAGGAATGCTACATTTTGAAGTCTTATATAACTTTCCAGCCGTACTCATCATGCATGAAAGCGTCCAGCAAGGTCTTCGTGCTGTTTAAATCCTCTTTGAAGTGCACCGAGTGAGCAAGGGGAACAGACAGGTATCACGTTCCATTATAGAGCAGAACGACTTTGAGACCCCAAGTTGAGTTGTCAATGAAAAGACACCATTCATTATGATAACAGATGATTCAGATTTTCTGTGGCAGAATCGTGGTCCTTTCTTGACGGGTGAAAATGCTTGAAAAAATTAGTGACGCTTTCTGTGTTGCTGCTGTCATACTGTAATCAAACTTATTCCACTGCTTGAGAATACATTTCAAAAGATCGGCGTTGGGCTTGGTGACACCATGATATCCGGTCGAGTCGTTGATGTTTTTTTGATTGGGATAGTATGGGTTTCTTTTCTAAGCTCGCCCTTTGAAATTAGCATCTGGTGCTGCAACGTTTATATCGTTCTCTGAATAGCTACCCTCTTCAAACGACGGATGCTCTTTCTCCGGAAGAGTGGGTGCAGGTAATCCATGACTTCATGGCACTCTTTTCCCCTTTTTACCATCCTATGAAATCCATTTATTTGACTCAATTTTCATATATGATATATTTTATTCAATAACAATCGACATTGTAAAAGTTTTAAAGTTAAACACTTTTACTATTGTAATAAGTTTAACAATTTTAACAACTATTATAAAATCAAATTCAGAGCCAAAACTGTCCATCTTAATCTACATAATTATCACAGTGATTGCAACTGCCCATGTGCTTTCTTGATCCCCTACAGGCATGCAAACATATGTCATGTATGTCTCACACATCTTAGCAGATGCTTCCACTGAGTACTAATCTGCTTCTTGTCTTGATAAATTGGCCACATGCATAGCAACATACGTCTCCCGAATGCTTGCATAATTATTATATTTAAAAAAAATGCAGATATGTATAAACTTATGCAGCTGGAGCTAAACTGAACTGGAGGGATTAAGGTTCGTGTACTTATATAAGTATTTATACTACTGGAAAGTTATTGAAAGTTCTTGAAGTTAATCTATGTTTACTCAGCACTGAATCCATCTGGCATATTCTGAAATGGCTTGTTGGGGATAATATCTATCTTCCTTTATAATGAGGCATACGCAATAAGGTAATAACACTTACCACACAGGAACATAAACAACATTATTACACGGTGTAATCGAAACAGGAAACGTATAATTAATATATGTCTTGATATAAATAAAGACAGAAATGGGTCTTTATGGTATGCATGTACAGACTTTTATTATAATCTAACTGTAAAGCAAAGTTCGTACAATTTAGTGATAAATCAATCGAGTTTGCCTATCGTGTTACTTGTGCATTTAAATTTCATTGATGAAATGTACCAACTAAGTTGAAGTATACTTTACAGAAACATGTTAGAAGTAAAGATTGTGAATGAGAAAGTGATTTTGTTGTGATCAGAACGGCCTCAGATCATATTTTGTCTGTCGCTTTTTACATTTAATCCATGATTTCGCATCAGAAATGCACCTCTCTACTCCTTGGATGGTTGCTACAACTTCACTTGGGTGGCTAGATTTTTATGTTTGGATGTCATCAGTATACCATTGGTGAGACACCTCATGATTATATATGACCCTTGATAACGACAGTGTGAACATAATGAAGCAAACAGGCCCAAAAACATAACCTTGAAGAACACCACAACATAGATCAACTGGGCTGGAGTCTAGTCCGATTATATATACAATTGTGTTCTGTTGACTAACTCGGATTTGAATCACGGAAAAACTGTATTGTTAAGGCCAAATATATACTGGATACGACGAAATAATATATCCTGGTTTATTGTGTCTAAGGAAGGCAGGAACTTGAAACATTCCGCTATCCAAATCAGGTAAAATGTTATTAACTACTTTCAGAATACTACTTTAAGTATTGTGGCAAATCCATATGCACACTGTACATTACTAAAACGACTGTTTTAATTTAGATACAAGTTGGGATAGAACAACATTTCCTAAGATTTGTCTATATGAACGGGATATAAGAAACTGGACGCCAGTTCTTTAAATCCTCATGGTCGAGTATTGGTTTCTTCAGCAGAGGCTTTATAATGGCAGATATGAGAAAGTATGGGAATTCCGCGGATTAGAAAGAGATATTAATAACATCAGTTATTGAAGGCAATATAGGATTTCAGCACTCCAGCAGCAGTCATGTTGGAATTGGCTGAACATCACATGACTTTGGTGTACACTTCATTATAATTGTAGGTAATAACTCCTTAGAGACAGGTTCAATTGATGATATTGGTTGTCGCTGAAATTATGTATCGCAATTAGGTATGGGCATGTTTTTCATGCAAAGAACGCAATCCGTTATGAAGTTATTCTGCTGCAGGAGGTAAGCAAGTTGTTAGGCTAGCTTGGATTTCATGCAAACGTTTGGTTTTATATTTATCATACGAAGGTTTATGTAATTAATACAATCGTGGAGGGTTAAGGACTGATACAGTCAGATGGCATATTATGCTGAGGTGATATGATGCAAGTCCGTTGGATACAAGTATGGACCATATAATATTATCATTAGGTCTATGAAGAATCCAGTCTAAAATATGACCGTTTTTATGGGTGGGATGCTTAACTGACTGCTTAAGGTTGAAAACATAAATGAAATCTGAGTTTTGATGTGTATGGTTTCCCGGTCCAAGTGTTGAAATCTCCAAACGTAATTAAGTTGCAACCTATCGAATTGATATACGCCATGAGAGTCAGACACTCCTCCAAAAAGAGATTCAGTCAGCTTGTTATTTCTACTACTAATCCCACCCTAATGAAATGTAAAAAGTTATTAAATAGGTTTAAAGTTTAGGAAGCACACCACAAACATCTTGGGAAGCTTTATACATTTTTTGGTTAGGATTTGGCATGAGAAACAAACAAGACATATACACAAACAACAAATTGAGTACGAAAATAGACGCACCACACTTATATCGGAGGGGGGGGGGGAGGAGGCGAAAGAAACTTTATATAGGTATAGGGACTACAATGAATTATGGGCACTAAGTAAGGAAAAGACATATGACTGGATGTTGATTTACATGCAACTTTAAGTAAAAATAAAGTAGAAAATACTCATGTAAATTGGGCTAGAGTTTGGAGGCATTGGTCTGACATCAACTCTCCTAAGGTACAGAGTGTCGTCTATACGTACCTCCACAACGCCTGGCTTACGGGCAAAGTGGCACTTAGAAGACGAATGATTCAGGCCCCTGTTAGCTGCCCTCTATGCAGAAATGCCCCGTTCACAAAAAATCATACGATGACTCAATGTGACAAAACAAAGGAAGAAAGGATCAAACTTATTATGGAAATAATGAAGGTAGACAAGTACGACATACGTCAAATACTCCTCCTAGACGGAAATCTTAATAAAAACCTAATACGACAAATTACGGACTATATAACGAGGACGTTGATAAAAAATTTTTCTTTATCTTTGGGGGAAAAAAAAGAAAAGAGGAGAAAAAAAAATGTTTTTTTCTATTTCCTATTTTATAAAAAAGCTCAATTCATATTGTAAACCTTACCGGGGAAAGTACATTAATGAAGACGCCATGGGGCTATATCACATGGCGCTACGCAAAGTGAGCAGGCCTATGGCAGAGTTTGGAAAAATCACCGCACTACTTGTAATGTTACTTAAGTTTGCACTTCCTTTTATCTGGATACTAGATCCAATTTTTTTATTTCATGTCTAGATCCCTCACTAGACATGAAACCCATTAAAGGTTAAACTTAAACAACTTTTGGCATTTTGTGAATAATTAATATAAATAAACAAAGGACGGCCCTAATTGAATCGGGAATTATACAACTAAATAAATTCGTACATTTCCCGACTCAATGCAGACGGACCTAGAAAATTTTAATTTTGTTAGAAAGTAAACTGAAGCACCGTAAATATTTAATTAAATACACTTCAATTTTCATCAAATTCAAAATTAATTTAAACTATATTCATATAAAGAGAATTGTGTGATTACCCACATAGAGAGAAATTACAAAGTAAGACAACTGTGACAAGAATTTGAATGAAAATGGCTATCCTTACAATAACACAAAGTATAGACTTGTATATAGCAACATACAAATAGCACCAACACAAAAAGCAAACACAAGGATACTAGGCGACCACTAGCCATGGTCAAATAAATAAAGAACAAAGTAGAATACTAGTTTTCAGTAGATCAAATCCCATTTAGTAATGATCGACTTAAAGATACACTAGGGGAAGAAAAAATACCCCTTTTCAAACATATAATCCCGATGGGGAAAAATTAAATGGGGAGATAAATGGAAAATAAAAAACAACCAAAACAACATATCAAGAAGGAACACACACAAACATAAAAACTGTTTACTTTTTTTTTGGGGGGGGGGGGGCACATGTCTGGTGCCCCCAAAAAGAAGAAAAGTACAAGGATGTACATTTGATCTTGATCATTTCTGATCAATTTCATATTCTAGAAATGTCTTGTGGTCTTGTGTAATGCCCCAGTAATATATTAAAACTTGTAGTCAATGATCCTTTCCTATTTGTTATATGATTGAACATATGTGATATAGTGTCGCCATTCAAAGCATACACGTTCTAATTTTCTAACTGATGTCTCATTGGTTCAGTGCGACTGATTGGTAATTTGTTACTTATCAGGTTGATTAGCTATCGTGCAGGGTCTTTAATTGGGCCATACTATTTTACTGAAAATGATTGTTGAACTGGCTAAAACACTTGGCCAAGTGATGAATTCAACATCTCAGTTTAACGATACTCATACTATGATACACACGACCCGAGATGTTTCGAGAAAGAACGAAACACATTTAATATAATGTATTCCTTCTTAAATATTTGCAATAGCTGTCATTAATAAGAACGCACTGATGCAATTCATACCAAAAACAAACATTTTTTGTGTTACATTGTAATTGTTTGGTATAAATTATGACATAGTAGCCTTTAGCATATTTTTATTTGGAATAATGTACCCCGTCTCTTGAACAAAACCATCACTGTAATCTTTCTTGTTATTTAAGTAAGAATTTAACTATTACTGATACCATATATTAATTAATCAGAATATTTTGTAACATTTGGCAAAATATATTTCAATTATTTTACTAAATATACATGTTATATTATAAAAGGTAATCTGAATAAAGCAAACACATATGATGAGGTGCTTCCATGAATGGATGTTCTTCTGGGATAGTTCCGTAGTCCCTTATTTGTTATATCTCGTTCTTCAGGTTGTTTTCAAAGATAATTCTGAGAAAAGAAAACATACTGTTGTATGATCTAGAATTTAATGATATTTGTTGTTCATACCTAATGCAGCTTTTTAATCATGTCCTTTCCTTCGACACAATAATTATTTCTTCATTTATTCACATGATATTTTGCATTGTCTTTATTTCAAACTGTAGACCTTTTGTGTTTTGGGAATCTCACACGCAGTGAGGAGATAACTCTTGCACTTGTTGTTATGTATTGAATACCAAATACTATGAAATATTACCAGAACGCTTAATACACATACGCATATTTATATGTTTCAAACGTTTATACCTAAAAATATCCATATACTTATTTATATTATATAACGAGCGAGGGTCCAGTTCACAAACAACATCTTTATATATAATAACTGGTTTCAATCTTGCTTGAAATATAACTGCGAAATACAGTATCCTATCATGATACAATCACTAAAATATACTACGCTTCAGACGGTCTATATATATATATATATATATATATATATATATATATATATATATATATATATATATATACCATACATCATTACGTCAGTGAAGAATTATTGGCAAAACGTTTTACCTCTTTAAAATGTCAGTTTATCATAATCTGACTTCGACCTGGTTTCCATTTGTAAATTATCGTAGGGTTCCATAGCATTGCTGAAATTGTTGAAAATCAATATTTTATGTTTCTGCTACAAACATTTCGCTTGACTTGAATTCTAAAAGTTCTAACATTGAAAGCCAATAGGTTGATATGTAATGTATTACACTAAAAGCCCCTACATGAAAGACGTCTAAGACTGAAAATTTCTTAACAGACAGAATATATTATTTTCTATGATAATTTGGAGTAAAAATGGACCTACCGAATGATTAATATTAAACCGCTAATATTTTCGATGTCATAAGATAATATACACTGATCTAATTAATCATCAAGACACTAAAAGGTTTCCACGTACAATATTTACCTTTAAATCACTTTTATTAAAAAAGTATATGCAGATGGAATAAGAAATATGCTGACGCCCATTTATGTAATACCGTAGATTTCGGATGAATATAATCAAGATTCCTATACGTTTCATATCCTGCATTGCTGTCTTAAATGTAAAGTTGGTATTTTAAAGTTATTGTTAAATACTTTTTTTGGCATTTTTGAAATATTATATCGTGAGTAATACGTTATGTTAAATTTATATATATATATATATATATATATATATATATATATATATATATATATATATATATATATATATATATATATATATACATTGAAAGCAAATAGGTTGATATGTAATGTACTAACATTAAAGGCAACTATTTGAATGGCTTCTTAGACTGATAACTCCTTAACAGGCAAACGATATTATAATCCATGATATCATCGTCTAAAAAAAATTATATATACAGTGGAGCCTCGTTAATCCGGTCACATTCGTTCCCAATGAATTTGTCCGGAATAACGAGTTCTCCGGATAACTGAATAATGCACAATTTCACACCGTATGTATATACATGTATATTCTATCTTTAAATGTAATTTACTGTATATTCAATAATGGTTTAAATAAAGTAATGAATATATATATATATATATATATATATATATATATATATATATATATATATATATATATATATATATATATATATATATATATATATATTAATTTGTATTTATTTCACATTAGTGTAATATGTGCTTGTAAGTACATATATAATACATATACGTCTAAACAATCAACACATCGAACACATTACACTAGGTACCTCAGAAATGATGTCCTATACAGTCCACAGGTTAAATCTGTCGCTGATACTATGTATCGCAACCCTGTTTGTACAGCCATCAATAAATTTTATTTGGTGCATAAAATTGGTAAACAACAAAGAGGATTAATGACACATTTCATTTTTTTAACCATATGTTCTGTCAAAAGGCGTGGACGATTTGATCCCAGTGTGTTTAAATATTAACACACCCATCGGCGACTAGCTAAAACAAAAATTGTTTATGCAATAGATGATTACGATAGTTCATGCTATATTGTTATTGATAGTGGCCATATATTCTCAAAGGCTTCACTCTTGAGTTATATGCATTGTTATACTGACTGTATTTTCATATACAATATTTCGAATTTTCTTAATTTTGCACAGAGTAGTTCCGGATTATCAATACACGATTTAATGTAATTTTAAACTTTGGTCCCCAATTTTGATTTCCCGAACCGGAACGTTGACTCCTGATTAACGGAGCAAATTAACGTTTAGGAATTCTTTTCCCGTTGAATTATGTCCAGTTTCCAGATAAACGGAGTCCGGATTAACGAGACTCCACTGTATATATATATATATATATATATATATATATATATATATATATATATATATATATATAGTTAAGTTTAGACTTCATATCTTCTATTAGTACATTAATATATATATATATATATATATATATATATATATATATATATATATATATATATATATATATATATATATGCATGTATGTATGTATGTATGTATGTATGTATGTATGTATGTATGTATGTATAATCTGCTGAGTAGCAGCGACGTGAGAACAGAACAATGAAGTGGAATCAAAATATTTTACTTTTCTGATGCATTTGATTTGTTCTTGCGAGTCTCCATGTAGGAATCTGAAATACATACATATGTCCATTCGCATGAGTATTGCAATTGTATTATGGTTATGCGTATATATATATATATATATATATATATATATATATATATATATATATATATATATATATATATATATATATATCAATCTTAATGCAAAATCGTGTCTTCTTAATTGTCTTGCATAGGGGTCTGTTCTAGTATTTCTTATAATCCAATGAGTATTATTAACTTAAAATCGTTTAAGATGAGTTCACTATCTCATATAACAGTTTTCGTACATGATTAAAGACGTCCATACTTTTCTGCAAATAATATAATAATAATCTTGTTGTTATGGAAGAGCAAAGAGAGACGAATTTTTTAGATTTGAACTTAGTGTTTTACCTTCCACAAACTCATACGCAGAAATCCCTTCGTTCACTTTCGCTTGAGCTCTATGATCCCTAGCATTGACATTGTGTGTTGTGGTTATATTATCCGGGATGTTGTTTCTTAGAATATACAAAGTTGAAACAAAGAGCACAGTGATCAGCAATCAAATGATTTATAAAATGATGAATAAGATCGTTATTGACCTATGTTGGAACAATTATTTTGTTTATACTATGTTTATGTCCACACTAAATTTATTTATTCTGGTATTTAAGTATCTAAATATCCACAAGATTATGGATTTCAGTTACGTGCACTTTATTAGATACTGCTATAAATATTCATGTAAAAAGAAAACACTCCACGTATTAGAATTAGTGCAACGGAATATGTAATGTCTTATGAATTCAAATTTCATGGAAATTTGTTTTGATTAGATTGTTAAATAATGTTACCCAATTATGCAACTTCGGATAATAACATATTGAAGAGCTGTCCCCTTTGCTATAATTGTAACACTCCGTATCTCATTTTATGTGATACTTTAAAATCAAAGTCGGAAATGTTCTTATTTCATACATTTCGCCTAATGTATATTTTGAGGTCACCGAACATAGCATCTTCAATTTAGTAGTCTCAGTCATATAACATGATTCAGTTTTAAAACTACTTAGCAATGTTTTATTCCATATTATTTGTATTAAAATGACTGACGTCAAAAAATTTACCTCTTCTTCCTTTTGAAACCTGAAAAGAAATTAATGTAATTGGTTTGGGATAACACATCTTTTTTTTTACTGGAATGAGTGCAAAATTCCCCCACCCCCACCCCTATAACCCACACAATTGTAAGAAAGAAACACATGTACTTCATTTGTAACGTGTTATTGGTAGATTTCCGTCACCGAAACCTAGGGTATGTAATTCTGATTTAAGAGTAGAAATAATAATGTCGGGACTTTGTTCAACAACACTGATAACAAAATGTTATGATAGTATGCAAAGATAAGTGTGATGTGTAACAATAACATTTATTTGCGGATGTATCCAATAAGCGTTAACAAGGAGAATGAATGAAATGTAGTCCGAAGCAACCCTATTTTTAATCAATAGTGATAATCATTGCTTAGTCCCTTCATGTAAAACCAATGCGCCTCTTTGCAGCATACACTGCGAATATATCTATTCATAATAAGGTGAAACAAACTATCAACTAAGCTATACCACTGTTTCTGAAGCAAATGCGTGACATGACAATGTAGTCCAACAGTTGTTAGTATGATTTATTTGACAAAATAGGTGCCGACACGTATATATCCTAATGCATATGACGTATGCAGGTAATGGATAATACTAACGTAAATGAAATAATATGTGAATCTAACCATCATAACGAAAGTGAAAAAAATGTTGATTTGACATTCCTAAGGAAGTTGAAAAAATGTATCGATATGACAATCTTAATGAAAATAAAAGAATACTTGGAATTTGTTAACCGTAAAACAAGAAAGAATACGTGGTACAATATGTACTAAAATCTCTAGTAAAAGACAGTGTTATCACATACATGTCACTGAATGATTAGTAAGTTTTCCATCCACTTAGATCAACCCACAAACATGAATACACATGTATGTATATCTACGTAAAAAATATGATACGTTGATACGATGTCAGTTCCAACCAATCTGTGATCAGCCGAATTTAGATATAACGGCTAACTATCTGTAGAGGACAAGGACCACATTATTGTCCAAACTGTCTGATAACAGTTTATGCATGTTATACCGATAAAGACTAGGGCAGCTATTATATTTACCATCTCTTATATGAGTAATCGTTTAAGAACATTATATAGTATTATAAGAACATGGACTAAGAAATGACGATGCAAATGTATAACATTTTAAAAATAATTGAACGCATCAAGTTGAAATGGACACAGAAGAAAACAGTCTTGCCATTTGAACATATATTACTTACTTTCATGCCTACGGAGTCGTAAACATGTCACAATGTTTGTTACAAGAAGTATAAGACAAAGTGGCCCAGTGATTATCCATCCTAATAAGTATTTCTTACTTTGTTCCTGATCTGCATTCATTGCATGAAGGGCTGCAAATATAAGATTCAGCATTCAGTAAATATTTATATAGGCAACCTAACTACTACTTCTACAAGAAATGTGCAGACGTATATTCTGTTTTCTGACAAGAAGATTTCATAGCTGTCATATCACAATACGTAATCACTTTTTATAATGGCATTTCATCACTGCTAATCGTGGTAGTCTATTGACTGTAAATGTAACTCCTGCATATGTTAGGTTATATTAGTATAATTAAAACACAAGATTACACCTTGCATACATTTGCATGATTTAACTATCGATTTAAACTATACATTTGTTTCAGAATTATGACAAGAAAACAATCCTTTGAGCGAAGAACAAATTTAAAATACTGTGTATTTGCATACTTATGAATACCGAAACGTCTCTAATAAGTAAAATGAAAAAGAAAATGCACATTTTAGGTTTGAAAGTGATATTTATTATGTGTTATTACATCACTCATACGCCTAAATAATCAACATTTCTTGTATTATCATATAGAAAAGACTAAAATAGTGGCAGCCACATATGCACAGGTTGGCCTCAACATTAATAAAGGTATGGTCATGATCCTAAAAATCAATTATATCAGTAACAACCCAGTCACACTGTAGGGAAGTACCCTGGAAGAGGTGGAGTCCTACACGTAATTAGGCAGCATTATCAACCAGCATGATGGAACAGACGCAAATGGCAAGGCTAGGATCGGAAAGGCGAGTACAGCTTTCATACAGCTCAAGAACATCTGGAGCTCCAAACAAATTACCTTGACTACCAATATCAGACACTTCAACTCCAACGTGAAGTCAGTCCAACGGTATAGAGCGGAGACCTGGAGAACCACCAAGTCCACAGTAAAGAGAGTTCAGACATTGATCAACAGCTCCCTAAGAAGAATTATCCACATCCGCTGACCAAATACCATCAGCATCATCATCATGAGGCAGATAACCTTCCATCTTCCGGTAGAGGATGAGATCAATAAGACAAGGTTGGGTATGATAGGATACACCCTAGGTAGGCCGCCAACGAATATCAATAGAGAGGCATTGAGGGGTAACCCTCAAGGCAAGAGGAGACGGAGACAAACAAGAAACACCAGGCGACGAGACTTTGAGGCGGACATCATTAAGATGGGTCACACCTGGAATCATCTTGAGGGGATGGCACCGGACAGAAGCCACTGGCGACCTTTTGTGTGTAAACCTATAGCCCGGCAGGGGTAAGGTGCAAAACTTATACTAATCAAACCGCACATGCATGGGGTTGCTTAATGACCGGCAGCAACATTTCGACAATGGCTTGCAAATTTTCTAACATAATCTGTATTCATTATACCTGATTTTATAAACTTTTGGTTGGATATCTTGATCGGCTTATTCGTTCTTTGTGAGCAGACGTCGATGACAATAACGATTGAAGTAGAGCTTTTCAAGTGCTCCTTTTACCTTTTAAAAGAATCTGATTTTTGTGTTGAATGATTCCATTCAATACATGTATGCAGTTATAATATTATAATGTTTTCATATTCCGTGAGATATCGTGCCAAGAAGGTGCCATAAATTCAGCTCATGCTCAGGCAGATTATTCACAAGCAGCGGTTACGATAACTTGTGTACGATGTGTAGTAAATAAGTTCATGTTGGTAACATTAAAATTAACACATAAGTCACTTGCACCGACCTTGCCACAACCCAATTAACACAGTTATCGGAGGCTTGTGAAGTAAATATCTGGCTGAAGAGCATATTCGTGCCTATGATCCATGCGGTCATGTAACGCACCTAGATTTAAACTCGATTTTAAAAGCCAATCAAAGCACAGTTTCAGCACATATCAAGAGCGTTAATGGTCTTCCTTGCACACTTTACCATGCTTTTAAAACAAACAATATTATATGTACACTCTTTCGTGCTGATGTGAATCTCAGCAATATCATGAATGTAATGAATCCAAATTTGGGTGACGATTTTCGGACACGATCATGTGGAAGAAACAACCAAATCAGCTTGATATACCAAATTCGATGTTTGTGAAAGCGTTCTTGGTAAAAGCATGATAGAATTGGATCCACTCACGTCCAAATATTCTGACAATGATGCAGATGTACTTGAGAGCATTAAGCTTCATCCAAGTTGATCGTGGCAAAGAAAATAATAGTCTAGTCTTGCCTCGTCATCCAAGCAAGTACGTATTGTGCGTGTGTTCCGCGTGATCACAATATTCTGGAACGATGTAAACAGATGTAACCAGAGACTCAATGAGCGCCGATTTAGTCACCATTATGCACAGGAGTAGTTAGCGACGCATGAACAGTCTCAAGAATGCATTAACCGACTCCCATCCCTCGTAACAGCCTCGAACACAAAACTATCACTCGAGATGAAACTAAAACCAGCCAATTTGATTCGAAACAAAAGACTTATTTTTACTCACCTTATTAGCTACTGGAAGACATTCTTGTATGGAAACATATATACGACTGTTAGTTGTAATGCGTACAACAATGTCGTGCCACTGCTCCAGTATTGTCCATAGATGTATGTGCCCTTGCGGAACGGATTGACGTTCCAAGACGTCCTACGTAATACAGATATGGGTCAGAATCAACTGGTTGACCTCGTCCTAACAGATATGCGATTGTACGGGACGATATGTAAGATACTGAATTGTCAGATAAACAAACTCTGTGAATATCCTTCTTTTATCATCCAGCTGTGACTCAACTTGGTTCATCAGATACACCCATGTGACGATTCTTCGATTGAATCATACTTGCGATGTATCTAGCTCACGAAGGTTTCAAATGAATTCCAGGTGATGCTCATGTTTGAGATCTTTCTGCACAATCACTTGTGGAAAACCATTGTTATTGTTAATGATTTCGAGCCAGACAAGAAATGATGAGGTGTTAGGCACAAGTGCCATATACTATTTGATGTTTTTACCCAAGGACACGTCTTTGAACTTGACAACCACCTTTTTCTAGGCATTACTAAGCATTGATTGTTCTTTCTAATACCATTGATATCAGATCCGTGTAGTAAACTTGGTTTATATACCATATCAGTGTTTATATGCTTTTGCGAAATAATACCGGTGTAAGGCACCTTGACATTATACTTGTAAAACGGTGTGGTTTTATACAACGGATACATTAGAAGTCCAACACCGACAATCTCACTTAAAATGAATTTTGTAAATTTGAGGTTTGAAATTTATTGCAAACGTCAGCGAATTTGCCATCAAAGATTTTTCTCGATTTTAAAATTGGGTCGGTAATGAACATTAGAAGTCTACGCGATTCAGTTTTTAATATCTTATACGGTTCACCCAAACACTACATTGTTCATTAGTTTGAAAATGTCTTTCCTAAAGGCAATGATGGCTTTTTTGTGTAGGACGGTGTTCATTTAAATGTACACAGACGTGCAGGTTTGCTGGTGAAATTTGAGCATTTGATGAAAATTGATGACACTAATACCAAATTACAAATTACATTTTGCGCGTGCACTGCATGCGCTTGGTCGTGCGACTAGGGACGATATCAGTTCACTCCTTAAATATGCGGCATATCTCATTGAAGGCAAAACACCGATACGGGGACAAAAACGTGCCTCAAACATGCAGAGTGTCTAGGATAATAAGATAAATGTCGACTGGAAGGAATTATCCGTGTTTAACGTGGATGTTATGACAGTGCACGTCATTTGTAATATTCATGTGTACATGATCTATTAACTGAAATCTATCAAAAAGTAAAATGCGTCATCACCTAACCTTACAAATTTAGCGTATCCGAATATATAATGCGACTGGTGGGGTTGGCTGCTTTATACCAAAACAGGTTTGGGTAGCTGATACCAGGATATATTTGACTTTATATATATATATATATATATATATATATATATATATATATATATATATATATATATATATATATATATATATATATATCCCTTTATTATTGACAGCTTAGTTTCGGATAATTGACTTCAGTCGTACATGTATTCTAACGGAAAAAGCCCATTTTTCGTGATATTGTACATATTGGTAGGACCGTATCGACAAATGATTTTGTAGATCTCCATTTGTCATATTGTATGCTGATGTCACTCAAATATACAAATCTAGCTACCCATCTGAAGTTGATGTGACCATCCCAGGAGTAGAGAGGTGCATTTCTGCTGTGAAATCATGGAAGATATGTAACAAGCTACTTGAACATCACACGCTTTCACCTACCCGCTAAGATATTAGAACGATTTATAAATTTAATAATGTACCGAGCAGAGGTCACTAAAATCCTGAAACTGTAATACCAATGGCAAACTATCCTAGTTGATTGTAATATACTAACGTTTGTGGAGATATTGTCTTCATATGATTAAGATATCATGGTCGATCTCAACGAAACACCAAATAATAACCTTCCGAATAACACTAGTCACAATGGCTGTACGTTCATTATAAACATGAATCCCTCTCAAGGATGGTATTACCGCCTGCATGGAAACATGATTGTCGAACAGATTAAACTATTCCAACGTTATATTTGGTCAAACCTTAATAGCAGGTTCCTAAGTTTAAGTTTTTTGTCCAACATTAAACACTTTCAATATATTAATGGGACGGCAATGGAGCAGCAAATATGGTCAACTGACCTTTTGTTGAAACGTCATTTACTTAAAAATAGAAAGCTTCCTAAGGAAATAAAAATACAGAGTCAATGACGCCAAACCGAATCATGTTACCACATTCGATAGTTCTCTAATTGGGTGATCATATTTTGTTTTTTTTCCGTTTGTTGTCCAAATTTATATGTGCATTTATTCAACCACCAGACGTTTCAGTGAGGTTGTACTATTTATGCTCCTGTAATTAAATCATTATTATATTAGACTAATTGCTATCTCTTAACCAAACAATATATCATAACCTATAAGATTTTGCGACCCAGGTTCATGAAAATGTGTCGTTAAAAATCCGTGTAGGGTAATTTTCGCATGTGAGAAAACGTCTTAAAACCTAAATATATCAATATGACCTAAACACAAAGTCTGCTGCATAGTACGCAGAGTATGAGAATCATCTCTATTAAATAGAGCTAAAATATTACTGTTGTATCTGATCAATTTCGGAATTTGTGTATATCATATGTTTCATACATTATATATGTATCTTTACGTCTGGGTCGAGATAATATTCTTGCTGGATTCGGTTGTTTGTCGATAATTACATCATTATATACTACAAAAGTATTAATATATCAATCAAGTTTATCAACACGCTGCAATTAATAAATATCGATGATAAAATTAATAATATCAACATCTTCTTAATTTAATAATTTTTCGTTCACATTAATCTTTAAAGACCATCGCAGCATCTCTGGTCATCTTCATAAGGTGCCACCAAATATAATTTATCCTACTTGACCCATCTGTAATGAATAAATAAATGTCTCTTTCCACTTCCTGACGGACATATTATTATCATTCAGATATAATTCGGTAGCGCTGGATGATACTAGTATTTGACTGTTTGTTTGTTTTATGTCCCTGAGAATCAATTCTATCCATATTATAAATATATTGATTTATAGTGTTTATGTTGTAGAGTTCAAACTCCAACTGCTGATTTAGCCACAGTTTGAACATAAAAATTGAAGAAAAGCAAATGGTGGAACATGTGCAATATCCGTCAGAATCCGTGTTTCAATTTTACCTATAACTTCAACAGAACGATGGCGGTGATATTGCTACATAATGTCAATTTTTCCAGGAACTCCATGTGCTACATACCTAGGGACAAACATCTGCCGGTTATGATTATTGTGGTCATGTAACCCGACTTAATATTCGACTTGACAAACGAGATAATCCCAAACCTGGCGGGTGTTCAGTAAATTATATTAAACATATTACCAAACATGTCACGTTCATGATGTTGCATATGACATTAAAGATATACAACAACGACATATAGCAGATGTGAAGTTGAAACATTCGTTAAATTCCATTACAAAAATTAAAGTCTCAGCGTATCATTAGCTAATGGATGGTAATACCCGAGCAGCAGGGGGGGGGGGGGGGAAACCGATAACTCTTTGCTAAACTAACACTTCCTACAAAACCAAAAACAAAATGACAACCAAAAAATAAGAAAAAAAAAAGAACCAAAACTTCTAACTAACCGAGCGTTTCTCTTACGTGTTAGTTCATATTATTATTCTTATTTAGTCATTTTTTTAAAACATTATTATGTGCGTGTGTTTACTGGATGATTCTTGATTAGAGGTCATACACCCTCTGCTCATATCATAGATCAATAATGGTAGGAGAATCATTAACTTTCAGTTGGGCATGATAAAGAGAAGCTGCGATTAAGAAACGTATACCCATCTGTGATTATGTATGACAAAAAGTACAAGAAAGACAAGAATCTCAAGTTGATTTTGCAGAAGGTTCTCCACAATTGTGCAAACCAACAAGTACTAAAAATGTTATATATGAAACAGAAGGAGAGAAGATAGGTCTTCTTCCTTAACTTGAGAAAATAGCAAAAGTACCGAAGAAACATCGGGACGTTTACAAAATCTTTCGGTTCAACTACGTCAAACCTCAATCTGCTACGAAAAGAACAGACGAAGAACTAGTCGAATAATTACGTAATATATTTACTGAGGGTGTTGTAAAACCAATCGATACAACTGATCCAAAAGATTTTCGTGTTGATAAGAGATAAGAAAATATAAAAGAATGCTGAAACCGGAACATGAAAAATATATTAAAAGTATTGACGGCGGGGCTGATTTATTTTATAAAATTAAAATTAACACGAGTCGACTTGACAAAAAATGTGCATCGTATATAAAATATATCGATGTGGTAGGTGATGTATAGGTCGATATGAAACACATTAACAACAGAAAATGGAAAAAACAAAAACAGCGAAAACAAGAACAAAAACAAGAAAAGGACGAAAAAAAAACAGCAAAAAGAAGAACAAAAACAGCAAAATAAATAAATATCTTGAAGGCAACAGCCTTCCCATCACCTTCCTCCACCTCAACAAGAAAGAATAACATATGAGGAGGATTTTATAGAGAAACTCCTTCAAGAATATTATGATGCGCCTGGTGTTACTGGTAGTTGTATTCCTCCAACCGGTGTTCTTAAGTGGTCTTATTGCCTACCCTAAGAATATTCTTACCTATGCTTGGGCTCGAATAAACAGTAACATAGAAAGAGTGAAAATAACAAGCTTGTACAAACTTAATAAACAATGGATTGAGCACAAATATTTTCCAGGAAAGAAAAATAAACTTACGGTTTTAAGAATCAGTTCCAAAATTAATCCAAAACTATCTCAAAATATTATCCACTAGAGAATTTGCAAAAGTCCCGGTAATAAAATGTCCAAATAATTCCAAGTTCGAATCTTAGTGATGTATCCAAGATGGAAGACGATGTCACTTGATGAAGTCAGTTCTTGCTAATAGAATTCTATGAGCACAATTCTTTTACAGATAAATAACAAAATAAATCCTCTGTCCATGTTCTACTAAATAGTTCGCCCCAAAACATAATATATATATATATATATATATATATATATATATATATATATATATATATATATACCTGTTTTTACGTAAACAAGAAAGGGGTCACGTGATCTTCTAGAATCTTTTAGAACAAAAAATCTCCTACACACCGTATGACGCAACTAAATATAAAAAGATGTCTATAGCAAAGCTCCATAATGCCCTTGGAACCAAGCAATCATTTTAAAAGCTTGTTTACAACTCTGAAGCCAGGTCAGACATGAGGTCAACACCAGATGTTTATTCATAACAGTACATGTCATCCCACTTTCTAAAAAAAGCATCTCCAAATGAATGAATCTTAAACTTAAAATGTCAAATATGATATGATATATATTGTTAAACACGGGAAAGAGCGTCAGCTATTAAATTATCTATTCGCTTGATGTTCCGGATGTCAAGATTATTTTCCTGCAATAACAAACTCCACCTTAGTAATCTTTGATTTGTATTTTTCATCTTGCCGATGAAAGTAAGGGGGTTGTGGTCACTAAAAACTAAAATCGAAGAAGGAGCTGAACTAAGATAAACTGCAAAATGTTGTAATGCCAAAATCAATGCCAAACATTCCTTCTCGATAGTTGAATAATTTATCTGGTGCTTATTTAATTTCTTTGAAAAATAGCACACTGGATGTTCAATACCATTTTTGTCTTCTTGAATTAAAACTGCCCCATCAGCAACATCACTTGCATCGACTGATAATTTGAAAGACTGACTTAAATTTGTAGCTGCAAGAACTGGTGCTGTTTCAAGTATGGCGTTTAACTTGTCAAAAGCCTCCGGACATTTTTCAGTCCAAAATCATCTTCTTTAATAAATTTGTCAGGGGTTCTGCAATTATAGAAAAATTGGAACAAAATTTCCGATAGTATTCGGCCATACCTAAAAACCGCATCTGTTGTTTTCTATTTTCAGGCACATGGAATTTAGAATTAGCCTAAACCTTAGCATATAATGGTTTAACCTGTCCATGTCCCACAATATGTCATTAGAAAGTCACACTAGCACGGCAGAACTCACTTTTAGATAAATTAACTGTCTAACATGCATCAATGAGTCTGTTAAAGAATTTTCGAATTGTTGCTAGATGTTCTATCCAGGTCTCGTTGAAGATGATGACGTCATCTATATAGGCATCACGATTTTCTAGACCAGAGGTAATAATATTTATAAGACGTTAAAATGTACTTGGTGACTCTTTCATCCCGAATGGTATTACTTAATATTGGTAAAGTCTATCTGGAGTCACATATGCCGAGATTTCCTTTGCTCTTTCCGTTAGTGGAATCTGCCAAACTCCTTTCAGAATGTCAAATTTGGTGACATACTTGGCATTCCCGATTTTATCAATACAATCGTCAATTCTTGGTAAACGGAATTAATCTGTGTTTGGCACACTGTTCACGGACGGAAAGTTTTATCTGGTTTTGGAACAAGTAGGCATGGTGAACTCCAATCACTTTTACTGGGCTCGATAAAATCATTCTCCAGCAAATATTGATTTTTTTTAAAGTATTCCTGTTTCAGTGGGTTCATCTTGTATGTATGTTGTTTGACATGTTTGAAATTTAAAATTTCAACGTCATGAAAAATAATGTTTGTCCTTGTAGAAACATTAGGAAAAAAGTGCTCATATTCAAATAATAATTGTTTCAGTTCATTTCTTTCTTGCACTTGCAAATGTGAACATTTCTTGTCTAGATCTTTCATAATTTCTTAATTACAAAGATACGTCATTTCAATATCAGTAGAATCTGATGATCTTCCTTCACTGAGTGGGACAGGTACAATTAAAGTAATTACATATTTGACATGGTTGTCTTTTTCAATATACTCTTTCAGCATGGCAGAGTTGTTTTGTTTGCGCCTCCCAGGAATATTTATGATGTAATTTAAGTCATTAATTTTCCTGTCAACTGTGTAGGGACCATAATATTTGGCCTGGAAAGGATTTTGTGGCATTGGTAAGGGAGCCATGATTCTATCACCAGGCTGAAAACTCCTTTCTTTCGATTTTTATTATATCTTGATTTCATTTTAGATTGAGCAGAGGGCATATTAGCTCAATCACAATCCTTTGACAACTTGTATCAAAAATCGGAAACATAATCAGGAAGATTGATCTCAGTATCTTCATTATAGAAACGTTTCTCTTTCAATAACTTGAATGGTCCACGCACAGTGTGTCCAAAAACCAGTTCAAAGGGCCTGAAGCCTAAAGATTGTTGAACTGATTCTCTGACAGCAAACAATAGTAAATGAATGCCTTCATCCCAATCTTTATTCGTATCAAAACAAAATGATCGGATCATATTTTTTAAAGTCTGATGGGATCTTTCTAATGCCCCTTGGCTCTCAGGGTGAAAATTTGAAATGTTGAATGCCCAATTCATACATAAGTTGTTGGAAAATTTCAGACATGAAGTTTGAACCTTGATCAGACTGAGCAGATTTGGGAAGGCCATACTGAGTAAAAACTTTATCAAAGCTTTAACTGTTGTTTCAGATTTTATATTCCTCAACGGAATTGCCTCTAGAAACCTTGTTGACGCACACATAAGGGTCAACAGGCATTGGTTACCTGACTTGGTCTTGGGTAAGGGACCTACACAATCTACCATAATTCTACTAAATGGTTTGTCAAAGGCAGGGATAGGTTAGAGATGAGCCTTAGGTATCTTTCGATTGGGTTTTTCTACCATTTGACAAGTATGACCAGATCTACAGTATTTGGCAACGTCACGTTTGATGTTTAGCCAATAAAAGTGAGTCAAGATCTTGTAATAAATTTTATTAATCCCTAAATGACCAGCGAAATGAGTTTCATGGGCCAGATTAAGTATTTCCTGTCTGTAAGGTTTTAGAACTACTATTTGATATTTCACCGACCACTCATTACCAGCAGGTACCTCGGGAGGTCTCCATTTTCTCATAAGTATTCCATTTGTAATGAAATAGCAGACAGGAACTTCAGTGTCTTCAGTCTCACTTATGGCCCTTTGAAACAAACAGGATATTTCAGGATCTTTTTCCTGTTCGACGATAAGTGACTGTCTTTTATCACCCTGATTAGAATCAAGAGAATGAGTTACAAGTGGATTCACCACAATCTTGTCTCCAGCTAAGTCGTTACCTAGTAATAAATTAATGCCCTCACCGGGTAAAATCGAGACTATTCCGACTGTCACAGGTCCTGATACTAAGTCTGATAACAAATTTACACAATGGAGAGGAACATTGACAAAGCTGCACTCTACTCCATGAAAAAGAACTTTTTAATTAGAAGAAGACTTCTCAGAAAAAGACAAAATACCTGACAATAATAGACTTTATGAAGCTCCTGTGTCCGTTAAAATTTTAATAGGGTTGGGATTGGCTGAATCACCCAAGAGTGATATAGAACCCTTCGATATGAATGGTTCATAATTCTCCAAAATAAAATCAGACTGGGATTTATTAGACCCAACAAATGTATTGCTTTCAATACATGACTGTGACCTTGACCTCTTAGAAATCAGAGCATTTGGAACAGGTCTGTCTTGATTCTGATGCTTTTCTTTAATTTGTAGCGATCACAAATAACGTGTCCTTTTTATTGCAATAGGTACACGTCGGAAGAGACAAAGATCTAGAATCAAGCTTATCTGAAGTTTGATTTTTGAAATTTGTGCTAGTTTGAGTTTTGAAAGGGCTGGTATTAGGCTGAAATACTTTTCTGCCAGAAGACTGTTGAATAGAAGTCTTGTTCAAAAAAGGAATTTTTTGTGTCAAAGAATATTCGTCAGCAGCTCGAGCAGTATTCTCCAAGGTTTCAATCCTATATTCATCAAGATAAGACTAAACGTCACTATGGACACAGTTTTTGAACTCTTCAGTTAATACCATTTGCTTGAGATTTTGATGATCTTGTTTGACGTTCTTGGCTAAGCACCATCTATCAAACAACTGCCTTTTTCTCTAGCAAATTCGACATGAGTTTGTCCTTCTTAAAAATTCACTTTTATTCTTGGGAATTATATTGATTTGCTGATATTAATAATTTAAGCTGTTACTTAATGTATAAATATATATATATATATATATATATATATATATATATAATAATAATAATAATAATAATAATAATAATAATAATAATAATAATAATAAATAATGTGTGTTGGGTTATAGATCCTGACAAGAAAAGTCAGTCAAGTCGTTATATGATTTGCCTACTCTCGTGGCTTTGCCGAGGAGTATTTAAACAACGTAATCCCCCAACTGGGATTTATTTTGTCTCTGCTCAAACCTCGACATACATTATTTTCTAATCCATTTTATTTCCTTTCAGATTAAAACATACTCCACTTTTGCAATATAGTTAGCATATTTAATGTCCAGTCATCATCAGGTACTAGTATATGTCTCGCAATCCTCATCATGTTTTGAACTCTATAATGAACATCTCAATAATTATCTGGTGTGTGTGTGTGATTAATTTAAGTGCTTCGTCCACGAAGGGTCTTTTAGCACATGCATTATCTAGGAAGAATCTAGCTATATATATATATATATATATATATATATATATATATATATATATATATATATATATATATATATATATATTTATATACTACGCTTACAAACAAAACAAATAACCAAGACACAATTTTAACTTTTAGGTGTTATGTGTTGCATACATTGCATCATGAGAGTCGCGGGCAACGTGAGTATGTTATTAAAATACCTATTAATAGGAGTATGTTAATGAGTGCAATGGGGTGCCCAGTCCTATGTTAGTAGACAAGTTCATAGCATGAGAAAATAGAAGCGTAATAATGTGTTAATAATACGGTATTATCAATTTAAATCAATTGATGTTATGTGTAGAGGAGCAAAATAGTACACGTAATAATAATAACAATTAAAGAAGAAGAAGAAGAAGAAGAAGAAGAAGAAGAAGAAGAAGAAGAAGAAGAAGAAGAAGAAGAAGAAGAAGAAGAAGAAAAAGAAGAAGCAGAAGAAGAAGAAGAAGAAGAAGAAGAAGAGGAAGAAGAAATAAAAAGGAAGAAAAAGGAAGAAAAAGAAGACGAAAGAAGACAAAAGGAAGAAGAAATTTTACAATATATTGTACACGGATAACTTTTAAATTTACTCAGTTCAAATTTCTAACACGTTGTATGGTAGGCAAAAGTACGATCAATTACTAAGCTCAGTGTTACAGTGTGTGTAACGATTATAAGGAGATGTCAAACTCATTAAATAATTCGATATTTACTATCCTTGAACTGTAGCAAGAGTTGCTCGCACTGGTAGAATGTTACGCAACATAGAATAATTTAGCTTTGTATTAGATGTTTACAGAATACAAAAGTTGCAATTTAGGTTAAGTGAAAAATAAACCCGATTGTGGACAAGGTCAACAACACAATAAAATGGTAAATTACAATAGCATGTAATGACATAACATGAAGATACTAAAAATATACTAAGAAACAATGCAAATTAAATAAGCATACGAATATAGGAGTTACGAAAACATTGTAATTAAAATATCATACTGATCAATCTTCCTTGTAGTGTATTGTTTATGGGAAATATTAACGTACTTAGCAGTTGAATAATTTCCTTGTAGAACTTTTTAATAACCTTGTATATTACTTTTGGTAATATAAAATAAGTAAATATTGATTTTCAGTACAAGTCGTGTACAAAGTAATCCTATTTATAAAACAACCAATCTGAGTAGTATTTATTACAATACACTTAGGTTTAACTACCGCCTTCTAGGGGGGGGGGAACGTGTTTTAAATTGTGTACACCTCCATGTTTTTCCCTTTTCATCGAGTACAAAAAATGTTTCATCTCAGGGTGAATAGTTAAATTTCTTCATCTTCGGCATCGAGGAACCTTTTGTTTTATTGATGCTTTATCATCAGCACCATATTGTATACATGTTAGCGCCTAAGGGAACATTTCCAGTATTAGCAATAGGTTTCATTAGTCCTTAATTTTATTCAACTGTTTTATTGTATTATCAAAAGTATCGGTTGTATGTATAGAATGTACCGTTCCATTATATCATAATACATAGCATTTCTTTATTACCTTTTGTTTCTTTGTTTGAATATAATGTTTAACGAAACTGTAACAACTTTTCAGTCATGTCCCTATGATTTCTGCAGTCAGGCAGTTTATATTGATGTCTAGCACTGGGGCATCATGCTGCAGACATGAAGCATGATGTCCCACCCAGTCACATTATCCTGACACCAGGTTGACCAGTCCTAAAACTAACTTCTTAATGCTGAGCGTCAAGCGCGGCAGCCGTTAGTACAATTTGTGCAGGTCTTTGGTATGACTCGGCCGGGGATCGAACCCACGACCACCCGCATCCGCGAGGAACGCTCTAACCACTAGGCCACCGGTGCGTTTCTCTTTGAACTTATAATATTTAATTATCAATATCAGAATATAAACAATACACATTTCTTATATATATATATATATATATATATATATATATATATATATATATATATATATATATATATATATATATATATATATATATATATATTAAGTTATTATAATACAAGACAGTCATACATACGTTTATTAGATCCTATACGGACTACTTATATTAAATTGGTAGGATAACATTAAGTTTTATTTATAAACATACACTGTTATCGGTCACAAATGATACCTTTATATAAAGTTTGAGGCAACTTTTGCAGTCTTATTAGAACAGACTATTATAAAATATATCCTTTTTTGTTGCTTTTCCATAGTTGGCCCAGATACTGGGTTATTTATTAAATCTCTGTCCTTGGATTATGTTTTAAGATCATATGTTAATTGGCTCTATGTGATCATTCCAATTTTCGGCTAAACAGTAGTTCCTCCTATGGTTTGGTTAGAACATTTCACTTTCCAAACTATGGCAATAATGCATATCTGACACACCAAACCTGAATTACGGCGTTGCTTATACATCATGACATGGACATGTGGTAAATATCGAAAGTGTTCATTGTAGTTAAAATTTCCCCGAAATATATCTCTACCAACAATCAAGTCTGTCATCTAATCTATTAAATCTTTATATAAATTTGGAACACCCTTGAGGTAGTTTTATACATTGTAACATGATACTTATTTGGTAAACTTTAAAGCTGTTTACCTATGAATTTGTGTTTATATATATATATATATATATATATATATATATATATATATATATATATATATATATATATATATACATATATATAATTGGTTTTGTTAATGATAATTGTAAGTATGTCATACAAGATAAATTGGCATTCAAATGTGTTATCTTTGTTAATTGTTTGCGTACACGTACTCATTAATATGTAGATTAAAGTATCTGTATACACTTTCGGGACACAATAATATTAAAACCTATCAACATCGCCTGAACGTACATATGTATGTGTGAGCCAGTCATGTAGCCATGTAATGGAAAAGATAGTCTAAAGCAATACCGAAGTGAACCAGATACAGAACTATCAACCGTGAAATAACAGATGTCTTAGACATAAGAATGTAAGCTCATACAAATGGCACCTTCGTAGACTTACAAAACAGACAAATGTGTAACATCATCACGGATACCTAGTATCATTAACCTATTGGACAGCTTAACCACTGTTTACTTAATGTACAACCAATCAATATTTTGTTTTCCACTGTATAGTATTGGCTTTGCTTTTATATGGACAAAATAATACCATAATATTGAACACGACCGACCAAAATTAAGTAGTCTTCCATTGTGGATTTTGCCTCTACCTGTAGAACGCTTTACTAACATAGACCAGTATTAAAGGGGGCAAATCCGTTATCATTTGATAGCATCCGAAACAAGTTGATAGTCTTATAATTCACATCAAAATGTTTGCACACAAAATATCCCTGAAACACCATAATCCATTATGCATATATATACAAGCCAACAAGACAAAATAACCTTGTATATTAAACTGTCAAATTATATAACTCGACATTTTATCCCTCCTTATTAATGATACAAAGAAGATGAAGCTGGTTATTCGTCTGCAAGAGCACATAATGAATCACTGACATGGCTACACATCATTATATGCAGCAAAATTAAATGTACAGACCGAAAACAACTTTCCAAGTTACAAAATGAAAAGTTGAATGTTATGTTGGAATATGGAATATTTGGTATATTTAATTTTTTGCACATGCTGACATAAATGTTATTATACATTAATGAAGCGAATGCAAACATGAAACAGTCTTGCTTCTGATACAGATGAATGTTAAATACATCCAATTCAATTTACCTATTATCTATTGTGAAATTGGTAATATTTTGTGGATGTATTCTAATAGTGGTTTATTGAAGTTAAATTGACTGCTCACGCTTATGAAGGAAGAATATTTTCTTTAGATTTGTATGGCGTTTAACTACAATACTTTAAGAAGATCTGTTTTTAGATGGAATGCCATCTGTGTACCGACTGAATGTATTATGATTTGTTGGTGGATGTTTATCATTAAATGCGAAGCGTTTTATTGCACGGTGAGGCTCCTTTCACTGCGCTACATGCTAGCATGACCTTATGGCTGAATGGTCGCATATTAAGTAAACAAATAAGATTTATTTAATCGATTTTATATGTATGATCTGTGACAAACGTAATTTGAACTTTGTACCCTGACGATTTGACAAATGTACTTGTTTGATTTCCTTCACTTTTACTAGAGAGATATAAATAGCATTCCATGAGTGGGTTCAATGATTCAAAATTCGATATCGGTAAATAATATTTGTAACATGCTTTGTGAGTGATGTATTCCAATGACAGCGATATATAATGTTCCTACCTGTTTCACATGTAGATCCCACATAACCATTACTACACTGACATTCAAAGCTTTCTTCAGTATTTGAGCACTGCACGTGATTGTGACATGCAGAATCTTGCATTGTGCATTCATCAATATCTGAAAATATTTGTATGAATTTCTGGTAAGCTACTTCTTGTTTGGTCGGGTTAGAGTCCAATTTAAATTACATATATACAATCATAATTACGTCATAAATATAATACATACATATTTCTTTCCATTTCATAACGGATATATTACTATCATTCTGATATAATTCGGTAGCCCTGGTGTTGAGTTTGTGTCCCTGAAAAATCAAGTATATTTATAGTATAACTACATTGGTTTATATTGTTTACGTTGTAGAATTCAAACTCCAACCAATGATTTATCCACGGTTATAAAAAAATAATAGCAAAATAGCATATGGTGGAAAATGTGCAATACCTGCTAGATTCTTTGTTTCAGTTTTACCTAAACTTCAACATCACGATGCCGGTGATATTGCTACATAATGTCAAATTTTCCAGGAACTCCATGGGCTACGTACCCAGGGACAATCATCTGCCGGGATATAATTATTGTGGTCCTGTAACAGGACTTGATATTCGATTTGACGAATGAGAGAAACCAAAACATGGAGGTTGTTCAATAAATAACATTAACCATATTATCAAACATGTCAGGTGCATGATGTAGTATATCAAATTAAAGATTCACAACAACGAATATTGCAGATGTTATGTAGATTCATTAGTTAAATCCATTAGAAAGCATAAAAGTCTCAGATAATGATTAGTTAATGGTTGGTAATATTCGAGCAGCAGAAGGGGTGAATATGACAACTTTTAGAAGCGTCTATTTGCTAAATGAACACTTCCTACAAAACAGAAAACAAAATAATAAAAAAACCAGAACCAACACTAATAACTAACCGACAGTTTCTCTGACGTTTTGTCATTTTGTTTTTTTAATTATTATGCGCGTGTGTTTACTCGATGATGCCGAATTCGAGGTCACGCCCCGTCTGCAGCTAAGAATTAAATCATATCATATATCAATAATGGCAGAAATAATCATTAACTACCCGTTGGACACGAGAAGACTAGCGGAGATTAAGAAATTAATACCCGTCCGTGATTCTGTCAGAAAAAAGATTACAAAAAATAAAAAATTGTCAAGTTCATTTTGCAAAAGGTTCTCAACCATTTTTTAAACATATTACTGCATTACTGCATCTACTAAAGAAATTATATGTAGAAACGAAGAAGAAAATTAAAAGTCTTCTTTCTGAATGTGAAAAAATAGCAAAACGTACTGACGAAACATCGATAATTTTGCAAAACCTAGAGAATTACGTAATACATTTACTGAGGGTGCTGTTAAAGGAATCGATACAACTAATCCAAAATACTTTCCAGATCTTGTTGTTAAGAGTTATGAAAATGAAAAAGAATTTTGAAACCGCTATATAAACAATATATACAAGCTATATACGGTTGGGCTGATATATTTTATAAAACTAAAACTATAACGAGTCGACTTGACAAAAAAATGTGCATCGTACATAAAATATGTCGATCTGTAAGGCGAAGCTTATGGCCTATATGAAACACAAAATAACAGGAAATGGGGAAACAAAAACAGCGAAAAAAGAACATAAAGAGCAAAAGGAAGAAGAATAAACCGAAAAAAACCCAACTATATTGGATAATAATTTCTTCCGATCCATCATCTGACAATGACGCGCCAACATAAAATATTGTAAATAACATTTATAAAATAAACTATCAACGCTTTGGCCGAATATGATGTTTAGAAAAATGGATGAAATCGCAGATAATTTCTTTGGTGCTCCGCTGACTGTTGTCATGAATCCTTCTGATATCAAAACAAATATCGAGACGATTAAAGGTACACAGGGTAATACCGTTAGTGGTTTTCCTGCTACCGCAGATATATAGATAGATAGATAGATAGATAGATAGATAGATAGATAGATAGATAGATGGATGGATGGATGGATGGATGGATGGATGGATGGATGGATGGATGGATGGATGGATGGATGGATGGATGGATAGATAGATAGATAGATAGATAGATAGATAGATAGACAGACAGACAGACAGACAGACAGACAGACAGACAGACAGATAGATAGATAGATAGATAGATAGATAGATAGATAGATAGATAGATAGATAGATAGATAGATAATATTTGTAACTTAAGTACTTGTATTATTAAAGTATGGAAGATTTTGAGAGATTATCGAAAATCAAGCACTGGAAACGAAATTTAATCTCGATATAATCTCTCCTGACTTACCATTAAAAGCTCTAGCGACAAACAAAGATGTGATTAATACAATTACTGATACCAAGTAGGAACTTATTAGCGATGGTGCATGTCACGTAAGGTCAACATTACGAATCAATAATAGTGTTGATGCTACAATGAACAATAAACCAGCGGCGAGAATAATCTCACATGTTGATAATCGAAAGTATTTACCAGTCTACCGGATACAAATGGAACTCAAATGTCTATCCAAGGAATAATATCTGTAGGTGTTTATTGTCTTGATTATTCTGGTATTATTATTATTATTATTATTATTATTATTATTATTATTATTATTGTCCACTATACAAACACAAATACCATACAATCTTTCATCATACAATGCATAACTCTACCTGGATAACAAAATTTGCAATGGTGTTTCCCCACGCTTTGTTTACATTCTTTGTTAACAGCCTAGAAGTTAGTCAAAACGTACTGGTGACCTTTGCGATAGATACACTATATCATTCTTCTCTTTTTTCTGCACAATGTTGCGCTCATATTTCTCTTGGAGAATATCCATGGTGATTTTAACTTATTTTTTTCTTTGCATTTTGCGTGATGAGTCTGTTTATATAAGGTGCTTCTTTCCTCCTGACAAAGAGCCAGCTGGGAAGCCGCATTGAACGTGCGCAGTCTCTCTATCTATCTCTCTCTCTCTCTCTCTCTCTCTCTCTCTCTCTCTCTCTCTCTCTCTCTCTCTCTCTCTCTCAGCATATATATATATATATATATATATATATATATATATATATATATATATATATATATATATATATATATATATATATATATATATTTATAAAAACTCTAAACCAGCCAAGTGAGTCCAAACGTCACATATTCGAACCCTAACAGGTTTTAGTTATCTTAAATGTTGAAAGGTACTGTTGAAATATCAGGGGTTGATCAAACTATTTGCGGCAAAACAATTAAGATTAATGTGGTAACCAATTTCAAAATAATCTAAGCCTGACTATATCAATTGCAATTAGCCATCTGATAACTGCTTCCATCCCATAGATAATAAATACAATATGCTCATCAGTATGACACACTATATACACGCACTGTATTTTTAATATCAAGTAATTGAAAACATTTTATTTCATGCAAACGTCACATTTACAAATGTTCTCAGTATAATGAAAATCACGCGTGTGATATATAAGATCTTGATGCTTAATTGTTCTACGAACGCTAAAGATTAGTGATTATACACATTGAAGTAATTTGTTTCCAAAATAGAGCTATGTACATCAATATTGTCGTAGATTCACCCAGAAGGCTCCAGCAATGACGACGTATGATATAAATACTTACGTTTATAAATAATGTGCATGGGACGTACCTGTCCAAATGTAAGCAAAGTATCTTATTTAGAGTTTAGGATACATAAGGTTTGAAATACTTATATACGACCGGCAATTATAATGGGCACGACACCAGTGGCAAACTAACCAAAATCACTGATAATATTGACTGTAGTACAAATAGAATGTTTAGTATGCTTACCATTTTCACACGTAGTCCCATTGTAGCCAGCACTGCAATTGCAAGCGAAGCTTCCATCAGTATTGGAACACTGCCCATGATACTGACATATTCCTGCCTGCGTGCATTCGTCAACGTCTACAAGATTTTAAATAGTTGGACGTCTTAATAAAAATCCTGCCTAAAAAGTAATGTTTTCATACCACAGCAAACCTAGTAATGTAGTTGGTAATTTCAGATGGTCGTGCAATTTCGCATGTAAACAATTTTGTCATCAGTATGTATGTGCGCAAGTGCTAATGTAGTTACTCATCACAATTGATTACTGCAGATAAAACTTTGATATTTCGTGATTTACTACACACACACACCTATATATATATATATATATATATATATATATATATATATATATATATATATATATATATATATATATATATATATATATATATATATATATATATATATATAAGAGAGAGAGAGAGAGAGAGAGATTTTTATTTGATTTGCTGTTTGTAGTCATATCAATATAGATGTTGTAAAGCGGTTACAGCTTCAAAAGATTAGGCGCTTTACAAAGTCTTCGCGATTAGTCTATAACTATATTAAAGACCATTGGATCAAGATACGTACCGAACAAATAATCCATACAATACATACGTACGTACGTACATACATGCATACATACATTACATACATACATACATACATACATACATACATACATACATACATACATACATACATACATACATACATACATACATACATACATACATACATTAATTTATATTATCGCAAAGACTCATCAACAAACATCAAATGCCTTTAATATATTTGAAGTCTGATAGGTTTTAATTATCTGTAATGTTGAAAGGTACGTGTGAAATATCAGAAGTTCATCACAACATTTGAGGCTTGACAATTAAGAGTATTGTTATTAGGAATTTCATAATAAAAATGTTTTCAACTGCATGCTTTTAGCAATTGCTATAATTAGTACACAGCAAGCATACATCACTATAAGGTGTATCTGTGTTGTTTTAATTGGTTCATGTGGTAACATAACGTTCTGGAAATGTTACTAATATCATTACAAATGAATATGATAGTAGTTCACTTTTGATCTCGAAAATATAGGAAATTAAAACGAAAGGTATATTCAATGCTCGTGGAGCATAGAGTGGTACCGGAATAATAGGTGACGTTTATTCAACATTGAACCAGTATCTAGTGTAGCCCAACATTACGAGGGGGAACAATCGCTGGTTCTTAGTTGTTTTCATTTAAAATTTATTTTCAATACAAATAACTGAATGATTTTTGCAGATTGTTTCTATAAATGCATTTTTGACAGCTCTTTTTAATTAAAAACCTGAAAAACTAAACGTGCTATATAAATTATTTACAAATCTATCAAGTACAACTGAATGTGTGACCGACATTTGGAAAAAATGAACTACTTGTGGCTCTTTCTAACAGTCAATAGAGCTACATTAATCAGTAAAACCTATAATTTGTAATGTAATCATCAAAGTGTAACAATCCAAGTGTCATGGAGATTTTATATTTTTGTCAATCATCCAAAGTATAAAACAGATTTTATTTAAATAATTTGAACCTTTTGTGAACCCATCTAGCAGGGATGGAGATGAATCACAATGGGATAAATGCCCGTATAACCAAATCATGAAAGTTATAGTTTTTGTTCCTAATCACCATTGTATAATCAAATAAACTTAAATACATTGAAATACAAGCTTTTTAAATATAAAATGAATGTATGTTGATATTCATGGATCTAAAGAATTAATTGTTTGATCAATTATATTTTAAAATGATAGTGATTATTAATGATCAAATGTATCCCCGAATTAGTTATTTTTACGGTGACTTGAAAAGCCTCTGTCACTATTTCTGCACAGTATGTGATTGTGACGGGCAGACACAGGCATTTAGCATTCATTAACAACTTGAGAATGTTACATGAAAGTGTCATTAATGTCCCCATGATTAGTTGACGTAAAGAAAGCTATATCGTCAAGTATATACATCTTCATAATTTCAATCTTGAAATAATTATCAACCGTTCTTCTGCATGTGTTACCTGCAAAGCGTTTACTGGGGATACATGAATTACGTGTAATAAAAGAGATTTGAGGAGCATCAGCAGCAGAGAGGGTGAACAGACCAACTAACTTTTAAGCAAAATATTTTAAGCTTCCTTTTACCAAATAGAGCCTTGGATCAGATGGTTATATTTTAAGCAAAATATTCTAAGTCTCCATTTGCCAAACTGAGACTTAATAATTTTAGAGCTCTGTTTGTCAAACGGAGCCTTCCTCAAGGGTAAAAAAAAAGAAGCCATTTAGTTGACGTTCACCTCCTCGGCTGCTAATGCGCTAACTAAATATTTGATCAAGTCCGATACGATATCTTGTCCGAGGGTCTGATAAATTTATCGTCACAAATCCGTGTGGGATTGTCTGAGCGTGGCTAAAGAAATTTCTAAATCGATTATGATCCATATCACCACCGCACCAAGTTTGCCAAATATTTCTAAGAGTATGAGTATCAACTCCGTTAAATACACACAGCATATTGCAGTTATCTCTGATCACTTTTGGTATTTGAGTGTAACGTTGAGTGATATATATCACATCGGTGTTTTTATGTCTGCCTCTGGAAAATATTCTAGCAGGATTCTTTTGATTATCTAACATGATATCATCATATACGACTAAATTGTTAATACTTCCATCAATATCATCAATATTCGGTGCCTCTTCGATATCGGTTATAAACTCAATAACACCATCGCCGTTAATTTCTTGCGCGGCATCATTAAAATCCTTTAATACTTCATAACATCGTTGATCGTCTACACTCGGAGCAATCATGTACAATTTATCCCACTTCATCCATCTCGTTATCAAATTAAGTAGCAATTGTGTTTTACCACTTCCAGATGGTCCGATGATAATCGCGCGAATAGAATTTGGTAACATTGCATGGTGTCTAATAGGTTCCCGTCGTCGAGTAGCTGAATAATCAATTACATTCATAACTGTTATATATAAATTATGGATCTATATTGTGTGAAGTGTAGGACGCGTACTGGCACAAATGACTTGACGACGATTACAACGAAAAATAATCGATCAGCGCTTTCTGGTAAATGCGTACAATGTAGTACTAAAAAATTTAGATTTACTTCCACGAAACCTTTAAAAAAAAACGAGGAGGTGATATTGCAGCCAAATTGACAAAACTCCCAGGAACACCGTGGGCAAAGTATCCAGGAGAAAAGCACCTTCCAGGATATAGCTACTGTGGACCGGGAACACGATTAGATATCAGACTTGATGATCAAAATCAGCCCCGACCCGGCGAATATCCAATAAACGCTATTGATAAGGCGTGTCATGCTCATGATGTCGCTTATAAAAGCAGCAATCTTCAACACAGACATCTCGCAGATGTAAAATTAATTCATGCGTTAAATGCTATTCCTGATAAATCCTTCAAAGAAAAGTTGGCTTCTTGGTTGGTAAAATCTGCTATGAAGGGTAAATTGATGTTAGGTGCTGGTAATTGAAAATGCTAGCATTTTAATATGGAATCTATTTATTATTCTCCGAGAGGATACTGGAGAGGTTACGCAGCAATTAATAAACTCGCTAGTGCATCAAAGGTGAAAAAAACTACAGCGGCAAACTGGTTATCTAAACAGGCAATATGGCAAATTTATCTACCAGCGCCTAAACAAATTAACTATTCGCATTTTGATGTTACAACACCTAATGAAGTTCATCAAGCTGATATACTATTTCTGCCGCATGACAACGGTTACAAATACGCGTTAACGTTAGTTGATATTGCAAGTCGATACAAACAAGCAGAACCGTTAAGGACAAAATCATCTACTGAAGTAGCTTCTGCATTTGAAAAAATTTATCGACGAGGTCCTCTGCGCTGGCCAAATCTGTTACAAGTTGATCCTGGCAAGGAATTTCAAGGTGTTGTTACATCTACGATGAATCATCATAATGTCGCTATCAGACGAGGACACACTGCGCTACATCGCGATCAGGCAATTGTTGAACGGTTTAATAAAACCCTTGCTGAGCGGTTATTCGGATATCAATACGCAAAAGAATTCATACAGGATAAACGATCCCGTGAATGGGTCAAGAGATTACCAGCTGTGATTACCGCAATCAATAATGAGATTACTAGAACAATTAATATGAAACCTGTCAACGCTATTAAGAAGGCGTCTATCAAAATGGAAATCCAAGGAATTTCACAAAAAGAACCAATTCTTGGTAGTAATGTCATTGTAAGGTACTTATACGAACCAGGAGAGCTTGAGGGTGGTAAAAAAAGAGCTACTGATCCTATTTGGAGTGTCACTACGCATAAAATATCCGGCATAACACGATCTACGGGTGGAAACGCTAGCGTTTCTAGACCTCCAATCTATAGACTGGATTCAACTGCTCCTCAGCGAGGATTTACACGCGAACAATTACAAGTGATTCCCGAGGATACTCAATTGCCACCGCGTGGTCTTAATTAGCACCTAAGGTGCTGTCACCCCGGCGTCTGTTGCACTCAAGACAAGTCAACCTCACATTGTTTCTGACATGACCGAGATTGTTATCTTTTCTATCTACGGTGAATTGGCGAGGATCTTTATCCGACCAATTCCAACTCATTATACAATTACAACTCGCGCAGTGATTGTTCTGTTGTTGCTTTAGTGTCTTAATTAATTCAGCATCAATGTCAAATTCTCTTTTATTTTTTTTATCCTGTTGTTTATAACCAGAGAGTTTTTTTCTGATTATATTATCATCGGTGTGTATATTACTTATTGTATTGTCATTATCATTAACCACAATTCTTCGAAGTTGGTTTATTCGCCGTACTCTGGATACTGCGAGATAAACTAAATTTGACCACTCAATATGATTATCTACTATCCAAAGAGTTGTATCGGATATAGTCAATCCCTGTGAAGAGTGTATTGTTGCTGCATAACCTAACGTCCATGGGGATTTATCAGCACCTAATGTATCTTTAACGACGCTGATATCAACCAGCACAATATCATTTAATACTAAATTCTGTTTTTGTTGTTGTCCAGGAATGTCAACGTCGATATTCTGCTTTCGTGTATCCTTAGGTCTATAACAGAGTGGTACTGGAAGTGTTGCAAATTTTTCTTTATGTAGCGCAAACAACTTCATCTGAAGTGCGTCTCTGACTATTTTTCTACTCGCGATTATTAAATCATTTGGCTTCCACATTTCCCAAAAATCATTCATGGGAGTTTCAGAGATTATTTCACGCGCTATTTCACATTGGATTTTATCCGGTTGTAATCTAATTAGCGCTTTGAATTCTCGTAATTGTTCATCAAGTGATCTATGGTCGGTATTAATCTCTTCATAATAGTCTACAAAACCCTTTAACCATTCATGTGGAGATCCACCAACAAATGGCTGCGGTTGGCCGTGATCCCCGCACATGACGACTTTTGTATTTTTCAATAACAACCATGATAGAAATATCTGTAATACTGTCAACGATACCGTGCATATTTCATCCCAGATTATTATTTCAGGAATAAATTTATCGCCCATTCGATCAGGAGTCCAATTATCGCCTTTCCATCGAAAGAAGCTGTGATAAGTACAAGCTTTTACCCCCCGCGCTATCATCTCTCTAGCGAGTCTGTGAGTTGGTGTTAGCACAATCATGTTAGAAACGCTAGCGTTTCTACGGAATAATTCGATTGCACGAGTTGTCTTTCCTGATCCACCACAGCCGTTTAAATAAACTGTCTTGTATCTACAAATCGGATCGGATACGGGCGATGCAGTAGAAAATTCTTCAGAAATATTATCTATATTTCTACAAATATATTTATCATCCATAGCAACGTCTGCGGATTTACAATATTCATGTAGTGTTTCTTTTTTAAACCTCCAATTTCCCCACGCTTCCTTAGGATCTGTGAATTTAGCTACATCTGATTTATATTTCTCATGGATATACATCGAATCAGTAGCTACTCTAACCGCGGTATTAGGAAATCTATTTATCATCGAGAATAGATTAATACAAGAATAGGCTAGCATAGAACTTCTCAAATGTGTGTATTGACAACTTTTTCCATCACAGTAGGTAACAACCGTACCTAGTTTCTTACCATTTCGAAGGACATCATCTACCCAAACATTATTAGTTCCGCTCGCAGATTTGTAAGCTTCCTCATCTAATTCCCCTGATAGAAAAGCGTTCTTACGGGTTACAAATTTCCCTTTTTTTATTAAATCAGATATTATGAAATTGTATTCTTCATCGTCTATGATTAATCTCGAAGAGTATTTTGCATTGTCAAATCTTCCACCTTGAGTGAATTTACCGATTATTTTTCGTCCGAGATCTTTAGCCTCTCTATTACTACCTTCGAATAATTTCTTAGACCAATCTATGATTTGTTCCTCGCTGAAATTCTTCGAATTTCCATCTAGAAATTGTTTTCGTTGTTCGTTAATTATTTTTTCTAGATCGGGTTTTGGTAACCAAACATCTTTCTGAGCGTTATAACAAATAATCGCTTCACTGACAATTAACGATATTAGCATATCACAATCGATCATATACCGCAATAGCACAATTGACATCCACGCTTTTTCATACATATGTCTACCAAGCCAAAGATAACTACACGGATGTAACCCTGTAGCTAATTCGAATGATATCACACGAGCGAACCCGGTTAAATCAAAATCAGGCAATGGACCATTAATCGCAACACGAGTCATTTCATGTGTGGGATGTCCAAATCGTTTAAAATATTCAGAGCATTTTCCATATCCGAGAAAACTTCCAGGATAACACGCGGATATATCAATTGAAATCATACCATCACGTGAGTATTTCGTATTCCACAATCCTCCATGACCAAATTCGACGCAACTCAACTTCACATCCTCCAGAAAATCACTTCGTGTTGGACGCCATGAATTCTTTTCTCGTGCGAAGTGAGCTACCACTGATGGAATAGTAAAACTATCCGTAAGTAGTTTTTCTACAGAAAATTCTTTAGAATTTTCTAAATACTCATTAGCGATTTTTCTCATTCTATTATCTAATTCTTCAGTTCGATATAATTCACCATTTGGTTTTACAAACTGATCAAATCCTATTTCCGGATCCTCATTACTCCTGAGTAACCATACTGACACAGGGTCGTCTTTGGTTAACGCGTGAATAGCATCAAATAATTTCTCTTCATTAAAATGATACTCATTTTTTAAACCATCCCTAGAAAATTCTTTAGGGATATATCGAACAGTTCTTTCTCGTGGAAATATATTTACCGCGGGTGTCCACGCGTGTTTGTTATGATCAATAATTTCAATTGGAGCTCCTCGCGATTGATATTTCGGTTCGTATAATACTTCTCCGGTTATTGTCGCTACCGATATTGGAAATTTTAATAATGCTTCTAATTTAGCTATATCGGAAATCGTTGCCCCGCGCTGTTTCACTGTTAGTTCCCATTCGGTTATTTTTTTTCTTCGTAGATCAGTTAATTTGTTTCCCCGGGATGCATTTGTAAAGTGTTCTATTAACCGTGTTGCTACACAATTAAGTGGCAAAGCCACTGATGATGAAAACATTGGAGCTAGTTTTGCAATACTTGGATTATTATTTATTGGATATAACCCATACACAACTGCTGTTACAGGGTAAGATTTCTCATAGTATGGTTTGTCAATTCCAGTTAGAATTCCTGGTTTGGAATCTCTACTCACAATAACAGTTTTTTTATCCTTAAGGATTGGGTCAAATTTATCTCTGATAATCCATTCACCTTCCTCTTCGATAATGAATTTTATTCTAAAAAAATACCTCCGTAGAGATTTCCCGCCAAGGTGTGAAAGTATCTCAGCTGCTCTTATATCATTCATAGTAGCATCAATTACAGGTATATTGACATCTTCATCAATAATTCGAAATGTCGACCACGTATGAGATGCTCCATCACGCTTAAACTCATTAAAACAGTCGCTGATTTTACTCAATAGTGGTTTATCATCTACTAGACTTTTAGGTATATCAGAGATTCTATCGAGATTAAATCTAACATTTTTCCAAGGTTTAATTTTCGATAATCTCTTGAACTCCTTCATATTATAATTAAAACAAGTATTTAAATAAGAAAATTTTATATAATGAATCATTGCAAATGGCTTATGATTGGATCAAAGACTCCGTGTAACAAATCATGCAGAAATGAATTCTGTGGGTATCATATGCAGAGTGTGAGAAACGGTTCGGAGGGACCTCTACCATGCTTGCATTGTGGGGTAGGTGTAAGAGGCAAGTCGCAGTTATGCATTAATTGCGGGGGTAAGCGTTATAGAGAGTTAAAACGTTATTATGACAAGCGAAGAATCAAAAATCCTGACGACGTCAATAGCAAAATCATAAAAACTACGGATGACTATATAAAAAGATTTGTTAATGTTATAATTCAGCCAATTAACGAATTAGACAAATAGATATATTATATATAAATGAGCCAAGAATTTCAAAGACATCCTGTTATTAAAAATTACGAAGCTTCTCGTGATGGTGTTGTTAGACACAATAAAAATAAGAAATCTGTTGGGTGTGATAATGGTATGGGATATTTGAGGTTTGGGGGAAATAAGAAATATCTCAATCATCGTTTCGTCTATGAAGTATTTAACGGATTGATCAATGATGACCTTGTTATTGATCATATTGATTCCGATACTAAGAATAACAAATTGAACAACCTTCAAGCTATTTCTCAATGTGAAAACACAAAACGAGGAAGAACTGGGAAATACTCGAAAAATGCTAGACCAGTAAAAGCGATCACTGACAACAAGGAAAAAATATTTCCGTCTATTACTTCAGCTGGTAAGTATTTCGATATTTGCCCACCCTCGGTACAAAAAGTGGCAGAGAATAAAACTAAAACCGCTTTTTCAAAACGCTTTAATAATAAAATTCAATTTACTTACGTAACTGTATAATCTGAAATCTTACGTATAATACGGGAGATAACTCCGTTAGGTATAACGCGTGTGAAATCCATAGGATTTCCACCAATGACAGAGTTACGGATCTTAAACATTGAAATCTATGTGTCATTTACCTATGTTCGCTCAGCCGGAACACGAGTGTTTCCTATTCATTGAAGTAGGTGGGCGTGGTTAAAATTCCTTGTATTACAATGATCTAATTGATAAGGATATATATACTAAAAAATCTCTATTTTGTATGACGGCTCTGTGGTGTAATGGTATAGTGTGTTTGTCTTGTAAACATAGATCTATATCAACTACGTGTTCGGTCCCCATAGCAGATACATTATTTGATGGCGAAACGGAAGATGTTTTTATATTAATTGGGGGGGGGGGAGGGGCGGATCCCCCTCAGCCAAACCAACATTGTAACTCATGCTATCGCATTCTCGGTAGCGTGGGTTGGTGTTTTTTCCAACTCATGCAACCATGAAATCGAATTCATGTGTTGCCATGTTGGTTTGGTTTACCACGCCCACATCACATTACCATCATCGTTCCCATTGAATTATAATCCATCCTTAATTAAGTACATGTTATGCCTAAAATTTGCCGCAACACTCGAGCGCGGAGATATATGGCATTGTACCGTCCTATGTGTTATAACCGCCTACAACACTAGATCAGGGGTTATTGTGCCGTCATCCATTGTCATTGAAATCAATTCATTCATTGTTCACCTATAATCTATTGTTATGTGTTTGTCGGTTGTAACCGTTGAGCGCGCTGCTTGATGTATAAAACACCAAGGGGGTTCAAAACGGTGAATGTGTGCAGTCGTCACATTCATTATATATAATCATAATCACCTATAATCGCATTAAGCTTCTGGGTATACTAAGATGATCAACACCTTAGTGTATCCAGAATTCATTTTGAAATACTTTTAAAGAATTTTCATACTTTGTATTTAAAATACTTTGCATTTAAACAAATATATTTTTATATATATATGAATCTTGAAAATCTCAAATTGATTATTATTGAAATCAATAAGTTGAAGGATGAAAATGTAAAATTATGTTCAGGTTTGGATTGTGATCAAATTATGACCAATTTCGAGGATATACAATTTGCAGAACAGACAGGAAAATATGTTCTATCTAAGAAATATTTTTTAATCAAAAATATCCAAAAGCTTATACGTGAGAGTTTAGTAAATACTGAAGATGTTAATGTCTTCGTACCATTATGTAGCATCGTTGAACGTGTACGTAAGCAATTAGGATTAGAATATGAACAAAAGAGACTTATTAATTGTAAAGTGAGACAATTAAAAATGTTAATGGAAAACTCTGAATAAAAATTCGTAGAATTTGGCCCACGCGTAGAGAGCCTCCTTTGTTTGTATAACCAGTACGGTATGAGGAAGTAAAATTATGTGTGTAACAACAAGGAAGTATTAAAATGATTTACATTTTTTAGTTAGTGATTTCTTTCGAAATGCTTTGGATTTTTTAATTAAAAATTGCAATGAAATGCTTTGCATTAAAAAATCCTTTGGATTTTTATTTGACAATTAGTAATACTCTTTCAATAATGGTAGGAGAATCATTAACAACGAGATTAGCTAGAGAAAAACTTGAAGCTCTTAAGAAAATATTACCCCTTCGTGATAGAATCCGCGAAAAACTTCAACAGCGGCAATTATTTCAGACTGATTTTTCTGAGGATACAGAACAACTCTTCAAACCTATTGTTAGTGCAACTGAGGGTGTGAAAACAGCAATCTCTAAACAAGAAAGCACGCAAAAAGAGTCCTTTCTCCCTGTGTTAGAGAAAATATCAAAACGAACTAAACAAACGAAAAAGTCATTAAAAACACTTCCTGCTGGTTTTGTAGATGCTATAGAACAACGAGAACAAGAACAAAAACAACAACGAGAACTTCAGGAAGAAATTGAACGATTAGGTGATGTTGATATTTCCTCACTCACGCAAGCATTTCCACCTGAAGAGGAAGAAGAATTAGGTGCTACCTCTCAGAGAGAAGAATTAGATACTGAAAAAAAAACATCAGTTTCTTTTATAGATAAATTTACTGAGGGTGGTATAACTAAAATTAAAAATTACCCTACATCGACAATAAATGAATATTATGAGTTAGCTAAATTTGCTACTGATAATTTTAACTCAGGAAAAAATCTTTTGAATCTTTCAAGTAATGAAAAAAGTAAAGTAGGTTTTAATAATTATGTTGATTGGATATTTAAAATAAATCAAAATATTACAGGTCGTTTAAATAAAAATAGTGAAAAATATGGCTATTTTCAAGATGGACTTAAAAAATATAATCAAGAAATAGAAGAACAAAATCAAGATGTAGTAGTATTAGAAGCATTAGTACAAAAAGAAAAAGGAAAAGAAAAAGAAGAAAAAAAAGGAAAAAAACAACTAAAAACTAAAACAGGAAGTGGTTTAGTTGGAAATTCTTCGAGTGGAAATACAAGTATTTCTTGCCCTGGCAATATTCTTAGCGATATATCCCGATTAGAAGTACTTGTAGGAGGAAAACGAGCCGGGAATAACTCACTGGAAATAATCAATGAAGCAGCTGATATCTGTAGGAGATTATTTCAAGGTGGTATCATGGATATTGCAACATATAGAGATTTCATTGAAGAGTTAGCCGAAAATTCTTCGAATTTCTACGGTTATCATAGTGACTAATGTCACTGGAAATCCTACGGATTTTGCGATTAGATAAATAGCAATTGAATAGAGAATGATCATACACTACAACCATGATAAACCAACTAACGTCTACGTGGTAAACTCACGATTACCAAAATACCGAGTATACTATGGAGATGGTCTCGGTAATACTATAATGGGATTATTTTCAAGAATGGCTCCAAAAGTGGCTCCATTTGCAAAACAGGCAGCAATGAAAGCAATTGATGTTATCCGAGATAAGGGTATTAACACTGTTGGTGATCTTGCTAGTAAGGCATTTTCAGCCGCTCGGGATAAACTAACAGCGTTAGTGAAATCACGAAGATTTTCAACAAACCCCAGAAATGCTAGCATTTCTAACGCTAGTGTTTCTAAAATAACTTCACTGCCATCTACTGCAGTAATGCCTACACAGGTTAGTAAAATAATAAATAACGCCGTGGATAAAAAACTACAATCATTAATGACTAACGCCCAGGATAACATAACAGCAAATATGATAGCCGGAAGTGGGCTTTCGGGAAGTGGTTTTAAGAAGATTCGCCGGAAACGTTAGAAATACAAGTATTTCCAGAAATATTTATTTGAACAGGATTTCCAATTATGATAGTTATTGTAGAAATGCTAGCATTTCTAACACTAGTGTTTCTAATATTTATGTCAGAATCACTTGTGATTCTATTTATTTGAATAGGATGTTCAGTTGTTATGGTTATTGTAGAAACACTAGTGTTTCTAATATTTATGTCAGAATCACTTATATCAGAAACATTAATGTCAGAATCACTTGTGTCAGAATCACTTGTGATTCTACTAACGCTATCTTCATTATCAGATATTTTCATCATCATTATTAAAATACACCCAACTAAATAATTATTTTAAAAATTCTTTTCAAAATTCTTTAGAATTTTTATATTATAAAATATTTATAATTTGCTAATTTTGTTAGATTTTTTACTTTTTTTACTCATTTTTCTAGTGTTTTTACTCATTTTTCTAGTGTTTTTATGCAATTCATCGACAAAATTTGATCAAAATCGAGGATGAAAACCCAAGGAATTCATTTAGAGAAAATCGATTTTGATCAGATTTTTTATCATGTGAGGCTAAAATATGTTGTTGTCATCGAATTTTCGATGTTTTTTTTATTGATTTTGTATTGTTTTTTAGCTAATCCGTCGACAAAATTTCATGAAAATCGATTTTCTCTAAATGAATTCCTGGGGTTTTCAATTCAAAATTCCTTCAGAATTCTTTCAGAATTTTTGATTTAGACCATCGGATATATAATAAAAATGTTCAAACAGAACCCTGATGTTGCATTTGACATGGAAGCCCCAGTACTTAAAGATACTTCTGTACGTGATTATCAATTTTTTGCTTATCACGCAGTACAACCTGATCTTCGTGGAAGAATTGAACTCCAGGTTCATGATACCAGTAAATACTTTTTACCCGCTGAAGCCTTTATTGAGGTTGAAGGTGAACTTTTACAGCATGATAATACACAATATCCAGCTAATACTCAAGTTGGTTTTGTCAATAATGGTATCATGGCATTATTTGAAAGCGCTAGATATCTCATTGATGGAAAAGAAATCGAATCTATTGAACGTGAAGTTGATGTAGCAACAACAATATTAGGGCTAGCAAGATACTCTGATGACTATACTAGATCAGCGGGTCCATCTATGATGTTTGCAAAGGATGTTAAAAATACAACGGGTAAAAATCCATTTGTTATAAGACAACCAAAGGATCGTGCTGCTAATCCTGTTAATTTTATTGCTGGTGCTGCTGGTGGTATCGAGGATATGATTATAAATAATGATGAGAATTTCAATCTAGGAGCTGCAACAAGAATAGCAACATTACAAGGAGATCGTCGACGATTTTCATGTGCGATTCCACTCCATCATATATTTGGATTTTGTAGAAACGTCAGAAAAGTTATTTATGGAGTAAAGCATACTGTAGCACTAGTGAGAAAGGGTGATGATAATAATGCAATCTGGAGGATTCCAGCAGATGCTGCAAATCCCAATGATGATGCTGGTAGAGTAATTTTATCAAAACTATCACTATGGATGCCAGTGTTGACTCCATCATTGTCAGTAGAACCGCGGTTGCTATCATTTATGGATCAAGGGGGGAAGAGATTATTAAGCTGGTTGACAACGTCCACAGATACCATGGATTCTAATATTGATGGTACACTTACATGGCATTTGGCAGCACGACAGGGTGTTTCAGCTCCACGACATATTTTTATTGCTCTACAGGATATTACGAGATTAAACAATCAAGAAAGAAGTCATATGATATTTGATCAACTTGGGTGTAATGAAGTTTCACTAAAAATAAACGGACAACAAGAACCAGCAGAGGATATACAACTTAACTATGAAAATAACCACATTGCACGAGTTTATCATCGATTGCTATCATTTATGGGACGTGATCAAAATGTAGATACTGGTCTACAAATATCACAATTGGATTTTAAAGGTCTGTATCCGATTTATTACTTTTCCCTAGAACATCTTGACTTGATGAAACAGTCCGTAGTTGATATACACTTCCGAGCTCGTGTAACCCGTCCGACTGGTCCACTAGTTGGTGGGGTACGTCCCATCCTTATCCCGAATTATAGAGCGGTTGCTGTTATTCTTAGTGATAAATCAATGATACTCGAAGGTGTTGGTGGACGAATGAGACTAGTAGATGCACCAGTGGAAAATCTGTAAGATTTTCTTAATCCAAAATTCTTTAAAAATGACTCGCGATTTAGAATCAATCTATTTTGTATAATGTCGTATAGTAATATCAATGTCACATTGACACCTGGTCAAATAAAAAAATTACAATCCAAATCAGCTAAGCAATGTGGAACAACAATAACGCTGAAACCTAATCAAATGAATGGCGGAGGGAATAAACTATCGCTGACAAAAACTCAGGTTAATCATTTTAATAAAGCGCTGAAAGAAAAAAAAGGAGTTCAGATTACTCTTTCTGCGAGCGCGATTAAAAACATGGAAAAGACTGGTGGTATATTCCCGTTGTTAGGGTTGATTCCAGGGTTGATTGCCGCAGCAGCCCCAGCGGTAGCGAAGGCAGCAGCATTAGGAGCTATTGGTACCGCAGCAGGAATGGCATTGAAAAAGGCAACTGGAAAAGGGTATAAAAAAAAAGGAAAGGGTCTAAGACTACCAGGAACCCCGAGTTCATGGTACAGCGGAAAGGGTCTTCGAATTCCAGGAACGATATAGTTGCTATGTCCAATTTTGATTTAATTGATACAGCTAAAAAATTAAAAATAAAAAATTTCAGAGGGGTTTTTATGAGAGATCAGTTACCGACACAACCAAATGATGTTGAAACCGGTATTATTAATTTAGATAACAGCGATGGACCTGGAACTCACTGGGTTTGTTACGCAATTGATCCACGTGGGATTATTTATTTTGACTCATATGGATTAGCGCCGCCGAAAGAATTTATGCGTTATATTAAAACCCTTCCAATAAAGACTTGGTATTCTACGTTACCAACACAAACAATACTTGATCCACCAATATGTGGTAATGAAGTATTAAACGTACTTGATGCTATATCCAAAAGATTTTCGAAACCACCTCATATAGTAGTAAATGAGTATACTAGCGGCAAATCTCTTTAAAAAATTCTGAAAGAATTTTAGATTAAAAATCTTTAGATTGAAAATCCATCGGATTTAGACGATGAAAATATTTCTATAATAATGATTGATATTTGGGGACGACCTTTATCATCGCTGAAGAAACCTGATAGTGGAGTTGAAACCGTTGATAACAAGGATATTAAAAAACTAATCGAAGATGAAATATCCGAAATATTAAACCTAGCAAATATTGATCCTGGTGAAATAGTTGTATTTCAAGATCGTCAGGGTAAATTGAAAAGTAGTAATATCTCTCTCAATGATATTTTGGTTAAACGACGAGACGCAGCAGAGGATACTATCGCGTTATTTTCTGATGGGGGTAAACTCAAACCAGGTGTACTTGTTTCAACGATTACGGATAAATTAGCAACATATGATAACACAGTGAATTCATTAAAATCGCTTAATGATAAGTATGATGATCATATAATTGTATTTGACCAGTTTAGTGAAACACAAAGAAATACAATTAACAAAATTGACAAACCCATACTAGAATTTTTTGGAAATCCACCAGTAACCACACCAAAACTCACCTTAATAAAAGATTCTATGTTAGAACTAACAAGTCTTCAATCCGAATATGAAAAACACACGAAACTATTTATGACGTTTCGTAAAAACATCATGGATAAGTTTATTGGGAGCCCATTTGATAAAATTGAAATAACCCTTCCTGATATTAAAAAATCCATCGATGAACTTAAAACATTCAACAGCGCAATAAAGGATGATGCAACGAGGATGATAAGCGTTGTTGAAAAAGTAAAAATTCCTCATGATAAATCTATCGTCAACAACGTAGTACACACGATTCAACACGGATCATATACGTGGACTCCCATAAACAACAAACTAGATATCACCGCAACCGTAAAGGGTATTTATCGATTAACAATAATATCACCGACTCAGTTTGATATATCATCAAGTAGTTCATCTGGAGTCAATAATACGATATCAACGATCATCGACAAAGGAACAACTGAACTATTCACGATAACGACTACAGATAGAAATCTAGCCAGGGTTTCAGTAACGTGGTACGTAGAATTCGTAGTGGATTTAAGTAAACAATTAAATTAATTTAAAAATTCTTTCACGATTCAAAATTACAAAGTAATTTGTAATTGAAAATGCTAGCACCTTTAAAATAAAATGACTCCATCATCGAATCAGTATCGCTATGATCAAGTCAGAGAATTTCAAACTAAACTCAGTTCTCTCTGTGAAGAATATCAAATAAAAATCAAAAAATACAAACGAAGAATAACCACAGTTGATATCACAGTGTACTCGGTGTCAGGAGTAATCACTGCTGCTGGAATAATACTATCTTCGGTTACAATGATTGCTCCGGTCGTAGTTCCAATAGTTATTTCTTCGATAGCTACAATCGCCGGAATATTAACCGGGATCACAAAAAAACTATCATCGTGTAGCCAGAGTAAACTACATGATTATTTAATTAAATATCATATTGCATCTTCCGGTTACTCGCAATTATCCTCGTTGATATCATCGTCGTTGGATGACACAACAATATCAGATAGTGAATTTTCAACTATGGCTCAATTGTATAAATCAACAATGCTGAAATTAGAGCAGAATAATAATAATAATGTCGTCGCAAGAACTACTTCAACAAATAGTAACAAATACAACACTGGTGAAAACAAGCACGATATCAGTAACCTCAACACGTCCCGAATTTAGTGTTAATTTTCCAATTCCTGTTCCCGTGAGCGAGATCGCGCTAGCAAAACTACGAGTATATCATAGCTGGCCTAATATCAGATCGGTAGCATTTGGTGGTCAACAACCGAATAATTCCTTGGTATTTGCAAACAAGAATCGTGAAGACGGAACACCAGATTGGCAGGTTGTTTCTATACCAACTGGGTCATATCAAATCGAACAGATCAACGCTGAATTTCAACGAAGAATAAAATCTCTCACTGGAAAAGAATCAAAAATCGCTATAACAGTTCATGAACCAACACTATCATCTGCTATCGAGATAAATACAGAAGGATACGTTGTAGATATTTATCAGAGTTCTATAAGATCAGTGTTAGGATGGCCTGAATTACCACCGGATAACTCGCGAGAAAATTCGAAGGATTTTTCACCCGAACCTAAGAAATCCAATTATATCACCAACAAAATAAAACCCGTCAATGAAGTCAAAAGTTATCAAGATTATGCTCCTAATAAATTCTTGAATAAAGAAATTTATGTTCCTCTCATTAACGGAAATTTCACAGTAATGAATAACGATTTTTCACTACTACTAATATCTATTAAATCCGGCTCTCTCACCAAGGATGAATTTATCAACGTCGTAGAAACGGGTAATAAAATCATCGACGATATGAAAATATTTCACTCGAAAATTATTCAAGAAGTATTAAATGAAGAGATCTTACATGATAAGTTTGCGGATCTATACAATATTAATAAAACGGAGATTAAAGATTTTAAAATCCCTGGATATAATCCGGATAAACTAAAGAAACAACTTGACGATGCTATTGATATTGGGTTCAAAAGAATCCACGATAATTGGAAAAAATCGAAGAATCCTACAGAAAATATTCTGAAATTTAATAATGATCCAGAAGGAGGCGGTAGACATATTGCTCCGAACAATGTGAATATTTCAACGGTGATTGCGCTCAATTTAGTATGTGATGTTATCGAAGGAAATTATCAAATAAATCTCGAACAATCAAATCAAGCTCAGCAAGGATATATTTTATACTCATTTGCACCAACGGCTCCTCCAGGATTTCTAATTATTGAAGACCCAACTAATCTAGTCTATATGCGATGTCATAATAATTTGTTAACGAGAATTAATTTCAAACTCACTGACCAATCTAATAATCTGATTGATTTACGAGGTGAGGTTTTACAAATTAGTTTGTTTGTGAAATCTTAAGGACTTGATCAAATATTTAGTTAGCGCATTAGCAGCCGAGGAGGTGAACGTCAACTAAATGGCTTCTTTTTTTTTACCCTTGAGGAAGGCTCCGTTTGACAAACAGAGCTCTAAAATTATTAAGTCTCAGTTTGGCAAATGGAGACTTAGAATATTTTGCTTAAAATATAACCATCTGATCCAAGGCTCTATTTGGTAAAAGGAAGCTTAAAATATTTTGCTTAAAAGTTAGTTGGTCTGTTCACCCTCTCTGCTGCTGCATCTGATTGAACCCTCTGAAAATGATTAGTTCAATTCAAAGTTATTCCTTGTATAACGTATACCAAATATTTAAGTATATATGTACAACTATATTCCAATCTCCCATATTAAATGAATGAATAATTAGAACTAAAAATGAGACTTCCGAGACATAGAGGTAAACATAAAATAGATTTAAGAACAACATGTCCGGATTAAGTCATACCAGAATATAGAAAAGCGAAGAAATCTAATTCAAGCAACTACAAGGATTGTTTCAGGAACATAATTATCTGATATTATTTTATACTTTTTACGAATGCTAAATATTGCATTGGAACAATGGAACTTGTGATATTTTAGATTAAGAGCCGATTTATACTTTGTGTGTGTTCGGGGTGGTCTTGGAGGGTACTACCTTCGGGAGTAGCATGACTACCTTCGGTCCCCACCTGGCGTTCAGATCTTACCTATGGCAAAAGACCACAGGGAGTTGTAATCAGATACCTGCACGTAGGCGGCCCATTAACAAGTGTACCCAGTGCTGTGAAACAGTTCGTCGGTCGCATTCAAGGTAACTGAGCAAACCTTTTCAGGACAGCACTGTTCACCCTGTATAGGCAGGGGCATGTAAATGGTGGTAAATGGTGCAAAAATATTGAATACTCTTTACAATCTTGTCAGCATTCTTTTGCTGGCTTTAAACATCCATATGTGAAATTTAAAATATTAAATGCAATTTTGTCTTATTGGAGCATGGAACTTCTGTACTCTGATGGACAAAAAGAATGTAGCAAGACCCGCAAGTAATCATCCTTAGTCAATAATGAGCTTTCACGCTACAATATTGATACCGGTTTCGCAGAAGAGGGTTCTCTGACTCAGGTAGAAGACGGTTACACGTTCTTCTGGAAAAGATAAACAGAAAACGATGGCGTGATTCACGGAGTCTGCCTGGCTATCAAATCAAGTCTTCTAATGCCGCGCCAGGACCTGCATGTTTGTATATAGTAAAGACTAATGAAATCGCCAAAACTCTACCAGCCACAGAAGCCACGCGACATTCTCTTCAGCGTGTATTACACGAGGATCTAGATCCCTACCGAAACCATAGAGTTCAGGTCTGCACTGTACTCAGTTTCAGGTGACGACAAGATCATATTACTGTGAGACTTCAAAGCCCATGATGGTTGCGGGTAGGGTCGATCGAACGATATGCTTGACAAGCATGGTGTCGACAAAATGAACAACAACGGTCTGTTCCTACTCAGCAAATGCATATAATTGTAGCTCCACAAATACAATTTTAAAGATGGCGGATAAACACAGAAACACTGGATGCACCACAGATCTCGCCAATGGCACTGAATTGATTATTTACTAGTTCGCCATCGCGATGCCCAGGATGTTCTCATCAACAAGGTCATGCGAGGAGCTCAATACAGTGACATGCCACATGTTTGTCTGACGTACCCTAAAGCTGCTCATTTCACCACATCACCCAGTGTATTAAGCTTGTTTGCACATCCTTCAACATTGTCAAACTCCAGGAGCGTTCCTTCCATCTCAATCTCTAGAGAAACAGATCACAAGCCGTACACCAACGTTCCCATACGCACAATGTCTTTGAGAAAATAACAAACTCAGAGACAAGATAAGATAAACAGCTATGTCGACTCTGGGGCCCAAGGCGCGAACCTATTGAGACCGGTTGGAGGAGGAAATACGGTGAGGTTTAATATATGCCTGCCAGAAAGAAGAAAGCATTATTGGACAAGGAGAATGACACAAACTTCATTGCTCAACACAATCGCTGCAAATCCTATCAAACTGATGAACACAGAGAAAATCCGCGAGATGCATGATAATTAGTTGGAAAGCAAAGCTGATAAATTGCAACTCTATGCTGCCACCAATGATTCTTGAGAGTTCTACAACGAGATATAGTCACTCTTCAGATCGTCATTGTCTAGCTATGTTCCTTTGCGTGCAGCCAATGGCAGTACACAAATAAAGGACAACGCTGGCATTAAGGATTAATATAAAGAACACGTTAGTCAGCTTTTACGCCTGCCCTCATCCGTGATCCAAGTATATCTCAAAACGCACATCAAATGGTTAGACATTCAACCCTACCAGATTAGGATCGCTGCCACAGACATAATTCAGTGGATTCCACTGAACAAAAAAGCCAGTTTAACATTCGAGGTTGACTGCTGCAAGCGTCTTGATGAAGCTCGTGAGAGATGCCACATAGCTATATTCCAGCCACATGCGACCACCGGTGTAACATGCACCAATTCCACTCGCCTATGGAATATGGACGTCTTTTTGTAACCTTAAATACAATTTAATTAAACAAATGTAGTACAGGTTCCATTGCTTTTATTTAACTTTGGAATGTCATGACGCTGTGTACTTGCGGTATTACATATTTTAACTGAAACAAAAGCAAGTAGGCATACTAAAGTTGTAATTAAATGCGGTGTATCCTGTGCATTTCAGTTTAATATATGATATTTCTGTGATCACTGATCAGCATCGTATCAAGATATCAATTTTAAATATACGCAATAATATCTATGCAAATTAAGCTACAAATGTATCTACCCAAACAAAGACCGAGAGTTCCCTGCCATTGTTCGTCTGCACAACGTATCCGACTAATGCTGTCTCTATTGTAACCTTGATGACAATTCAAGGAAACAATTGTATCATAGGTTCCATTGCCTTCAATTCCATCTTGGAATGCCAGGACGCCGTGCTTTACTTGCGGTACTGGCTGATTACATCTTTTGACTGAAACAAAATCAAGTGTAATTTGTTATTCGATGAAATTTAAACTATCTTGTACTTGTGGTTGTCATATATTGTATATGTTTATGTGCAAATTGGTGCCGTGACAAAGTTCAAACCCTTAGAGATAAACTTGTCGACACAATTGTCATTGACTTATCGTCATCATACGTTTACAAAATATAATTTCAGCGACAACCATTAGGAGCATAAGAACCTGTTTATATGGATTTAGTAGGGACACTCGTGATGAATAGCGCACAAAAGGCATGTGAACTTGATTCAATTTCGACACTCCTGCTACCTGAGTGCTAACACCCAATATTGCCTTCGATATCTGATGCCAACCTAATTATTCTTGGATATTTCAGCTTTCACTTTGACTGTCCTGGTAAACCATACATGTCAAAACTCTTAGATTCCATTCATTTTTTCAATCTTAAACAGTCAGTTAACCAACCTACCCATAAACTTGGTCAAATTTTAGACTGGTTTCTTTAAAGACCTGACCATAATATTCTGCAATCCACCCTTGGATCCCACGAACTTGCATCGGATCACCTCTGCATCTCCTCGTATCAGTCCCTAACCCTCCACCTCTATTTGCTACTAAGAGAAACCTCCGTATGATAAATATAACCAAATTCATGCATGGCATTAAAGAAAACCATGACAGCTTTCATACATCCAACAGCGGAACAACTTGATAAATGCCTGTGTGCATTGCTTGGCAAACATGTCCCAGCTACCAAATGCAGAGTGTCAATAAAAAAGTGTTTCTATGGCATATCAGTGTTAGGGACCAGCTTCGCACTGCTAAAAGACATCGCCGAAAAGCAGAGAGGCTTTGGCTTTCCACCGGACTCACTATTCATAAACAAATCTATGAAGCCGCTAAGAAGAACGTCACAAACATAGTCCATTTAGCCAAATTATCCCACTATAGTGCTAAAATAGTGCTATGAAGCCGCTAAGAAGAACGTCACAAACATAGTCCATTTAGCCAAATTATCCCACTATAGTACTAAAATCACAGCGAGTTCCAGCTGCAAAGAGATCTTTGAGATAACTAACAAACTAATGTCAAGGATCAAATGTACACCACTTCCAACAAATTTCTCCCCACTAGACCTGCCAGACCAATTCGCAAATTTCTTCGATGACAAAGTACAAACCATTAGAAATTCGCTTGATAGCACAATTTCAACTGATTCGCCACCATACAGTTATGATGCAGAATTTTAGCGACAACCTTTTGGAGCATTTTTACCTGTTTCTATTGATTTAGTACGGACAAACGTGATGAATAGTGCACCAAAGTCTTGTGAACTTGATCAAATTCCGACATCACTGCTGCTTGAGTGCTTAGAACCAATATTACCTTCACTAACTGATGTTATTAATATCTCTCTGGGGCCCAAGGCGCGAACCAATTACTGCTGCTTGAGTGCTTAGACCCAATATTGCCTTCACATACTGATGCTATTAATATCTCATTCTCATCAAAAGCTGAAGAAAACAACATTGGAACATAACGATTTAAAGAACTACCGCCCAGCTTCTAATCTCCCATTCATATCAAAAATCTCAGAAAAGGTTGTTCTAACTCAACTTGTATCTCATTTGAATTCAAACAGTCTTTTTAGCAATGTACAGTCTGCAAATCGCCCTTGCCACAGTACGGAAACTATTATTGTGAAAGTATTCAATGACATTCTCTCTGCTTTGGATGGTGGAAAGATTACAGCACTCACTCTCCTGGATTTATCTGCACAAAAGACCATGACATTACTTCACCGTCTCCAGCATGTATTTGGCATTCAGAACATAGCATTACAGTGGTTCAAGTCCTACTTAGTCAACAAGATACAAATTCTATCTGCAAATGAAATACACTCTAGCCTAGTTGACGTATGTTGTGGTGTTCTACAGGGATCTGTTCTAGGACCTATTCTCTTCATTCTGTATACATCATGTCTGACTTTCCTCGAAATAATTCGATCACTCGTGTTGTCTTACCTGACCCGCCATATCCAATTAAGTTAGCTGTTTTATGTCTATATGCTGGATGGGACAACGAAGGAGCATTTGATAGTTCTGATAGTTGAATATGTTTCATGTTATTATCTTCAATTGTAAAAACTACTGATTCAGATTAACCATGTAAACGTTTTTATATGATTCTCCATGAACCCCAACATTCATCGGAATTTGTAAATTCAGTTACTGCTTCGCTATATTTCATATCTATATAAATGAATGAATCGCTAACCTGACCGCGATATCAGGAAATCTATCTGTCATCGATAGCAAATTGATAGAATCATACGGCAGCATAGACGCCCTTAGATGTACGTATTGGGGACTCCTCTCCATCTACGTAGATAACAATTGTACGGAATTATGTTCCATCCAAGTAGACATTTTCATAATTGACATAAACACATCTAGATGTTGCATCCGCGAATATAAAATCGTATTAAACATCGTCTAGAATTAATTGTGAATAATATCGCTTGTTATCATATGCTCCACCCTGTGTGAATTTTCCAATTATTCTTCTGCCAAGATCTTTTGCATTTGTATGATTGACTTCAAAGATCTATTTGGATGCTTTAACAAATATTTTTCGTCGAAGGAAGGATATTTTTCTTTGTAATCGCTAATTATACTTTCAAGACTCTTAGGCTGTGGTGAGCAAACTTCAGTCTGCGCGTGATATTATATAATTGCCTCACTGACAATCTGTGATATCAGCATTTTACAATCAATCATATACTGTAATGACACTACTGGTACTCATTTTTTTTCAGATATATTTCTACCATCCATGTCCTTGGGCAAACTCAAATGATACTACACGAGCGAATCCAGTAGATCAAAATCGGATAAATGCCCATTAATCGCAACACGGGTCATATCGTGGGATTGATGTCCAAATCGTTCAAAATACTCAGAGCATTCACCCATCCCGAGGAAATGTCCTGGACAACACGCAACCATATTAACCGAAAAAAAAATTTTCAGGATCATATTTGGTATTCCATAATCCACCATGTCTGTATTATACACAACACGCTTGAACATCTGCGAAAAATTCAAATCTAGTTGGTTTCCGCAGATTTTTCTCTCTCGCTAAATGTGCCGCGACAGATGGAACGGTAAAACAGTTGTTAGTAATTGCTCGTTATTATCCTTTGAAACTTTCACAGCTAGTTGTCAAATCTCGTCATGAAGACATTCAGTACGGTACATTTCCCCGTTAGATACTACAAATTGATCGAATTTACACTATTGGTCTTTGTAACTCTGAAATAACCACACTAATACAGGATCTTTTTTACTCAACTCGTAAATAAAATCAAACATGTTACTACCAGAACTCTCTGGTAGTAATACCTTACAATTCGATCGCGCGGAAATCTTGTTACCGCGGAGGTCCACGCGTGTGTATGATGATCAATGATTTTGATTGGAATCGAGTTATTTATATTTTGATCGTATAATATTTCTCCTGTTATCGTTGCTACGTTTATTGGGCATCTTAATAACGTTTTAGCTCAGCTACAGTTTGAATTGTTTCCACATTATTTCTGACTGTTATCGCCAATTCGTTTATATTTATTTTTACGTCTTAGATCTGTCGACTTATTTCGAGTTCGTCAATTTCAGCCAACAATCCTGGTTTGGAATCCTAACTTACGTTGACAGTTTCTTATTTTTCAATGCAGGATCGAATTACTAACGATTAATCAAACTACCTGTTTCTGAACGGATAATGAATTTCACTTTGAAAAAATACTTTTGATGGTAAAGATGCGATATTATTCCTGCTGCTCTTTGGTGGTTCATGGTAGCATGAACACTACAATCAATACAAAATGTTGACCAACAATAAGATCCTCCGTCGCGCTTAAATTCGTTAAGCCTTAATGGATTTTACCTATCATGCTTCTATCACTTGTTAGTCCCTTATTTGGTGCTCTACGGAGACTCTATCGAGATTGAATTTAGCGTTTTTCCAGGGTCTGATTTGGATAATCTCTCAAACTCCTTCATTCTATAATTGTGACAAGTATTTAAATAAAGCATTTATATATAATGAATCACTGTAAATGGCTTATGATAGGATCAGTAACTTGTAACAAATCGTGCATAAAGAATTATGTGTATATCATTCACAGAATCTGCAACGAGGAAGCGTTCGTCCGTTATCTTCTGTACGATGTGGTGTTGGAGTATGGGGACAGACACATGTATAAGCTTTGGTGGTAAGCGATACAGGGAGCTTAAGAGCTATTATGATAAACGAATTAAGGAATCTAACCCTAATAGTGTTCCTGACAGTGTCAACGACAAAGTCTTAAGAACACCAAGCGAGTGATAGATTGATAGATTCTCAATAAATGATAATTAAACCAAATAATCAATTAGACAAATACTATATATGTGTATAAATCTGACAGTAATTTCAGCTACATCCCATAATCAGCAACTATGAAGCTTCTAGAGGTGGTGTAGTCAGAAAACCAAGGCTGAAAAAACAGTAGGGATTGTCGATGATACTGGGGATTTCAGATTTAATGCTGGGAAGACAAAATATTATTGTCATCGGATACTATTTGAATGTTTCGACGGATTGATCAAAGAAGATAGTCTTGCTATTGATCACATTCATTCAGATTTTACCAATTACCAAGAAGAAAATCTTCATGTTATCACTCAGAGTGAGAATACCAAACACGGACGAAATGGAATGTACCAAAAAGATGCAAACACAGTCAGATCCATACATATCAATATGGGTGAAGAATTAATTTTTAAAACAACGAATGAAGATGGGGAGTATTTTGATATTTATATGCCATCGGTAAAACGTGTTGCAGAACTTGTATATAAAACCGCCCTTTGAAAGCGATTTGGGCACAAATTTAGGTTTTGTAATTATAACCCTATTATCAAAGTAGATAACTCCTCCAGGGATGTTTGTGCAATTGTGTGTGGTTCAGAGAGTTACTGTCCTTGATATGGGATTTTATTAAAAGATCAATCACGTCTGACTGAAATTTTCAATATTCTAGTTTGAGTAATATTTTTGGATGAAAATCTACGATTTTTAAGTACAAATATTTTCTTGTGGTTTTTGTTTTGAAAATATACGATTTTCAGCCACGGGTGTATATACTATATATGTCTCTACAACTGTATATTATTTTCAAAGTATATACTTGTACATTTGAACACTTAGCGTAATCCGTACACGTTTGAGTACCGTCCTGGGCCCAACGTTCGAATCTCGTAGCAGGCATTATTGTCGACAGTACCGATTTGAGGATTTTGCTATATAAAGTGGGGGCGCCAGCCCAAAGGTGTTTCATGTACACGTCCCATCACGGCAAATGCGTGATGATGTGATTTTTTACCTCCGGATTATGATTCCTGGGTGGGTGTACATAAAATGCATAACAAATAGATAAAACAATCTTCTGAATATTCAACGGAGATATATATATAGTCGCCCCAAAAATAAATAGTGCAGTGGATGCAAGCAACTCTATGTCACACTGAAGGTAACTGCACAAGGCAGTTCAGAAAGAACTGTTGGCCAAAAGAAACGGTCATAGGGTCAAAGAAAAACTCCCAGAGATAAAATCTCAAAGAGAGAATTTGATTTCAAATCAAAGAAAAAGAAAGACTCTATAAAAGACACAAAGGCCAATAAAAGGGACCCAGTGAATGATAGCGGCTCATCATAGCTACTTTTTATATTTTGTATATTTTTGGATATATTTATATATAAAAGATATATTTCTTTGGATACATTTATATATATATATAAATATATATATATATATATATATATATATATATATATATATATATATATATATATATATATATATATATATATATTATCAAATGAATTATGAAAATGACAGCGATATAATGTCTCCTATTACAGACTTGAAAAATCAGTAACTACAATTATCATACAAAATTAGATTGTGATAAAAACCTTTCTGATTTTCAGTATTTAGAAGACATAGCCGGCGCTAACAGGTATGTGTTACCGTTTCAGTATTCCTTTATCAAGAAGTACAACAACCTGTTAATGCGTCATTATCGAATAACAGTGAAATCGATAAATTCTGACCTGTATATACCGCAGAAGAGAAAAAAAGAATGATTTATCACAACAATATGAGCTTTAAAAAAGTCTTAAATTCGATTGTTTTTAATCCACTTTGGAATGTATCGACGCTGTATACTTGCGGTACTGGCTGATTACATATTTTAACTGAAATAATATGCTGTGTATGTCAGTTTAATATATGATATTTATGTGATCATTGATCAACATCTTAGCCAGATATCAATTTTAATTATATGAAATATTTTCTCTGCAAATTAAGTTACAAATGTATCTACCCAAACAAAGACCGAGAGTTCCTTGAAATTGTTCGTCGTCTGTACAACGTAATTGACCAATGCTGTCCCTTTTGTAACCTTGAAGACAATTCAAGGAAACAATTGTATCATAGGTTCCATTGCCTTCAATTCCATCTTGGAATGCTAGGACTCCATGCTTTACTTGCGGTACTGGCTGATTACATCTTTTGACTGAAACAAAATCAAGTGTACACACTAAATTTGTAATTCGATGAAGTTTACACTATCTGGTACTTGTGGTTGTCATATATTCTATACGTTTGCGTGCCACTTTGTGCCGTGACAAAGTTCAAACCATTAGAGATAAGCTTGTCAACACAATTGTAATTGACTCATCGTCATCATACATTTACGAAACATAATTTCAGCGACAACCATTAAGAGCATAGGAACCTGTCGATATGGATTTAGTAGGGACACTCGTGATGAAGAGTGCACCAAAGGCATGTGAACTTGATCCAATTTCGACACCCCTGCTACCTGAGTGCTAACACCCAACCTTGTCTTCAATAACTGATGTTATAAGCGGCATTCTCATCCGGGAAAATTCCATCATTTATCAAAACTTACATCGTACAACTATGCTTATGAAACCTGTAATTGACCATACCGATTTAAAGATCTAACGCCCCATTTCTAATCTCCAGTTCATATAAAACATCTTACAAAACGTTTTTTAACCCAACCTGTATCTCATTTGAATTCAAGCAGTCGTTTTTGCAATGCACAGTCGGAATATCGCCCTTCCCAGAGACTTGAAACTACACTTCTGAAAGTATTTAATGACATTGTCATTGGTTTAGATAGCGAAACGAGTACAGTCTTCACCCTCCATGATTAGTCTGCAGCATTTTACACAATATACCATGACAAATTACTTCACTGTCCCCAGTATGTATTTGGCATCCATAATGCAATGTTACTGTAGATCAAGTACAACTTAGTCAGCATGATACCAATTCTGTTTGCAAAAAGAATACAGTAAAGCCCAGTTAATCTGTGTTGCTGTTCCATAGGGGTCAGTTCATTGACCTGCTATCTTCATTTTATATACTTAGCCTCTCTCTAGTGTCATCTATCATCACCCAGAGTTTCACCAATTCTACGTTGATGACAACCAAATATACAAGTCTAGCCACCCAACTGACGTTGATGCCACCATCCAAGGAGTAGAGAGGTTCATTTTTGATTTGAAGTAATTGATGTTATGTAATAACCTGTAGAAAAATGATGATAAAACCCACGCCATTTTGATAACATAACGATTTTGTCATTCATAAAATTTGCCTCAAACAATTAATATCATCCACACTAAAATTAAATTCACAGTCATTACGAACCCTGGGTTTTGCTCTAAACAGTACAGCAACATGTCACGAACATATGCAAGGCTGCATATCTTGAGCGGAGACGCATCAGATCCATTCACAAAAATAATTCAGCTGATGCCAATGAAACAATTGTGTGTTCATTGTTACTTTGAAGACTGGGCTTTTATAAGTTAATTATGTCTGGTTCGTCTCAATATCTACTCCGGAAACTTCCAACATTTCACCACACAAGCTGCTCAAACCATCCTTAGGATACCGCGATCAGAACACACCTACCCGCTTCTCTGTACCATACTAAATTTGTTATATGTGCTACGTTTCACTGACGGACTTCAATCCAGCATACATATCCGGCCTCACCCATGTATACACACCATCAAGAAACTTACGCTTTTCTTCAAACAATCGTATACTCATACTTCCCACTATGAAAATGAAGTCATATCTGGACAACGTTTTTTTAGCATACGAGGCTCAGCAACGTGGAATGAATTGCCCATTAAAATGAAACACAATTATATAGTGATCCCTTTCAAGCGTGCTCTTGACACTCACCATTTTAGACTCGAAGAACAAACCTAATAAAGTTTCCATCCTTAAATAATATCAGAATTTTTTATGTGTTCCAATTTCATGTTTATATTTTTTTTTTTGATAGTCATATCAGAATAGATGTAAAGTACTTATAGCTTCTTAAGATTATGATCATTAAAAGTTCTCATTATTATTATTATTATTATTATTAGTAGTAGTAGTAGTAGTAGTAGTAGTAGTGTTAGTAGTAACAGTGATTGATTGATTAATTCATCGATTGATTAAATGTTAACGGCACACCAGCACGTTTAGGTTATTTAGCGCCATACAATGGGGTGCTATTATACATGTATAAAATACTAAAACATTTTAAATTGAACAGCGATATATACGGCCAAATAGTTAACAGTAAAATAATATAATTTTGGTAACAGTAAAATTTGCAGCTTCCCAATCAACGGGAGATGTATATGGTGTATGTTGATCAAAAGACGTTGAAAATAAAGGGCGGTATTTACATTAGATAAATTGCTCCAGCTGATGAAATACAAGTTATAGTTCAAAATATAGATTAACTTCCTTCAGGAAATCTACAAGTGAAATGTATAGTATCAAAACGTTTCTTCATGTCCTGTACATTATAATACTTATCTCGCGTAGGTTGGATGTCAGAGCACTCGGTCATAAAGTGTTTTAAAGTGAATGGTTCATTGCAAGTAACGCATTCTGGTGGATCATCACCTTTTAGTAATCGAGAGTGGACTATGTATGTGCGACAAAATCTGATTTTTGCAATGACTACCTCCTCCCTACAGATGTTTCTGTAGGAAGTAGTACATTATCCCCAGGGTTGGTTTGAAGGCGTGAAGTGTATTATTTACTGCATCATTCCACGATGCCTGCCACTTCTGGAGAAGGTACTTTTTGATACGAGGTTTTAAATCAGTAAACGATAATTTAAATTCAGATGGTTCTTAGGATAGAGTCATCTTAGCAGCGAGGTCTATTTTTCATTGCCTTTAATTTAAATATGGTTAGGTAACCAACATTATACAATATTGTACGAGGTACTAAGCTCCGTATTTTTGACAAGGAGATTGGTTGATAATGGGTTTTTCGGTTTTATATCATGTATTGATTGAAAAAGTAGTAGCATTGTTATCATTAGTATTATTATAATTATTATTATTGTTATAATTAGTGTATTATTGTCATTATTATTATTATCATTATTATTAGTATTAGTATTATTCATTACATGAGAGTTTAGAAGGTATAGAAAGAACAAATAAGGTTATTAAAATACATTTTTCTTGCTTTGATTAAACCATTACTATAAATTTGACCCAACTGTACTTTGTGAAACATCATTTGTACTTTGTATTGTTGTTAAAAGTCTTTATTAATGGTAATTCTAATAAACAATACACGAATGCCATCGATTAACAACGTAATGTCAAATTATTATATGGATTTTGTGTCACTTTTAAAGTTATGTTTGATCCATTATTTATTAAGCAAATAACTGCATAACATGTTTGCGCATTTAAAATTGCATTGCAATGTTTCAGATGTTCGTAGGGCAGTCACACAAATTTACTCCATTACTTTAAGGGTGTGACGTAGGATTTATATAGGATTTATAACCATCTTACCAAAGGGAGATAACCCCTCAAGAGATGTTTGTGCATTTCTGTGTGGTTCAGAGAGTTACTTTTCTTGATATGGGATTTTATTAAAATATCAATCACGTCTGACTGAATTTTTCAATATTCTAGTTTGAGTAATATTTTGGATGAAAATCTACGATTTTTAAGTAAAAATATTTTCTTGTGGTCTTTGTTTTGAAAATATACGATTTGCAGCTACGGGTGTATATACTGTATATGTCTCTATAACTGTATATTATTTTCAAAGTATATACTTGTACATTTGAACACTTAGCGTAATCCGTACACGGTTGAGTATCGTCCTGGGCCCAACGTTCGAATCTCGTAGCAGGCATTATTGTCGACAGTACCGATTTGAGGATTTTTCTATATAAAGTAGGGGCGCCAGCCCAAAGATGTTTCATGTACACGTCCCATCACGGCAAATGCGTGATGATGTGATTTTTTACCTCCGGATTATGATTCCTGGGTGGGTGTACATGAAATGCAGAACAAATAGATAAAACAATCTTCTGAATATTCAACGGAGATATATCTATAGTCCCCCCAAAAATAAATAGTGCAGTGGATGCAAGCAACTCTATGTCACACTGAAGGTAACTCCACAAGGCAGATCAGAAAGAACTGTTGGCCAAAAGAAACGGTCATATGGTCAAAGAAAAAATCCCAGAAAAAATCAAAGAAAAAAAGACCCTATGAATGACAAAAAGGCGAATAAAAGGGACCCAGTGAATGATAGCGGTTGATCATGGCTACTTTTTATATTTTGTATATTTTTGGATATATTAATATATAAAAGATATATTTCTTTGGATACATTTATATATATATATATATATATATATATATATATATATATATATATATATATATATATATATATATATATATATATATATATAAATATATATATATATATATATATATATATATATATATATATATATTATCTAATGAATTATGAAAATGACAGCGATATAATGTCTCCTATTACAGACTTGAAAAATCAGTAACTAAAATTATCATACAAAATTAGATTGTGACAAAAACCTATCTGATTTTAAGTATTTAGAAGACAGCCGGCGCTAACATGTATGTGTTACCGTCTCAGTATTCGTTTGTCAAGAACTACAACAACCTGTTAATGCGTCATTATCGAATAACAGTGAAATCGATACATTCAGACCTGTATTTACCGCAGAAGAGAAAAAAAAAGAATGATTTATCACAACAATATGAGCTTTAAAAAAAGTCATAAATTCCATTGTTTTTAATCCACTTTTGAATGTCTCGACTCTGTGTACTTGCGGTACTGGCTGATTACATATTTTAACTGAAATAATATGCTGTGTATGTCAGTTTAATATATGATATTTATGTGATCATTGATCAACATCTTAGCCAGATATCAATTTTAATTATATGAAATATTATCTCTGCAAATTAAGTTACAAATTTATCTACCCAAACAAAGACCGAGAGTTCCCTGCCATTGTTCGTCGTCTGCACAACGTAATTGACCAATGCTGTCCATTTTGTAACCTTGAAGACAATTCAAGGAAACAATTGTATCATAGGTTCCATTGCCTTCAATTCCATCTTGGAATGCCAGGACGCCGTGCTTTACTTGTGGTACTGGCTGATTACATCTTTTGACTGAAACAAAATCAAGTGTACACACTAAATTTGTAATTCGATGAAGTTTACACTATCTTGTACTTGTGGTTGTCATATATTCTATACGTTTGCGTGCCACTTTGTGCCGTGACAAAGTTCAAACCATTAGAGATAGACTTGTCAACACAATTGTAATTGACTCATCGTCGTCATACATTTACGAAACAGAATTTCAGCGACAACCATTAGGAGCATAGGAACCTGTCGATATGGATTTAGTAATGAAGCACTCGTGATGAAGAGTGCACCAAAGGCATGTGAACTTGATCCAATTTTGACACCCCTGCTACCTGAGTGCTAACACCCAACCTTGTCTTCAATAACTGATGTTATAAGTGGCATTCTCATCCCAGAAAATCCCATCATTTATCAAAACTTACATCGTACAACTATGCTTATGAAACCTATACTTGACCATACCGATTTAAAGATCTAACGCCCCATTTCTAATCTCCAGTTCATATAAAACATCTTACAAAACATTTTTCTAACCCAACCTGTATCTCATTTGAATTCAAGCAGTCGTTTTTGCTATGAACAGTTTGAATATCGCCCTTCCCAGAGACTTGAAACTACACTTCTGAAAGTATTTAATGACATTGTCATTGGTTTAGATAGCGAAACGAGTAGAGTCGTCACCCTCCCTGATTAGTCTGCAGCATTTTACACAATATACCATGACAAATTACTTCACTGTCCCCAGTATGTATTTGGCGTCCATAATGCAATGTTACTGTGGTTCAAGTACAACTTAGTCAGCATGATACCAATTCTGTTTGCAAAAATAATACAGTAAAGCCCTGTTGATCTGTGTTGCTGTTCCATAGGGGTCAGTTCATTGACCTGTTATCTTCATTTTATATACTTAGCCTCTCTCTAGTGTCATCTATCATCACCCAGAGTTTCACCAATTCTACGTTGATGACAACCAAATATACAAGTCTAGCCACCCAACTGACGTTGATGCCACCATCCAAGGAGTAGAGAGGTTCATTTTTGATTTGAAGTCATTGATGTTATGTAAGAACCTGAAGAAGAATGATGATAAAACCCACGCCATTTTGATAACATAACGATTTTGTCATTTATAAAATTTGCCTCAAACAATTAATATCATCCACACTAACATTAAATTCACAGTCAGTACGAACCCTGGGTGTTACTCTAAACAGTACAGCAACATGTCACGAACATATGCAAGGCTGCATATCTTGAGCGGAGACGCATCAAATCCATTCACAAATATATTTTAGCTGATTTCAATGAAACAATTGTGTGTTCATTGTTACTTTGAAGACTGGGCTTTTATAAGTTAATTATGTCTGGTTCGTCTCAATATCTACTCCGGAAACTTCCGACATTTCACCACACAAGCTGCTCAAACCATCCTTGGGATACCGCGATCAGAACACACCTACCCGCTTCTCTGTACCATACACCGGCTACCCATTCGATCCATAATCAAATACTAAATTTGTTATATGTGCTACGTTTCACTGACGGACTTCAATCCAGCATACATATCCGGCCTCACCCGTGTATACACATCATCAAGATACTTACGCTTTTCTTCAGACAATTCTATTCTCATACTTCCCACTATGAAAACGAAGTCATATATGGACAACGTTTTTTTGCATACGAGGCTCAGCAGCGTGGAATGAATTGCCCATTAAAATGAAACACAATTATATAGTGATTCCTTTCAAGCGTGCTCTTGACACTCACCATTTTAGACTCGAAGAACAAACCTAATAAAGTTTCCATCCTTATATAATATCAGAATTTTTTATGTGTTCCAATTTCATGTTTATATTCTTTTTTGGGTAGTCTTATCAGAATAGATGTAAAGTGCTTATAGCTTCTTAAGATTAGGATCATTAAAAAGTTCTCATTATTATTATTATTATTAGTAGTAGTAGTAGTGGTAGTAGTAGTAGTGTTAGTAGTAACAGTGATTGATTGATTAATTCATCGATTGATTAAATGTTAACGGCACACCAGCACGTTTAGGTTATTTATCGCCATACAATGGGGTGCTATTATACATGTATAAAATACTAAAACATTTAAAATTGAACAGCGATATATACGGCCAGATAGTTAACAGTAAAATAATATAATTTTGGTAACAGTAAAATGTGCAGCTTCCCAATCAACGGGAGATGTATATGGTGTATGTTGATGAAAAGACGTTGAAAATAAAGGGCGGTATTTACATTAGATAAATTGCTCCATCTGATGAAATACAAGTTATAGTTCAAAATATAGATTAACTTCCTTCAGGAAATCTACAAGTGAAATGTATAGTATCAAAACGTTTCTTCATGTCCTGTACATTATTATACTTATCACGCGTAGGTTGGATGTCAGAACACTCGGTCATAAAGTGCTTTAAAGTGAATGGTTCATTGCAAGTAACGCATTCTGGTGGATCATCACCTTTTAGTAATCGAGAGTGGACTATGTATGTGCGACAAAATCTGAATTTTGCAATGACTACCTCCTCCCTACAGATGTTTCTGAAGGAAGTAGTACATTATCCCCAGGGTTGGTTTGAAGGCGTGAAGTGTATTATTTACTGCATCATTCCACGATGCCTGCCACGTCTGGCGAAGGTACATTTTGATACGAGGTTTAAAATCAGTAAACGGTAATTTAAATTCAGATGGTTATTAGGATAGCCATCTTAGCAGCGAGGTCTATTTTTCATTACCTTTAATTTACCTTTAATTTAAATATGGATAGGTAACCAACATTATACAATATTGTACGAGGTTCTAAGCTCCGTATTTTTGACAAGGAGATTGGTTGATAATGGGTTTTTCGGTTTTATATCATGTATTGATTGAAAGTAGTAGCATTATTAACATTATTATTATTATAATTATTATTATTGTTATAATTATTGTATTATTGTCATTATTATTATTATCATTTTTATTATTATTAGTATTATTCATTACATGAGATTTTAGAAGGAATAGAAAGAAGAAATAATGTTATAAAAATAATTTTTCTTGCTTTGATTAAACCATTACTATAAATTTGGCCCCATTGTACTTTGAGAAACATCAATTGTACTTTGTATTGTTGTTAAAAGTCTTTAATAATGTCAATTCTAATAAACAATACACGAATGACATCGATTAACAACGTAATGTCAAATTATTATATGGATTTTGTGTCACTTTTAAAGTTATGTTTGATCCATTATTTATTAAGCAAATAACTGCATAACATGTTTGCGCATTTAAAATTGCATTGCAATGTTTCAGATGTTCGTAGGGCAGTCACACCAATTTACTTCATTACTTTTAGGGTGTGACGTAGTCTTAACGTCTATAGGATTGATATACTGAAATGTATAAAGGGTATATATATATATATATATATATATATATATATATATATATATATATATATATATATATATATATATATATATATATATATATATGTATATACATATATATAGGATTAAGACGATTTGTGTGATACACCAAAAATGAAAAAAAACCATAAGGATCATACACATCTCACCAGCTTTACTACCAACCTTTAGTTAATATTAGATACATATCATATGTTATGTGAAACTGAGATATTACATATAAAAAAGAAACCCAACCCTAAGCAAGGACATTTATCTGCTGTTAATCTTAATAAGTTTATGTGTAAAACAACAAAGAACATAAACACTAGTCATATATACTATTTATTATTTGTTCAGTTGTTATTTGCTAATTTTGACCAATCGTCGTGTAACGGAACTGGCCACAAAAAATAATAAATCTCGATAGCACATCATGCCTTTGGGCATATCGAGTGTCGTGTGAACTATTATTTCACAAAAAATCTCGAAGAATGATTTCATTTCTTGATACTGTCTGTTTGACCTCGTCGCCCACACTCAACAGGAATGCAACCCGATTTCAAATTGTCAAACCTTTTGGTGTGCCGATCGACACCGTTATCGTTTTCTAAGTTAGCTGCTTACTACATGGTTCGTCATCAGAGTCCGTCTGTGGTTTGGTTCCAATGGTTTGATTTGTTTTTCAAATTTCATTGATGGTTTGATAAACTTGTATCACCCATAATCGCCGCCTGCCTTAGTCACCAACGTGGGGATACTTTTCAAGTGCCAGAGAAACACATAAGCTATACTCAGTGGAAACAATTGCTATGACTGATGCATAAAGTCACCTTTTAGAGTCGGTCGAATTAAATCCTGTTAAGCCACCACATTCTAGGAAGATTTCTAAAACTTGGGAAAGGGAATGCTCACGTGATAGAATGTAGGAGCAACAGTGGTATCAAGAGAAATACAAGACTAAAGATAAAGAAGGTGAGTAAGTAAATAAAGATTTCCTAGTGCTCGGCGTGACCAGCTGATTTGTCGAGACCGGGCCCATCCCGAACACCCTTCTAGTAGAAGTAGAAGACAAAGGAGTGTATTGAATCGGGAAATCCTCCGCTCAACTAGCAGGATCCACTACCACTATATATATATATATATATATATATATATATATATATATATATATATATATATATATATATATATATATATATATATATATATATATATATTTGAGAAAAACTTTCAGTAGTTTCGGTTGTATTGGTTATGAGATCAGTTAGATCCAAATAACATGTTATGAATTGATGTATAGATTCAATTTTATTTACCAGTCCCGGAAGTAGAATGTCATGAAAATAATGATTGATCTAAAATTAGGTAAAATATTGGTGTCAGAGTTATATTGTATACATATAATCTTTCCGACACCTTGACCATCACCTCATCTACCATTTTCATTCCTTATTTGAGCTGTCAAAATTTCAGTTAACTCGCAACATACGGATTTATCTACATGTAGTCCTTGCCTGCTCCTCTACGAATTACGCGTTATCTTTTCGTTATGATCATTATTATTAGCAATGAAAGTATTACTTTTATTCATAACACATTCTGGTTATGTGACGATAATGATATTGAATTGCCACTAATATTATATGAACCCAAAAACTGAAATTATTTGCACTTGAGAGTAAAATATAAATACCGAGAGGTGCAAGTAAAGATGATTAATTTGGCACTGTAGACGCGTTTGAGGACTGAGGAGAAAACGCATTCTCGGCGTATTCATGACGACCATGAGTTTGAAATAACCGCGCAGTTTATCCATAACTATATATCTATTTGATACTATCAAATCGTATGGTCTGCACGCTTAACAAAAGCATTTAATGGGAGTTTTTAAATTAATTCACATTGAATTGTATCCGGTTGTAATCTGATTATTTTCTTGAAACTCACCTAATTTTACATCAAGAGATATGTGATCAGTATTAATTTCTTCACAATAATCTACAAAATTCTTCAGCCAAATATGTGTAGACAAACCGAAAAATGGTGGAGTTTGACCATGATCGCCACGCATTATCACAGCTGTATTTTTCAGTAACAATCACCCGAGAAACATTGTTAATATTGTTGTAATGGTTATGAGATCAGTTAGATCCAAATAACATATTATGAATTGATGTATAGATTCAGTTTTATTTACCAATCCCGGAAGTAGTTTGTCATGAAAATAATGATTGATCTAAAATTAGGAAGAATAATGGTGTCAGAGTTATATTGTATACATACAATTTTTCCGATACTTTTACCATCACCTCATCTACCATTTTCGTTCTTTATTTGAGCTGTCAAAATTTCAATTAACTCGCAACATACTGATTTATCTACTTTTAGTCCTTGTCTGCTCCTCTAGAAATTACACGTTATCTTTTCGTTATTGTCATTATTATTGGCAATGAGAGTATTACTTTCATTAATAACACATTTTTTGTCATGTGACGATAATGATCTTGAATTTCCACAAATATTATATGAATACAACAACTGAAATTATTTGCACTTGAAAATAAAATATAAATACCGAGAGGTGCAAGTAAAAATGATTAATTTGACACTGTAGATACGTTTGAGGATTGAGGAGTAAACGCACTCTCGGCGTATTCAGGACGACCACGAGCGAGTTTGAAACAACCGCGCTTGAAGTGTGTCTCTAACTGTATATATATACTTGCCAATATCAAATCGTATGGTCTGCACACTTCGCAAAAAGCATTTAATGGGATTTCTGAAAGTTTTTCACTCGCTCTTTATCATTGGATTGTATCCGTTTGTAATCTGATTATTTTTTTGAACTCACATAATTTTACAGCAAGAGATATAAGATCAGTATTAATTTCTTCATAATAATCAACAAAATTCTTCAGCCAAATATGTGGAGAGAAACCGACAAATCGTGGTGTTTGACTACGATCGCCACGCATTATCACAACTGTATTTTTCGGTAGCAATCACCCGAGAAACATTGTTAATATATCTGAGTATACTGTGTATATCTCATCCCCAATAATGATTTCAGGAATATATTTCTCACCCATTCGAGCTGGAGTTCATTCCTCACCTTTCCATCGAACAAAAACTGATATGTGCAAGAATCAACTTCTTCGTCTTTCATCTCTCTGGCAACATTATGCGTTTGTCTTGGCACAGTGATGTCTGAGTTTCATCGAAATAATTCGATCACTCGTGTTGTCTTACCTGACCCGCCATATCCATTTAAGTTAGCTGTTTTATGTCTATATGCTGGATGGGACAACGAACGAGCATTTGATAGTCCTGATAGTTGATTATTTTTATGTAATTATCTACAATTGTAAAAACTACTGATTCAGAATAACCATGTAAGCATTTTTCTTTGGTTCTCCATAAACCCCAAAATTCATCGGAATTTGTAAATTCAGTCACTGCTTCGCTATATTTCATATCTATATAAATGAATAAATCGCTAAGCTGACCCTGATATCAGGAAATCTATCTGTCATCGAAAGCAAATTGATAGAATCGTACGGCAGCATAGACGCACTTAGATGTACGTATTGGGGACTTCTCTCCATCTACGTAGCTAACAATTGTACGGAATTATGTTCCATCCGACAAGTAGGCATTTTAACGATTGACATAAACACATCTAGCTGTTGCATCCGCGAATATAAATTCGTATTCAACATCGTCTAGAATTAATTGTGAATAATATCGCTTGTTATCATATGCTCCACCCTGTGTGAACTTTCCAATTATTCTTCTACCAAGATCTTTTGCATTTGTATGATTGATTTCAAAGAGCTATTTGGATGCATTAACAAATATTTTTCGTCGAAGGAAGGATATTTTTCTTTGTAATAGCTAATTATACTTTCAAGACTCTCAGGCTGTGGTGAGCAAACTTCAGTCTGCGCGTGATATTATATAATTGCCTCACTGACAATCAGTGATATCAGCATTTTACAATCAATCATATACCGTAATGACACTATTGGTACTCAATTTTTTCAGATATATTTCTACCATCCAAGTCCTTGGGCAAACTCAAATGATACTACACGATCAAATCCGGTAGATCAAAATCGGATAAATGCCCATTAATCGCAACACGGGTCATATCGTGGGATTGATGTTCAAATCGTTTAAAATACTCAGAGCACTCACCCATCCCGAGGAAACGTCCTGGACAACACGCAACCATATTAACCGAAAAAAAAAAACATTTTCAGGATCATATTTATCCTTTGAAACTTTCACAGCTAGTTGTCAAATCTCGTCATGAAGACATTCAGTACGGTACATTTCCCCGTTAGATCCTACAAATTGAACGAATTTACACTATTGGTCTTTGTAAATCTGAAATAACCACACTGATACAGGATCTTTTTTTACTCAATTCTCAAATAAAATCAAACATGTTACTACCAGAACTCTCTGGCGGGTAATATCTTACAATTCGATCACGCGGAGATATTGTTACCGCGGAGGTCCACGCGTGTGTATGATGATCAATGATTTTGATTGGAATCCAGCTATTTATATTTCGATCGTATAATATTTCTCCTGTTATCGTTGCTACGGTTATTGGGCATCTTAATAACGTTTTACCTCAGCTACAGTTTGAATTGTTTCCACATTATTCCTGACTGTTATCGCCAATTCATTTATATTTATTTTTAGGTCTTAGATCTGTTGACTTGTTTCCACGCATCGCATTTGTAAAATACTCTACTACTCGTTCGGTACACAATTCATCGATGACTATTTCATAGGTTTCAATTTCTCAACATTTGGATTGTCATTTATAGGATAAATAGCATAAACAACCTCGGGCACAGGATGAGCTCTTTTGTGATACAGTTCGTCAATTTCAGCCAACACTCCTGGTTTGGAATCCTAACTCACGTTGACAGTTTCTTATTTTTCAATACAGGATCGAATTTATCACGATTAATCCAACTACCTTTTTCTGAACGGATAATGAATTTCACTCTAAAAAAATACTTTCGATGGTAAAGATGCGATATTATTCCTTCTGCCCTTTGGTGGTTCATGGTAGCATCAACACTACAATCGATACAAAATGTTGACCAACAATGAGATCCTCCGTCGCGCTTAAATTCGTTAAGCCTTAATGGATTTTACCTATCATGCTTCTATCACTTGTTAGTCCCTTATTTGGTGCTCTACGGAGACTCTATCGAGATTGAATTTAGCATTTTTCCAGGGTCTGATTTGGATAATCTCTCAAACTCCTTCATTCTATAAGTATGACAAGTATTTAAATAAAACATTTATATATAATGAATCACTGTAAATAGCTTATGATAGGACCAGGAACCTGTAACAAATCGTGCATAAAGAATTATGTTGATATCATTCACAGAGTCTGCTACGAGGAAGCTTAGGTCCGTTATCTTCTATACGATGTGGTGTTGGAGTATGGGGACAGACACATGTATAAGCTTTGGTGGTAAGCGATACAGGAGCTTAAGAGCTATTATGATAAACGAATTAAGGAATTTAACCCTAATTGTGACCCTGACAGTGTCAACGACAAAGTCATAAGAACACCAAGCGAGTGATTGATTGATAGATTCTCAATAAATGATAATTAAACCAAATAATCAATTAGACAAATACTATATATGTGTATAAATCTAACAAGAATTTGATCTACATCCCATAATCAGCAACTGTGAAGCTTCAAAAGGTGGTGTAGTCAGAAAACCCAGGCTGAAAAAAAACAGTAGGGATTGTCGATGATACTGGGGATTTCAGATTTAATGCTGGGAAGAAAAAATATTATTGTTATCAGATAATATTTGAATGTCTCGACGGATTGATCAAAGAAGATGGTCTTGTTATTGATCACATTCATTCAGATTTTACAAATTACCAAGAAGAAAATCTTCATGTTATCATTCAGAGTGAGAATACCAAACGCGGACGAAATGGAATGTACAAAAAAGTTGTAGACACAGTCAGATCCATACATATTAATATGGGTGAAGAATTAAATTTTAAAACAACGAATGAAGCTGGCGAGTATTTTGATATTTATATGCCATCGGTAAAACGTGTTGCAGAACTTGTATATAAAATCGCCCTTTGAAAGCGGTTTGGGCACAAATTTATGTTTTGTAATTACAACCCTTTTATCAAAGGGACATAACTCCTCCAGGGATGTTTGTGCATTTGTTTGTGGTTCAGAGAGTTACTGTCCTTGATATGGGATTTTATTAAAATATCAATCACGTCTGACTGAATTTTTCAATATTCTAGTTTGAGTAATATTTGTTTATGAAAATCTACGATTTTTAAGTACAAATATTTTCTTGTGGTTTTTGTTTTGAAAATATACGATTTGCAGCTACGGGTGTATATACTGTATATGTCTCTACAACTGTATATTATTTTCAAAGTATATACATGTACATATGAACACTTAACGTAATCCGTACACGTTTGAGTATCGTCCTGGACCCAACGTTCGAATCTCGTAGCAGGCATTATTGTCGACAGTACCAATTTGAGGATTTTGCTATATAAATGGGGGCGCCAGCCCAAAGGTGTTTCATGTACACGTCCCATCACGGCAAATGCGTGATGATGTGATATTTTACCTCCGGATTATGATTCCTGGGTGGGTGTACATGAAATGCACAACAAATAGATAAAACAATCTTCTGAATATTCAACGGAGATATATCTATAGTCCCCCCAAAAATAAATAGTGCAGTGGATGCAAGCAACTCTATGTCACACTGAAGGTAACTCCACAAGGCAGTTCAGAAAGAACTGTTGGCCAAAAGAAACGGTCATATGGTCAAAGAAAAACTCCCAGAGATAAAATCTCAAAGAGAGAATTTGATTTCAAATCAAAGAAAAAAAAGACCCTATGAAAGACACAAAGGCCAATAAAAGGAACCCAGTGAATGATAGCGGTTCATCATGGCTACTTTTATATTTTGTATATTTTTGTATATATTTATATATAAAAGATATATTTCTTTGGATACATATATATATATATATATATATATATATATATATATATATATATATATATATATATATATTATCTAATGAATTATGAAAATGACAGCGATATAATGTCTCCTATTACAGACTTGAAAAATCAGGGACTACAATTATCATGCAAAATTAGATTGTGATAAAAACCTTTCTGATTTTCAGTATTTAGAAGACATAGCCGGCGCTAACAGGTATGATGTACCGTCTCAGTATTCCTTTATCAATAACTACAACAACCTGTTAATGCGTCATTATCGAATAACAGTGAAATCGATAAATTCAGACCTGTATTTACCGCAGAAGAGAAAGAAAGTATGATTTATCACAACAATATGAACTTTAAAAAAGTCATAAATTCGATTGTTTTTAATCCACTTTGGAATGTCTCGACGCTGTGTACTTGCGGTACTGGCAGATTACACATTTTAACTGAAATAATATGCTGTGTATGTCAGTTTAGTATATGATATTTATGTGATCATTGATCAACATCTTAGCCAGATATCAATTTTAATTATATGAAATATTTTCTCTGCAAATTAACTTACAAATGTATCTACCTAAACAAAGACCGAGAGTTCCTTGCCATTGTTCATCGTCTGCACAACGTAATTGACCGATGCTGTCCCTTTTGTAACCTTGAAGACAATTCAAGGAAACAATTGTATTATAGGTTCCATTGCCTTCAAATCCATCTAGGAATGCCAGGACGCCGTGCTTTACTCGCGGTACTGGCTGATTACATCTTTTGACTGAAACAAAATCAAGTACACACTAAATTTGTAATTCGATGAAGTTTACACTATCTTGTACTTGTGATTGTCATATATTCTATACGTTTGCGTGCCACTTTTTGCCGTGACAAAGTTCAAACCATTAGAGATAAGCTTGTCAACACAATTGTAATTGACTCATCGTCATCATACATTTACGAAACAGAATTTCAGCGACAACCAATAAGAGCAGAGGAACCTGTCGATATGGATTTAGTAGGGAGACTCGTGATGAAGAGTGCACCAAAGGCATGTGAAATTGATCCAATTTCGACACCCCTGCTACCTGAGTGCTAACACCCAACATTGTCTTCAATAACTGATGTTATAAGCGGCATTCTCATCTGGGAAAATCCCATCATTTATCAAAACTTCCATCGTACAACTATGCTTATGAAACCTGTACTTGACCATACCGATTTAAAGATCTAACGCCCCATTTCTAATCTCCAGTTCATATAAAACATCTTAGAAAACGTTTTTCTAACACAACATGTATCTCATTTGAATTCAAGCAGTCGTTTCTGCAATGAACAGTCGGAATATCGCTCTTCCCAGAGACTTGAAACTACACTTCTGAAAGTATTTAATGACATTGTCATTGGTTTAGATAGCGAAACGAGTACAGTATTCACCCTCCCTGATTAGTCTGCAGCATTTTACACAATATACCATGACAAATTACTTCACTGTCCCCAGTATGTATTTGGCATCCATAATGCAATGTTACTGTGGTTCAAGTACACTTTAGTCAGCATGATACCAATTCTGTTTGCAAAAAGAATACAGTAAAGCCCTGTTGATCTGTGTTGGTGTTCCATAGGGGTCAGTTCATTGACCTGTTATCTTCATTTTACATCTATCATCACCCAGAGTTTCACCAATTCTACCCTGATGACAACCAAATATACAAGTCTAGCCACCCAACTGACGTTGATGCCACCATCCAAGGAGTAGAGTGGTTCATTTCTTGATTTGAAGTCATTAATGTTATGTAATAATCTGAAGAAAAATGATGATAAAACCCACGCCATTTTGATAACATAACGATTTTGTCATTCATAAAATTTGCCTCAAACAATTAATATCATCCACACTAAAATTAAATTCACAGTCATTACGAACCCTAGGTGTTACTCTAAACAGTACAGCAACATGTCACGAACATATGCAAGGCTGCATATCTTGAGCGGAGACGCATCATATCCATTCACAAATATATTTCAGCTGATGCCAATAAAACAATTGTGTGTTCATTGTTACTTTGAAGACTGAGCTTTTATAAGTTCATTATGTCTGGTTCGTCTCAATATCTACTCCGGAAACTTCCAACATTTCACCACACAAGCTGCGCAAACCATCCTTAGGATACCGCGATCAGAACACACCTACCCGCTTCTCTGTACCATACACCGGTTACCCATTCGATCCATAATCAAATACTAAATTTGTTATATGTACTACGTTTTATTGACGGACTTCAATCCAGCATACATATCCGGCCTCACCCATGTATACACACCATCAAGATACTTACGCTTTTCTTCAAACAATCGTATACTCATACTTCCCACTATGAAAACGAAGTCATATATGGACAATGTTCTTTTGCATAGCAGGCTCAGCAACGTGGAATGAATTGCCCATTAAAATGAAACACAATTATATAGTGATCCCTTTCAAGCGTGCTCTTGACACTCACCATTTTAGACTCGAAGAACAAACCTAATAAAGTTTCCTTCCTTAAATAATATCAGAATTTTGTATGTGTTCCAATTTCATGTTTATATTTTTGGGGTTTTTTTTGGTAGTCATATCAGAATAGATGTAATGTGCTTATAGCTTCTTAAAGGAATAGGGAACGTACATTTAAAGTTGTGGTTATATTACTCATTTTGATACATGTGATAAATTAAATAGTAGTTTGGGGCGACCCAGTTGCACCGAAAAAAATATACAGTACATTATAGGGTAAGAATTGCGTGAGCGTTCCAATATGCATATTTGTCGAGTGGAAACGAGGCTGAATAAACGTGACGTCACAGGATCTTAGCAGCTATCGGCTCAGCATTATGTTGATCCACTTGTGCTTGAGAGTAGGCAGATTATTAATGTTTATATTAGAGTTTATTTTCCAAGCATCTTCCAAAATGCCCCTCTGTGCAGCGTTGGGATGCAACAACAAATCGACTAGTACATTTTTCCGATTTCCGAAAGACAAAATCCGACGAACGGTTTGGATCAATTACTGTCGCCATGACTCCGTAAGAACCTTGAGCCGGTAACTCATAGACTTTGCAGTCTTCATTTTTCAAACCATCAGTATAAAAGTTGATCCAGAAAGATGTGCAGAATTGGGATATTTAAATGACAGTCGAGGCTGAGGCCGACAGTAGTACCAGATATTATTCTAACCCTAGGAGTGGGGTAAGATCTACCGATAGATCCGAGTGGTTCACAACTATCAAACCGAAACTAGTAAGAGAAGCCTATCACAAACTGCGGAATGTAGAGGTAAATAAATATGTTGTATGCACTCTAATTTATATCAATGTCGTGAGCATAATGAAATTGAAGTATTTAAAAAATAATGCCAACATAAAATAGAGCTTTATTCATCTCAGATTCTCAAACATTATCACACCCCACCCTACCCCAAGTGCTGCAGAAATTGAATAATTGCGTATACTACTGTATATATTTCTGGAAAATATTTATCTTGGAATGAGTTGTTCATGACGCTAACGTTAGAGTAACACTAATTGGTATTTAAAATATAGTGGAATGCATAATTTCATGTTTTTCACTACTGGTATCACACGAGAAATATGAGCCTTAGGCTATGACATAGGATCAACACTTCTTTGTGCCTCCCCCTCAACTTCCTTTTCCCCATTTAGTGCGGCCATCATTTGACTACTCAAATGTTTCAAAGATACTGCAAATGCTTTTTCTTGTCAATAATAATTGTTATTTTCTCCTTCAGGTTCTACATCATGCAATGCGAAGTTACAATGCAAATTATGTGCTTGATACACCTGCATGTGCATGTACCCTGGTAGAGGTAGATGATGCTGAACTCAGCATACAATTGTTTGTAGCAATTCCTCTGGCCCAACCACAAAAAATAAAACAAAGTGTGAAGTTCAGGTTAAATTTGAACCCACAAGGACTCACAAAATTCAGGTTCGAGCTGCAAGATAAATAGCAATTCAGTCTGACCTCCTAAAAGCAAGAGAGGATTCAGATAATGAAAATGAACCAAGCAGTGAGGATGAAATTGACCCTGATATACACCATGATTCAGAATATGAACCACATTCAGATACTGATGATGGAGAGGACAGTGACTTTACAGATATGCATATGAACTTTAAGCTTGATAAGATATAAAACCAGAAGATCAGCAGCATGTTCTGGTGTCCGAATCTACTTTGGCAGAATTGATGAATATATGTAGATCATGTTGTTTGCCCTCCCAGACATTATAGTCTGTACTTTGATAATACAGCTGTATCTAATTTTATCAAGTTGAACTATTTCAATATAATGCATTAAATTAATTAAATGTTAGCACAAGTAATTGTTAGGTTACTGGGAAGTAGACTTGTTTTTTTGAAATTGTCAGAGATACGTATTTAGACTGCTCAGCAAATTTTAATATCCGCAAAGGCTAGCCAATGCCACCTGCCTTTTGTATCCTTGAAAGTGCTCCCTCTTAGTGCTACAAAAGCCATTGTTGGGCTGGTGCCTTGAGCATAAGTAGTGTGCTTAATGGGTAATCCAGCACTGCAAGTAATTAGAAGAAATAAAGTAATAAACAGTAAAATCTGAACTAGAAATAAAATAATTAAATACATGTGTAGTTCATGAAATAAATTTTTATTAAAGTTCATTATGTTGGGACACAGGTTAAAATCAATCATTAGAAAAATATAAAAGTTCAAAATGAAAAAAAAGTTTCTTGATTTCATATCTTGGTGCATCTTGCCTGCACACACAGAGGCATACATGTTCATGAAAGGGGAATCTCGGTATCGACCACCGCTCACAGCATCATACCATACAAACAATTTTCAAAAAGATGAACTCATCATAAAGCAAAAATCATGCTTTTTGAATTCCAATAATTTTTATGGTGCAGCATATTTGAAGCCAACATATTCCTCTAAGAAAAAAGATTCTTTTAGTTTTGACATAACACAGGATGAAAGCACTTGATGGCTGTGTCTGCCTAGTCGATTCCAAATCCATTTGACAAACGTAGATATGCTATATGCCTTTATGTTCTGAAAATAAATATAGAATACATGTAAGAGTAAATTCGAAGAAGAGTTAAGATATTTCACCTTTTGTTAATTATGCTGAATTGTACTTTTATTACTTACGGTGAATTATGTTTGTTATATTTATCTTTTTATCAAATTATTAATCTTCTTTGAATACATATACATACATGTGAAATGACCCATATCATTATAAAATAGTTATATTCCTTTGTTGTTTTTTATTGTGTTCGTGAAGACTCTTTAAACCTAGTTGATAAACAAAAAATGAATAAATCATTGTCAACATAAGTATTTATTAGAATTTATATACAACCTGCTATTCCTTTCTCAAAACAAGCAGTTTTATTTATCGAGGCCATATATTGTTAAAAAAGTTTAGATATCACCCCAAAGAAAAACAAGAAAGGGTAGTCTTAAAAGAGAAAACTACATTTTCTTCTAAAAAAAAAACGCATTCTTTTCAGAAGTTCACGGCCATCACAGCTTGATCATAATGGAATGCATCCTTCTGCAATAAATGTTTCCTCCATGAGTTGTAATATGAAAACACTTTGAAGAAAATCTTGCAAATTGTTTGTTTTGTAAAATGTATAGGAAAATCTTATATAGAAATATCAACAGGAATTTTGAAGAAATTTATGAAAGATTGGAAAAATTACTTGTGTAATTGGTTCATTATCATCCAAAGGTCCATGATGTTCCCTGTATTCAAACAGGGATACTTCCAGCATGTGTCTGTTTAAGCAGTTTGCAATGAAACTTTCATGGAGGGTTATACATGTCAGGTCACCCTTCTTTTTCTCAATCATCTCCACCTTTTGCAGCATAAGGGCTCAATTGCCAAGTGAGTCATTTGGCAATATCTACAATCACACCTGTAAGGAAAGAGCACAGCATAATTTTGGCCATTCAAGAATGTTTAAAAATCACTTTCAACATTTTGTAAGCATTCAAAAGGAACGATGTGGATTATAAATAGCATGTTGATTTTGCATTTGAAATAAAGTTTGACAAAACAGCATTATTTCTCAGTGCATGTATGTTGCCCTGCAAAGTTTAGAGTAAGCACTGTCAAGTCCATGTGATATTATGAGTCAAATTGTATTTAATAGATTAATATTCAGTGTAACTTGTGATAACATTGAACCTGGGATTATAATGTTTATTGATGGCAGAAGGAGTTAATCGTTGGTGTGTACTGACATTCATTTGCATAGTCCTGTATTCTGCATGGGCTTTTTGTCCTTTATTTGAAAAAGAAAACATATATTTCACTGTGTGAAGGAGTAAATTTAGTTCAAAATAATGAACAACAAAAAAAAGTATGTGTGTTTACAGTGTACAGCACGTCACTATTCCACTAGATTAAGTGTTCTGCAACAATGCAGCAATTATAAATTTACAAAATATCTGGCTTTCATTGCTTTAAAAATTATGAAAACATTGCTAATTAATATTTTCAAAAATGTTTAATTTAGCAAGACATAAAGACAAAAATACAGCTTTACGAGCATCTGCTTTGATAACGCGCACTATCGGTAATCTTTAAAAGTGTTAGGCAATCGAGGGACGGTTATCGAAATTTGGGTGCATCAAAGCTTGCATATTTATACATACAGGAGTTGACAAAGTTTCAGTTTCAGTTAGTGAAATGTAACGTGCGTTCTGCTCATTTTTATATATATATATATATATATATATATATATATATATATATATATATATATATATATATATATGAAATGCCTGCTACAAGTATAAACGGTACAAACCATTGTGTTTTCTCTAGTCGTCCTTCTACACTATGCAAACTATCCTCATCATTCTGACAGTGACATTCGAAGAACATAATGCCGTTGTCATCACTACATTCTTCGTTGTTAAGTCTTCAAACGTGGCTCAAGCTGATACGGTAAATTGTTCACGCTTACAGAGAAGTATGGGAAATCGTTCTCGCAATTTTCCATGATGCAAAAGGGAAAGAAATTATCTGAATCATGCTAGCAACCATTGGAGTATGCTATGTTTACTGTTAGCAATAGGTCCTGTGATGTCACTACCGACCACGTGATACGTATCTCATTAACTCTCAGGCACCTGTGCGGATAGCCTAAATATTTCCTTTTAAAAACTAAACGGTGCGAGAACGGTGTACGGGAATAAGATAAAGTATAATTTTGAACGACAGGCAATCAGATAATATAAAATCAACCTGTAGGTTCCCTATTCCTTTAAGATTAGGAACATTAAAAGTTCTCATTATTATTATTATTATTATTATTAGTAGTAGTAGTAGTAGTAGTAGTAGTAGTAGTAGTAGTAGTAGTGTTAGTAGTAACAGTGATTGATTGATTAATTCATCGATTGATTAAATGTTAATGGCACAACAGCACGTTTCGGTTATTTTGCGCCACACAATGGGGTGCTATTATACATGTATAAAATAATAAAACATTTAAAATTGAACAGAGATATATACGGCCAAATAGTTAACAGTAAAATAATATAATTTTGGTAACAGTAAAATGTGCAGCTTCCCAATCAACGGGAGATGTATATGGTGCATGTTGATGAAAAGACGTTGAAAATAAAGGGCGGTATTTACATAAGATAAATTGCTCCAGCTGATGAAATACAAGTTATAGTTCAAAATATAGCTTAACTTCCTTCAGGAAATCTACAAGTGAAATGTATAGTATCAAAACGTTTCTTCATGTCCTGTACATTATAATACTTATCACGCGTAGGTTGGATGTCAGAACACTCGGTCATAAAGTGCTTTAAAGTGAATGGTTCATTGCAAGTAACGCATTCTGGTGGATCATCACCTTTTAGTAATCGAGAGTGGACTATGTATGTGCGACAAAATCTGAATTTTGCAATGACTACCTCCTCCCTACAGATGTTTCTGTAGGAAATAGTACATTCTCCCCAGGGTTGGTTTGAAGGCGTGAAGTGTATTATTTACTGCATCATTCCACGATGCCTGCCACGTCTGGCGAAGGTACATTTTGATACGAGGTTTAAAATCAGTAAACGGTAATTTAAATTCAGATGGTTATTAGGATAGTCATTTTAGCAGCGAGGTCTATTTTTCATTACCTTTAATTTACCTTTAATTTAAATATGGTTAGGTAACCAACATTATACAATATTGTACGAGGTTCTAAGCTCCGTATTTTTGACAAGGAGATTGGTTGATAATGGGTTTTTCGGTTTTATATCATGTATTGATTGAAAGTAGTAGCATTATTAACATTATTATTATTATAATTATTATTATTGTTATAATTATTGTATTATTGTCATTATTATTATTATCATTATTATTAGTATTAGTATTATTCATTACATGAGATTTTAGAAGGTATAGAAAGAACAAATAATGTTATAAAAATAATTTTTCTTGCTTTGATTAAACCATTACTATAAATTTGGCCCCATTGTACTTTGAGAAACATCATTTGTACTTTGTATTGTTGTTAAAAGTCTTTAATAATGTAAATTCTAATAAACAATACACAAATGACATCGATTAACAACGTAATGTCAAATTATTTTATGGATTTTGTGTCACTTTTAAACTTATGTTTGATCCATTATTTATTAAGCAAATAACTGCATAACATGTTTGCGCATTTAAAATTGCATTGCAATGTTTCACATGTTCGTAGGGCAGTCACACAAATTTACTTCATTACTTTTAGGGTGTGACGTAGTTTTAACGTCTATAGGATTAATATTCTGAAATGTATAAAGGGTATATATATATATATATATATATATATATATATATATATATATATATATATATATATATAGGATTAAGACGATTTGTGTGATACACCAAAAATAAAAAATAAAACCATAAGGAACATACACATCTCACCAGCTTAACTGCCAACCTTTAGTTAATATTAGATACATATCTTATGTTATGTGAAACTGAGATATTACATATAAAAAAGAAACCCAACCCTAAGCAAGGACATGTATCTGTTGTTAATCTTTATAAGTATATGTGTAAAACAACAAATAACATAAACACTAGTCATATATACTATTTATTATTTGTTCAGTTGTTATTTGCCAATTTCGACCAATCGTCGTGTGATGAAACTGGCCACAAAACAGAATAAATCTCGATAGCACATCATGCCTTTGGGCATATCGAGTGTCGCGTGAACTATTATTTCACTGAAATCTCGAAGAATGATTTCATTTCTTGATATTGTCTGTTTGATCTCGTCGCCCACACTCAACAGCAATGCAACCCGATTTCAAATTTTCACACTTTTTGGTGTGCCGATCGACCCCGTTATCGTTTTTTCAGTTACAAAGAAGACTGTTTCACCGCATATTTGGACGATATAGCCAGGAAGTGTGAGCTGCTTACTACATGGTTCGTCATCAGAGTCCGTCTGTGGTTTGGTTCCAATGTTTTGATTTTTTTTTTTTAAATTTCATTGATGGTTTGATAAACTTGCATCACCCATAATCCCCGCCTACCTTAGACGCCAACGTGGGGACACTTTTCATGTGCCAGAGAAACACATGCTATATTCAGTGGAAACAATTGCTATGACTGATACATAAAGTCACCTTTTAGAGTCGGTCCAATTAAATCCTGTTAAGCCACCACATTCTAGGAAGACTTCTAAAACTTGGGAAAGGGAATGCTCACGTGATAGAATGTAGGAGCAACAGTGGTATCAAGACTTATACAAGAATAAAGATAAAGAAGTTGAGTAAGTAAATAAAGATTTCCTGGTGCTCGGCGTGACCAACTGATTTGTCGAGACCGGGCCCATCCCGACCACCCTTCTAGTATAAGTAGAAGACAAAGGAGTGCATTGAATTGGGAAATCCTCCGCTCAACTAGCAGGATCCACTACCACTATATATATATATATATATATATATATATATATATATATATATATATATATATATATCGTTGAGAAAAACTTTCAGTAGTTTCGGTTGTAATGGTTATGAGATCAGTTAGATCCAAATAGCATGTTATGAATTGATGTATAGTTTCAATTTTATTTACCAATCCCGGAAGTAGAATGTCATGAAAATAATGATTGATCTAAAATTAGGTAAAATATTGGTGTCAGAGTTATATTGTATACATATAATCTTTCCGATACCTTGATCATCACCTCATCTACCATTTTCATTCCTTATTTGAGCTGTAAAAATTTCAGTTAACTCGCAACATACTGATTTATCTACTTTTAGTCCTTGCCTGCTCCTCTACGAATTACGCGTTATCATTTTGTTATTGTCATTATTATTAGCAATGAAAGTATTACTTTCATTCATAACAGATTCTGATTATGTGACGATAATGATATTGAATTGCCACTAATATTATATGAACACAACAACTGGAATTATTTGTACTTGAGAGTAAAATATAAATACCGAGAGGTGCAAGTAAAGATGATTAATTTGGCACTGTAGACGCGTTTGATGACTGAGGAGAAAACGCATTCTTGGCATATATAGGACGACCATGAGTTTGAAACAACCGCGCTTGAAGTTTATCCATAACTATATATCTATTTGCTACTATCAAATCGTATGGTCTGCATGCTTAACAAAAAGCATTTAATGGGAGTTTTTAAATTAATTCACGCGCTTTTTCACATTGTATTGTATCCGGTTGTAATCTAATTATTTTCTTGAAACTCACCTAATTTTACATCAAGAGATATAAGATCAGTATTAATTTCTTCACAATAATCTCCAAAATTCTTTAGCCAAATATGTGTAGACAAACCGAAAAATGGTGGAGTTTGACCATGATCGCCACGCATTATCACAGCTGTATTTTTCAGTAACAATCACCCAAGAAACATTGTTAATATATTCGACGATACTGTGTATATCTCATCCCCAATAATGATTTAAGGAATATATTTCTTACCCATTCGAGCTGGAGTCCATCGAAAAAAACTGTGATATGTGCAAGAATCAACTTCTTCCTGTTTCATCTCTCTGGCAAATTTATGCGTTGGTCTTGGCACAATCATGTCTGACTTTTCTCAAAATAATTCGATCACTCGTGTTGTCTTACCTGACCCGCCACATCCATTTAAGGTAACTGTTTTATGTCTATATGTTGGATGGGACAACGAAGGAGCATTTGATAGTTTTGATATTTGATTGATATGTGCAAGAATCAACTTCTTCGTGTTTCATCTCTCTGGCAAATGTATGCGTTGGTCTTGGCACAATCATGTCTGACTTTCCGCGAAATAATTCGATCACTCGTGTTGTCTTACCTGACCCGCCACATCCATTTAATGTAGCTGTTTTATGCCTATATGTAGGACGTGACAACGAGGAGCATTTGATAGTTCTGATATTTGATTGCCTTTCATGTAATTATCTTCAATTGTAAAAACCACTAATTCAGAATAACTATGTAAACTTTCCTTTTTCATTCTCCATGATCCCCAGCACTCACCGGAATTTGTAAATTCAGCCACTGCATCGCTATGTTTGATATCTATATAAATGAATGAATCGCTACCCTGGCCGCGATGTCAGGAAATATATTTGTCATCGAAAGTAAATTGATAGAAACATATGGCAGCAAAAGCGCCCCTAGATGTAGGTAATGGGGACGTTTCTCCATCTACGTAGCTAACAATTGTACCGAATTATGTTCCATCGGACAAGATGGCATTTTCACGATTGACATAAATACGTCTAGATGTTGCATCCGCGATTATAAAATCGTATTCAACATCGTCTAGAATTAATGGTGAATAATATCGCTTGTTATCATATGCTCCACCCTGTGTGAATTTTCCAATTATTCTTCTACCAAGATCTTTTGCATTTGTATGATTGACTTCAAAGAGCTATTTGGATGCATTAACAAATATTTTTTCGTCGAAAGGAGGATATTTTTCTTTGTAATCGCTAATTATACTTTCAAGACTCTTATTCTGTGGTAAGCAAACTTTAGTCTGCGCGTGTTATGATATAATTGCCTCACTGACAATCAGCGATATCATCATTTTACAATCAATCGTATACCGTAATGACACTATTGGTACTGACTGTCTTTCAGATATATTTCTACCATCCAAGTCCATGGGCAAACTCAAATGATACTACCCGGGTAAAGACCCATTAATCGCAACACGGGTCATATCATGGGATGGATGTCCAAATTATTTAAAATACTCAGAGCAGTCACCCATCCCGAGGAATCTTCCTGGATAGCACGCAACCATATTAAACGAAAAAACATTTTCAGGATCATATTTGGTATTCCACAATCCACCATGTCTGTATTATACAAAGCACGCTTGAACATCTGCGCGAAATTCAAATCTAGTTGGTTACCACAGATTTTTCTCTCTCGCTAAATGTGCCACAACAGATGGAACGGTAAAACAATTTGTTAGTAATTGCTCGTTATTATCCTTTGAAAACTTCACAGCTAGTTGTCAAATCTCGTCATGAAGACATTCAGTACGGTACAATTTCCCCGTTAGATCCTACAAATTGAACGAATTTACACTATTGGTCTTTGAACCTCTGAAATAACCACATTGATACAGGTTCTGATTTACTCAACTGATAAATAAAATCAAACATGTTACTGCCAGAACTCTCTGGCGGGTAATATATTACAATTCGATCGCGTGGAAATATTGTTACCGCGGAGATCCACGCGTGTGTATTATAATCAATGATTTTGATTGGAACCCAGTTATTTATATTTCGATCCTATAATGTTTCTCATGTTATCGTCGCTTCGGTTATTTGGCATTTAATGACGTTTCTAGCTCAGCAACAGTTTGAATTTTTGCCACATTATCACTGACTGTTATCGCCCATTCGTTTATTTTTTTTTACTTCTTAGATCTGTCGACTTGTTTCCACGCATCGCATTTATAAAATGCTCTACTACTCGTTCGGTACACAATTCAGCGATGACCATTTCATAGGTTTCAATTTCTCAAAATTTGGTTTGTCATGTTTCGGATAAATAGCATAAACAACCACGGTCGCAGGATGAGCTCTTTCGGATTACGGTTTGTCACTTCCAGTCAACACTCCTGGTATGAACTCACGTTCACAGTTTTTTATTTTTCAATACGGGGTCGAATTTATCACGATTAATCCAACTACCTGTTTTAGAACGGATAATGAATTTCACTCTGAAAAATACTTTCAATGGTCCAGATGCGATATTATTCTTGCTGCCCTTTGGAGGTTCATGGTATCATCAACACTAACATCGATTCACAATGTTGACCAACATTGAGATCATCCGTCGCGCTTGAATTCGTTAAGCCTTGATGGATTTTACCTATCATGCATCTATCACTTGTTAGACCCTTATTTGGTGCTCTACGGAGACTCTATTGAGATTTAATTTAGCATTTTTCCAGGGTCTGATTTAGATAATCTCTCAAACTCCTTCATGCTATAATTATAACAAGTATTTAAATAAAGCATTAATATATATTGAATCACTATAAATGGCTTATGATAGGATCAGTAACCTGTAAAAAATCGTGCAAAAAGATTTATATGGATATCATTAACAGAGTCTGCGACGAGGATGCTTAGGTCCGTTACCTTCTATGATATGTGGTGTTGGAGTATAAGGACAGACACAGCTATGTATAAGCTTTGGTGGTAAGCGATTCAGGGAGCTTAAGAGCTATTATGATAAACGAATTAAGGAATCTAACCCTTTTAGTGACCCTGACAGTATCAACGACAAAGTCATAAGACCACCAAACGAGTACATTGATAGATTCTCAATAAATGATAATTAAACCAAATAATCAATTAGACAAATACCATATATGTATATAAATCTGACAAGAATTTCAGCCACATCCCGTAATAAGCAGCTATGAAGCTTCTCATGATGGTGTAGTACGACAACTCAGACTGAAAAAAACAGTAAGGGTTGTCGATGATACTGGGGATTTCAGATTTAATGCTGGGAAGCAAAATTATTATTGTCATCGGATAATATTTGAATGTTTCGACGGATTGATCAAAGATGGTCTTGTTATTGATCACATTCATTCAGATTTTACAAATAACCAAGAAGAAAATCTTCATGAAATCACTCAGAGTGAGAATACCAAACGGGGAAGAAAAAAGAATTTACCAAAAAGTTGCAAACACAGTCAGATCAATACATATTGAAGAATTAATTTTCAAAACAACGAATGCAGCTGGCGAGTATTTTGATATTTGTATGCCGTCGGTAAAACGTGTTGCAGAACTTGAATATAAATCCGCCCTTTGAACGCGATTTGGGCACAAATTTTGGGTCTGTTATCATAACCCTATTACCAAAGGAAGATAACTGCTCCAGGTATATATGTGCATGTGTGTCTGGTTCAGAGAGTTACTGTCCTTGATACGGTATTTTTCTAAAATATCACTCACGTCTGACTCAATTTTTCAATATTCTAGTTTGAGTAATTTTGTTGTATGAAAATCTACGATTTTTAAGTACAAATATTTTCATGTCGGTTTAGTTTGAAAATCTAGGATTTGCAGCTACGGATGTATATACTGTATATGTCTCTACAACTGTCGGCCAAAAGAAACGGTCATAGGGTCAGATAAAAAAATCCCAGATATTAAATCTCAAAGAGAGAATTTGATTTCAAATCAAAGAAAAAAAGACCATATGAAAGACACAAATGCCAATAAAAGGGATCCAGTGAATGATAACCGTTCATCATGGCTACTTTATATTTTGCATATTTTTGGATATATTTATATATTATAGATAGATTTCTTTCGATATATATAAATATATATATAAATATATATATATATATATATATATATATATATATATATATATATATATATATATATATATATATATATATATATATATATATATATATATATATATTATCTAATGAATTATGAAGATGGCAGCGATAAAATGTCTCCTATTACAGACTTGAAAAATCAAGTAATACAATTATCATACAAAATTAGATTGTGATAAAATAATTTCTGATTTTCAGTATTTAGAAGACATAGCCGGCGCTAACATGTATGTGTTACCGTCTCATTATTCATTTATCAAGAACTACAACAACATGTTAATGCGTCATAAGCGAATAACATCGAATCGATAAATCCAGACCTGTATGTAGAAGAGAAAATAAGAATGATTTATCACAACAATACGAACTTTAAAAAAGTCATAAATTCCCTTGTTTTTAATCCACTTTGGAATATCATGACGCTGTGTACTTGCGGTACTGGCTGATTACATATTTTATCTGAAACAAATGCAAGTAGACATAATAAAGTTGTAATAAAATACGGTGTATCCTATGCTGTGTATGTCAGTTTAATATATGATACTTATGTGATCATTCAACAGCATCTTAGCCAGATATAAATTTTAATTATATGAAATATTATCTCTGCAAATTAAGTTACAAATGTATCTACCTAAACAAAGACCGAGAGTTCCTTGCCATTGTTCGTCGTCTGCACACCGTAATTGACCAATGCTGTCCCTTTTGTAACCTTGATGACAATTCAAGGAAACAATTGTATCATAGGTTCCATTGCCTTCAATTCCATCTTGGAATGCCAGAACGCCGTGCTTTACTTGCGGTACTGGCTGATTACATCTTTTGACTGAAACAAAATCAAGTGTACACACTAAATTTGTAATTCGATGAAGTTTACACTAACTTGTACTTGTGGTTGTCATATATTCTATACGTTTGCGTGCCACTTTGTTCCGTGACAAAGTTCAAACCATCAGAGATAAGCTTGTCAACACAATTATAATTGACTCATCGTCATCATACATTTACGAAACAAAATTTCAGCGACAACCATTAGTGCTAAAACCTATAACTGACCTTTCCGATTTAAAGATCTAACGCCCCGTTTCTAATCTCCAGTTCATGGAATACATCTTAGAAAACGTTTTTCTAACCCAACCTGTATCTCATTTGAATTCAAGCAGTCGTTTTTGCAATGCACAGTCGGAATATCGCCCTTCCCAGATACTTGAAACTACACTTCTGAAGTATTTAATGATATTGTCATTGGTTTAGATAGCAAAAAGAGTACAGTCCTCACCCTCCCTGATTAGTCTGCAGCCTTTTACACAATATACCATGACAAATTACTTCACTGTCCCCAGATTCTGTCTGCAAAATGAATAAGTCCAATCATGTTGATCTGTGTTGGTGTTCCATAGGGGTCTGTTCATTGACCTGTTATCTTCATTTTATATACTCAGCCTCTCTCTAGTGTCATATATCATCACCCAGAGTCTCACCAATTCTACGCTGATGACAACCACATATACAAGTCTAGCCACCCAACTGACGTTGATGCCACCATCCAAGGAGTAGAGAGGTTCATTTCTGATTTGAAATTATGGATGTTATGTAAGATAAAACCCACGCCATTTTGATAACATAACGATTTTGTCATTCATATAAATTACCTCATACAATTAATATCAGCCACACTAACATTAAATTCACAGTCAGTACAAACCCTGGGTGTTACTCTAAACAGTACAACAACATGTCACGAACATATGCAAGGTTGCATATCTTGAGCGGAGACGAATCAGATCCATTCACAAATATATTTCAGCTGATGCCACTAAAACAATTGTGTGTTCATTGTTACTTTGAAGACTGGGATTTTGCAACTCAATTATGTCTGGTTTGTCTCTATATCAACTCCGGAAACTTCAAACAGTTCACCACACAGCTGCTCAAACAATCCTTCGGGTACCGCGATCATAACACACCTACCCGCTTATCTATACCAAACTCCGGCTACCCATTCGATCCATAATCAAATACAAAATTTGTTATATGTGCTACGTTTCACTGACGGACTTCAATCCAGCATACATATCCGGCCTCACCCATGTATACACACCATCAAGATACTTACGCTTTTCTTCAGACAATCGTATACTCATACTTCCCACTATGAAAACGAAGTCATATATGGACAACGTTCTTTTGCATACCAGGCTCAGCAACGCGGAATGAATTGCCCATTAAAAAGAAACACAATTATATAGTGATCCCTTTCAAGCGTGCTCTTGACACTCACCATTTTAGACTCGAAGAACAAACCCAAATAAAGTTTCCATCCTTAAATAATGTCAGAATTTTGCATGTGTTCCAATTTCATGTTTATATTTTTGTTTTTGTTTTTTGGTAGTCATATCAGAATAGATGTAATGTGCTTATAGCTTCTTAAGATTAGGCTCGTTAAAAAATTCTCATTATTATTATTATTATTAGTAGTAGTAGTAGTAGTAGTAGTAGTAGTAGTAGTAGTAGTAGTAGTAGTGTTAGTAGTAACAGTGATTGATTGATTAATTCATCGATTGATTAAATGTTAACGGCACACCAGCACGTTTAGGTTATTTAGCGCCATACAATGGGGTGCTATTATACATGTATAAAATACTAAAACATTTTAAATTGAACAGCGATATATACAGCCAAATAGTTAACAGTAAAATAATATAATTTTGGTAACAGTAAAATGTGCACCTTCCCATTCAACGGGAGATGTATATGGTGCATGTTGATGAAAAGACGTTGAAAATAAAGGGCGGTATTTACATTAGATAAGTTGCTCCAGCTGATGAAATACAAGTTTTAGTTCAAAATATAGCTTAACTTCCTTCAGGAAATCTACAAGTGAAATGTATAGTATCAAAACGTTTCTTCACGTCCTGTACATTATAATACTTATCACGCGTAGGTTGGATGTCAGAACACTCGGTCATAAAGTGCTTTAAAGTGAATGGTTCATTGCAAGTAACGCATTCTGGTGGATCATCACCTTTTAGTAATCGAGAGTCGGTTAGGTATGTGTGACAAAATCTTATTATTGCAATGACTACCTCCTCCCTACAGATGTTTCTGTATTAAGTAATACATTATTCCCAGGGTTGGTTTGAAGGCGTGAAGTGTATTATTTACTGCATCATTCCACGATGCCTGCCACTTCTGGCGAAGGTACGTTTTGATACGAGGTTTAAAATCAGTGAACGGTAATTTAAATTCAGATGATTTTTGGGATAGATACATCTTAGCAGCGAGGTCTGCTTTTTCATTACCTTTAATACCAATATGGTTAGGTAACCAACATTATACTATATTATACGAGGTACTAAGCTCGGTATGTATGACAAGGAGATTAGTTGATAATATGTTTCTCGGTTTTATATCGTGTATTGACTGAAAGTAGTAGTAGTATTATCAATAGTATTATCATAATTATTATTATTGTTATTATTATTGTATTATTGTTAATATTATTATTATTATCATTATTATTAGTATTGGTATTATTCATTACATGAGATTTTATAAGGTGTAGAAAGAACAAATACTGTTTTAAAAATAATGTTTTCTTGTTTTGATTAAACCATTAAAATAAATCTGGCCCAATTGTACTTGAAGAAAAATCTATGCTAGTTTGTATTGTTGTTAAAAGTCTTTTGTCAATGGTAATGCTAATCAAATATACACGAATGCCATCGATTAACAAAGTAATGTCAAATTATTATATGGATTTTGTGTCACGTTTAAAATTACGTTTTATCGATTATTTATTAAGCAAATAACTGCATAACATGTTTGCGCATTTAAAATTGCATTGCAGTGTTTCAGATATTCGCAGGGCAGTCGCATAAATTTACTTCATTACTTTTATCTTTTATGGTGTGACGTAAGCTGTCTTAACGTCTATAGAATTGATATACTGAAATGTATAAAGAGCATATATATATATATATATATATATATATATATATATATATATATATATATATATATATATATATATATGTATAGGATTAAGACAATTTGGGTGATACACCAACAATCAAAAACAAAAACATAAAGAACATACACATCTCACCAGCTTTACTACCAACGTTTAGATAATATTAGATACATATCATATGTTATGTGAAACTGACATATTACTTATGAATGAAGAAACCCAACCTTAAGCAAGGACATGTATATGTTGTTAATCTTTATATATTTATGAGTAAAACGACAAATGACACAAACACTAGTCATATATACTATTTATTATTTGTTCAGTTGTTATTAGCTAATTTCGACCAATCGTCGTCTGATGTGACTGGCCACAAAACAGAATAATTCTCGATAGCACATCATGCCTTTGGACATATTGAGTGTCGTGTGATCTATTATTTCACTGAAATCTGGAAGAATGTTTTCATTTCTTGATATTGTCTGTTTGACCTCGTCGCCCACACTCAACAGGAAGGCAACTTGATAACAAATTTGTACACCTTTTGGTGTGCCGATCGACTCCGTTATCATTTTTTCATATTTGGACGATATAACCAGAAAGTGTGGGCTGCTTACTACATGGTTCGTCATCTGAGTCCGTCTATGGTTTGGTTCCTATGTTTTGATTTTTTTTTAAAATTTCATTAATGGTTTGTTAAACTTGCATCACCCATAATCCCCGCCGACCGTAGAGACCAACGCGGTGGCACGTTTCAAGTGCCAGTGAAACACATATGCAATTCTCAGTGGAAACAATTACCTATGACTGATGTATAAAGTCACCTTCTAGAGTCGGTCGAATTAAATCCTGTTAAGCCACCACATTCTAGGAAGACTTCTAAGACTTGGTAAAGGGAATGCTAATGTGATAGAATGTAGGAACAACGGTGGTATCAAGAGAGATACAAGAATAAAGATAAAGAAGGTGAGCAAGTAAATAAAGACTAGCGAGTGCTCGGTGTGACCAGCTGATTTGTCTAGACAGGGCCATCCCGACCGCCCTTCAAGGAGAAGTAGAGGCCAAAGCAGTGTATTGAATTGGGAAATCCTACGCTCAACTACCGGGATCTACTACCAGTATAGCCACCGACACGGGTCCAAACCCACGTAAACAGTACGCCTCTACTTATTCGCCTATTACGACACGTAGTGCGGCACGTACAACCTCGAGCCCGCAGGGGCTATCTGCATTAGAACTATTTATAATATATTTTTTTATATAGTATTTGAATCTTCTTTCATGTACTCTGCCGATTCACACATACTGCCCATCAAAAATTCAAAACATTACCGAACTGAATTTGCTATCTCAATGTAGTATTGTAGTATTCAACTGTTTTTATGGTGCAGCTCTGGTTCTTTGGAAGAATGTATTTCATTGCGTTCCATTGCATGTATATATATATATATATATATATATATATATATATATATATATATATATATATATATATATATATATATATATATATATATATATATATATATATATATATCGTTGAGAAATAATTCAGTAGTTTCGGTTGTGATAGTTATGAGATCAGTTAGATCCACATAACATGTTATGAATTGATGTATAGATTCAATTTTATTTACCAACCCCGGAAGTAGTTTGTCATGAAAGTAATGATTGATCTAAAATTAGGCAGAATAATGGTGTCAGAGTTATATTGTATACATACAATGTTTCCGATACCTTTACCGTCACCTCATCTACCCTTTTCAGTCTTTATTTGAGCTGTCAAAATTTCAATTAACTCGCAACATACTGATTTATCTACTTTTAGTCCTTGACTGCTCCTCTACGAATTCCATGTTTTCTTTTCGTTTTTGTCAATATTATTGGCAATGAGAGTATAACTTTCATTAATAACATATCCTGGTTATGTGACGATAATGATATTGAATTGCCACTAATATTATATGAACAAAACAACTGAAATTATTTGCACTTGAGAGTAAAATATAAATACCGAGAGGTGCAAGTAAAGATGAATAATTTGACACTGTAGACGCGTTTGAGGACTGAGAAATAAACGCACTCTCACCGTATTCAGGACGACCACGAGCGACATTATATTATTGTGGCCGAGAATGTGCCTGACCAATCATAGCAATTTAAATTACATGATTTCAAATTTCATTCTAGTAGTGGTAAGTTCGAAACTCGTTACACGCTTATTTGATCCAGATACAAACCAGGTAAAGACAATTTTTAACAAATTTAACTCATAGAACCACATAAATATTAGTCTGGAATAAAACATATATTTCCAACTAACAACAGGGTGGGTTCATATGCGCAGTAGCAAAAACGTTCGCAAGTCAGTATTTACCAAAACACTGATGCACAAAGGACGACGAGAAAGACAAAGCATCGGTTAACTATGAGAACCTAATGACCTTGCAGATCTGTTGGAAAAAGACATCTCGGATCATTACATATGAGGACATCAACGACTGGTCACCAAAAACACAATGAACGGAAATGCAAGTCGCGCACTGATGCAGGAACGCGTTGAAGATACCTTTGATGTATCCAACGAACAAAGTTCGTTCTCTAAAACTGAGTTCTGAAACGAAAGAGACACTTCGTGTTCAACACGAAATCGATGCTTATATGCAACATATTGTTTTATATACAACCCAGCGCATTGATCGAAGATTTCAATCTTATCAAAGAAACCAGACTTCAGCGTGACGTTTTCTGAACCTATTTCATCGGTTAATTACGCACACTTGAGATCGCACATATGCTTCTACGAGAGATTTAAAGCTGACCAAAGATCCGATCGGAAATCTATGGTGATCTGCCCTTACATAACTAATGTTTAGAGCAAAGGCTGGTACTAACTGTGATAATATTGACTGTTATGACAACGCGTGCAAAAGAGAACGTAGTCAACGAAAATTATTTAGTTGAGCAAATTAGTAGAAAGGCTATCAAGGCATTATTTACAAGAATCAATACGACATTATACGACGAATCTAATTGTTGACTCGGAAAGACTCTAACAATTATATTCATGCCAATAGTTTGCTGCAATTGAAACTCTCTGACACGTCCGAGCACATGTAATATATAAATCGGCTAAATATGTACATACATAAAAGGTGCAGTAATAGTAAAGATATATATCCATATATGACAGATACTCTTTCAACATACACATTCAGTTATATTTAGATATTGGGAAACGTTTCTATAACTATATGAAAATTAAATCAAATTAGTGAAACTATCTCTGTATTCAAAGGCACACAAAACCCATCGTTTTAATAAAATCTTCCTAAGTTTTGGCTGATGTGATCATCTAGCAAGCTAAATATTTCTTGGAAAATAATGATCGATTAGGCACTGCTGGCGTCCGAGTCGACATATCCAACCTAAATAACGTACATATGTTTTGACAAAATTCGTGACTTACTAATCCGCAGGTTGTACGTCTCTTGTATGTTGCGTGCTCACCAAAACAAAGGTTGATAAAGGCTATGGCTTTATCAAAAACCCCGAATAGAAATACAGGAGCAAAAGTGCGAAACTACCATTATGACACAACACTCACAAACATGCACACACACGCACACATTATATATATATATATATATATATATATATATATATATATATATATATATATATATATATATATATATATATATATATATATATATATATATATATATATATATATATATATATTTATATTTATATATATATATATATATATATATATATATATATATATATATATATATATATATATATATATATATATATGTGTGTGTGTGTGTGCGTGTGTGCGTGTGTGTGTATAAAGGTATAAAGGCTGCAATGCAACACAACTATTTATATTAACGTAGTTTTATAGCTTTAACATAAGTACATAGTGAAATATGATATATAAATCTAGTACATGCACAACGCTTTAACTTATGATATACGCAATTGGCTACGTTTGTATTTTGTTTTAGATTGTTAAACCACTGACGTTAAAAACTTTCTATGAAACTACGTTGTTGTAGAACAGACTTTGTTTCAATCTATTATGTCCACTATGGACGAGTAGAGATTTCGAATGTGTACAACTAGTGTGTCGCCTGTTATAAGTAAAGGTACTGAGTATCAAAGAATAAGGACAACTAAAACCTTATGCTGGCAATATCTACCTTTTTCAAAACATATATTTTCCACTAAAAGCATCCGTTAGATCGATTTTAATTGTACTGTTCATTGGATTATATTTGTTGCAATAAACAGTGATTCACTTTCCAGGAAAATGTATTTGAGTAAGGGGGCATATAATATGGCCAAGGAAATAGTTTAGCATGGTATAAAACGGTACTAACTTATATGGCGACGAAATACTCTTTAGACGGTGGAAAATGGATCCAAAACGGAGACACATTTCGATAGAAAATTGAAATACTCAAACACGTTACCTCAAAGAGTATATGTAAAATGCATATTTAAACTGTTTTTCAAAATATGTTATAAGTACCAAAATATTTCTTTTCAGCTATTAACAGTTACATACTAAGTACTGATTGTCAACATGTGATTCATATTCATGTTTTAAGGGTAACAATAGTGTAATTGTGCAAAACTGCCGAGTTCATTTTCTGTTTTAACGAAGTGCTGTTCTCGTCTGTATATTTTAGGTAAAACTTTTTTTGGGTTTTAAGCCTTGTTGGCAATGATGAATATCTGAATGAATATCTGAAAATGTTTTATAAGAGATTGAGATCCAATAAAGAAAACAAACTGGAAAGTTCAGAATTCAAGTAACATTACAAATCAATATTTCGGCAAACACGATTACTGTTATTAAATGTATTAATAATAATGGGTGAAATGTATAAAATATTAAACTAGTATTTCCTCTTCATTATAGACACCGTCAAAAAACCAAGAGTCATGGAAAGGTACATAATGTATAATCTTGTAGGACAACGGGAATTTTATATATGATTAAAGGTTTACCATACAACTATCTTGGCTGTTACATACTGTTTCTAATGACAATAGGAAATGTAATCAATGTGGGGTCTTCGATATGAAATTTGCAAGCATTTAGTAACCTCCATATTTAGCGTTGAAATCTGGACGTGCAACATATACCGGAGCGTGTTAGTGATTAGCATATTATCTGAAAGTCACTAAAATGAAATCATCACTTAAGTAAGGATATAGGTGATCAACAACTAATACATTATTGTATCATATAGACTAGACAAATTAAACTATGCTTGATCAACTGAACAATTATTTTTTGTTCAACGTACTGGATGAGATCTTGAAGTTATATGAGGCTTTTATAATATTAGGTCACGCATCAGAATTTGATGTAAAGGGTCTGCTTATTTGCAGATTATATGTTTCCACTGAAATGTGATAAATACCTGAGCACATCCCAAACGTTCCATTCCAACGATTGTTATCCACACATATTACTGAAATCGGTCCATCCATAATATATCCTTCGATGCAGTGTATTATTAATGAGAAATTATACGACCAGTTTACAGCATTGCCAGGAATAAACTTGTATAATCCTTTTCTAGGAAAGGGAGGCGGCTTCGGACACATGATTCCTTGAAAAAGAAACATATTTTTGTATTATACTAGGGTAGTGGATCCAACAAATGTATTTACATACGATACCAGCATATTACTATATAGGAAAGGATCTGCCTTCCGTTAATTCATTATACTACAATAATGAAAGATAGGATATATGGCAGATTATTTTCAACAATTGTTCAAGATATACAATTTGTAATTTATAATACGCTCATTGTTAAATATCATTCAGTATTTTGGTTTGGAAATTTCAAATATTAATTTATCATATATGCTTAATTGTACACTGTATGTATAAGTGGCTTAAATTGAAGTACAAAAACTAACTTGAGCAATGGGATCATTTAGTTCGGTGACAATGTATGTAATAGAACTAAGACATATTTTATATTATAATGCATGATCACAATGCATATTCTTTATATATAAAAAACGAACGACTAAGTAAACATCATAATGATAATTAGGTTAAGCGAAGCACAAACTAGGTTTTATGAAAACAAAAGAAAAGGAATTCAAACCTATGAACAACTTCAATATAAATTCACCAAAAAACTGTGAAAAATCAGACCGAAATATTAAAACAATAGCTTAAAAATAATATAAAAATAAAATATCCAAATTTAACTCTCGAAAATAATGTTGGATAAAAATCTGTGTAGGTACATGGAGCGTACGCAAAGTCATGGATAAACAAAATACACCTGGCCCTCAAAGAAGAACAGCCATTAGATCCAGGGAACCTGACCGATACATGATTGACATTGCCGCTCTCAGCGAGAAACGTCTTGCAAATAAAGGATCTGTCTTTGGACCCGATGCTAACTACATATTCTTCTGCAAGGGGAAAACAGGAGATGAACACAGAATCAACGGATGTTAGTTTTGCATTCGTGCTGAACTTTATATTTAATTCCTAGTGGTTTCTACACATACGAACGAACGTTTGAACAAATAACGAGTCTTTTTCTCTAAATCACGGTATATCACTATCATTAGTTCGTATGCCAGCTCGTTGACCATTAGCGAAAGAGATAAAAAAGGCCTTCTACGAAGGTCTCGATGACCTCGTTAAAGCTAACCCAGTTTGCGAAAAACAAAAACGATTTTAACGCACTAGTAGGCAACGACTTCAAAAGCTGGAATGGAATAATGTGATAGTATATAATTAGTAAAATGAACTACTTCTATTGTCGATATTTGAAGAGAATAATCAGACCAGCAGGAACAAAATCTCATGTCAGAACAAGAATTATGAAGCGACTTTGACGCATCCCACATCCAAGCAATTGCTTTTGATTGACATATATCATCATCAGTAACATCGATGTCCGCGATGTAGGGACAACAAGTGCCTTGAATGGAGCTGCGTGCCAGATGGAAAACTGATTAGTCTTGGCTATCTTTGATCTCAAGATTATCCCACCACAGTGCAATAAAGGAAACTTACCTTAATCAAGTTAATACTGCAAGGCTAAACCATTCGCATGTAAGAGAACAAGCTCACATTAAAAAGATACGGACAGTACACGGCGGACGCCTTATTAGTGACCCAAACGCAATGTGAAAACAGATCCGGAAACTGTTAAACTGAGTCTCTGAAGATCATTCTATGATAATTCCCCCCCCCCCAAAAAAAAAGTCCTCAAATACTGGTTTGACGAAGATAACAAAGAGATCTGCATCCTTCTTCAAGGAAAGCGAGAGGCCTATACAGAATTGCAGAACCGCGTTGATTCGGTCTCACAAAGTGATCGCTTTAAACGTCTCCAGAGGAAAGCTCAGAGAGAACTCCGCACAAGTCAAAATAGCTGATGGGACCGTAAAGCGGATGAATTGCAGAAACTCAAAAGAGATTTTTACGTCCCTGAACCATTTTTGTGGACCGCTGAACGTCTGCAGTACGCGCTAATCTTTTTTGAAAGAAACATCCTGCTCATGGACAAAAATAATATCACTTTAACATGGAAAGACACTTCTCTAACCTACCAAACAATCTATCCACCTTGGACTCTGCAGCGTTAGACCCAATTGTCCCGAAGCCAACTATATCGGACCCAGATTTACACATTACCACGCAAGAAGTTGCAAGAGCCATCAACACAATCAGATCTGCGAGACACCATTCGCGAATGAAATTCCTGTCGAACACTGCAAAGCAGCTGGCCCTGAGGCACTATATGCACTGCACAATATCCTGCACAGCTTTCGAGCGGAAGACTCGTGCCACATGAGTTCAAAACGGTAATGATTGTCACCTTAAACGATAAAACGGGAACATCGCTGTCTTCGGCAGCTATGGAAGCATATAACGTATTTCGATTGCAGTCAAACTAATGGCACGAGTCTTTCTAAACTGTCTGCCCGTTAATGTCTCGAAATCCACACTGCTAGTGGCCCAATGTGGTTTCAGACCCGATTTGAGCACGAACTTCGATACTCCTTAAAGTAAGGCATAAACAGGGAACGTTCATTGAACCAAACACGAGCTTCTACGGTATATTCATAGGCCTCAGAGGTGTTTTATATACGATCAACGTTGATACACTATGGATCGTCTTAGCAAGACTCGACTGCCCTAGGAAGTTCATTAAGATGATCCAAATTGTCCACGTCAGAATGACGAAACTTGTTCTCAACAACAAAAATGTATCTTAGCCATTCACTATTTTAGCGTGAATCATGGTTGCGGTTTTGGCCAATAGTATGCAACCCCTTATTCACTTGTGTCCTGAATTATTCAACATTATATCTGCAAAAAAAGAATATAAATAAGGCCCCAACTAAATGGCTCTCTCATCTTTGTTTGGCCTTCACCGACTGAATGATCGGCTAAAACATTTCGAGCAACTTAGTGAAGAACGTTTCGCAGATGACTATGACCCATTATACACAAGGAAGAAGATATTCAGATCATCGTTACTCGCTTCGCGGAAGCCTCAAGATTCTTCGGATTCATCATCAGTCTGAGAAAGACATACAAACTTCACCAACCTGTCACAGGCAACATAGCTTGCCCCACGATTGTGTCTTTCAAAGAGACACATATAAAAGCTCTCGTTCACTTACTTTGCCTGGGAAATATCATATCTTTATATCGAATGTTAGACATGTAGATAACGACTCGCATCAGATGCGCCAGTCGACCTTTAGGACGTCAAAGTTCTCGTGGAATGAGCCGCATGATTATCAAACTGTCTACGAAGATAAAGGTGTACAAAACAGATGTACCAAAACGCCTCCTATATATGGATGTGAGATATGGACAACATACAAGCAACTTGAGGGTTTCAACACCATATATATATAATAGTTATTATATATATATATCCCTCGAAACAAGGTCACCACACAATCTTAGTTGCGAATATATTATAAACTTAAACATTTACTGCAAAGGTATCAGCTCCAATCTAGTAAGACAATCTTTGTACTATGACACATGACCTCGTGATATGTTTAACAAAACCCGATTGTGTTAAATTTAGTACAATCAAGAACGAAAAGCTTTAAATCCATGGGATAATCGAATCAAAGAATCACCTAGCTGCTCAATGATGTCAGTTATTCTATATTCATATTAGTATGCCTTCGAACTTACATATACAATTTTGTCAAGCCTGCTGGTAAATCTAGTTTAGAAGCAGAGAGGTCATATCATTACAGTGAAACTTTAAAAGAGTGCATTTTAAGGTCCATATGTCTCTTCTGTCTTAAAATGGTAATCGTAACGAGAACTTGACATGGAAACATGCATGCCACTAATAATAATTCATAACTTTATAGGAAAGAATAGTTGTGATTGTTTATACAATCATAATCTGACAACGATCTCGAGAATATGTCTTAATACAAATGTACAGCCTGAGATAATTAAGCCATATAAATGTTTCGAAATTCTCAATTTGAACGTATATTTCACTTATAAAAATATAGTTATTTGATAAACATTGACAAGAATTAGTAAAACTCATTTCTCATGCATATATCCATATATATTGCAAATGATCGTACCATGAACGAGATATTGCAACATTAACATTCATTGATCATCATACATTCTCACATTCAGGCAGTGAACACGGAGCAGGCAGTACCGGGCTTCACCTGGCTACGGTGAGCGAGAGTTCTCAGCAGTTAAATAGTGCCATTTAGGATTGCATAGGAAAAATGCAACCATAGAACATTAAGGTACCTGGAGTAGTGTACATGATTACCACTGCGAAGCTACATCACTAAAAGGCCATTTAGGAGAAACATTCTTCACGACGCTTCGAACACAGGAAAATGGAAGCCGCCACGAGGAAAACCAAGATGGATGTCTCCACACGAGGTCAAAATGACATCACTAGTGGTGGCGACTGAAGTGGAGGGGAATAGTGGCTTAATTTGCTAACACCTGAAAAACTTCGGAGCCTTGGGAGAATAAATTGCAGACGGAAATTTGCGGAGCCATGCGAAAATTCTGGCATTACTAACGCACTGCACCCCGAGAAGACTGCCTGCGGAGCAAGATGTGTATAATTTTCACATTTGCCTTTCACCTGCCTGAATAATATGGTTTCTCATTTGGTTACGAGAACCCTCTTCGAACAATCTCTATTACAAAAAATGAATTGTTCAATTTTGAACACCGCTTAAAATTAACAAACTTATTACCAAACAGTGACTACACTTTTATATGTCGCATATACATATTAGTTAAACAAATTTGTTAGGGAATTATGATACGTACACTATTGTACTAGAAAAATGGTATAGTTAAGATGTTAAAGAAAAATTCTACGACTCATTTTTTTGATACAATTGCACAGGTGGCTTACACAATATCGGTATTAGGCTGTCCATTTTTATAACTGGACTGAATTTGAAATAAGTACGGCTTGGGCATTCCGGGGCGCAATCGACAGCTTTCCGGGATCTTTTCCTCTATTTCATCGACCGGACTACAACAAAAATGACGATATGAGAAAACTAATTTTCTCTCGTCACCATCTGGTGCCATTGCACCCCTAGTACGTTACTTTTGATTGGTTGATAGGGTTGAGTGTGTGTTGGGTCTATTCCCACTCACCCAGGGCTTACATTCATGTCATTAGCCACTTGTTAGTGGTATGACATGACAGCCATATTAACAAGCTAACTTTGTGTTTTAAATGCCCGTGGGGATGTTGTACCATTCCTACCCCACGGGAAACCAACCATCATACAAATGTGATGGTTCAAAACAGTAACCAAATTACCTTTATGGCCGGTATCACTTTAATTCAACTTTCATTCATGCAACATTATGACCTGGCTGCTATCTTACAAACAGATATATGGGTTTCATGTCAAATTATTTTTCCTGCAGTCGATGTAGATGAAAAATAGTTTGTTTTGCTTGTTGCCAGATGAATAATTTTAAATAGTCGTGGTGGGTTTTGTATATCTTGGTTTCTCACTATTGCCGTGTTTGATTTTTGTCATTGCTTTTGGTTATCTAAATGATTATGTATTTTAATTGCCTTGATATGATGAGTAACGAGACCGTCGTTTATCACTCCATAGTAGCATTCGAATAAATATCAGTCTGAAAATATGTTTTCATTTTTACTGCCAGAACTGCCAATGCTGATACTAATATAGCATTGTTTTTCGACAGCACCTATTTGGCTTTTTAATTGATCGTGTCTGATAAATGCTTCTTTCGCCTCCTAATTAACGAGTACTCTATGCTTCCTAAATTTGTCAAAATCAATATGTTTGTATGCTCCATTACATTAATTTCTCTTTTTAGAATACACTATGTTATAAATATATCAAATGTTTTGTATATAATATCAAGTGTCCTTTATGTTAACATTGGCATTATCATTTTATAAGTCAAAATATTACTTTATCCGATGTTATTTGAGCCAAACATATCTTACTAATAATTATGTAGTTTCCTTCGCTACTACGCTGCATATAATATGGGATCTCGGTTGGAACTCCCTCATCGAACACCAACCAAATGACTCTCACAATGATAACCACAGCATGTTGTTATAAGACCCGATTATCAACCATTTATAACTATCTTTTTTTTTTTTGCTTCTGGCATATTATAATATTATGATGACATTTAATTAGATACATTTATATTAGAAAAAAAAACGTATTCGCTATATTAATTGTATTAATGAGATCCTGGACTATTGAAAAGCAAATGGAGGAAAAGTAGATTAACTTTCTCCATTTACAATTACACGATGATATCAAAATAGCCGAATATTGGCTTTATCAAGATGTTCGTGTGTCTTCAACATTCCGGATAGATCGCGATGGAAATTTACTCTTCAATCAATGACGAACGATCGACATATATTATTAGTAATCTTCTTGATAATAACCAGCAGCAGAGAGGGCGAACAGACCGAAACTATTTCAGACAAACCGAAACTATTTCAATGTCCTAAAAGGTTTGAAACCGACATTATTTCAAACAAAGTACTAAAGGATTTCAAACCGGAACCAATTCAGGCAGACCGAAAAAAGAGAAATGGTTTCGGTCTGTCATTCTATTGAGACTCTGTCTTCAGACAGAACCGGCACTGATGGTGCTTTGGAGACGAATTGAAAATCCATTAGGATTTCACAACAGACTAATTTGTAAAACCTCTTCTAGAAAATCAATCAGATTATTGGATTGGTCGGTGAGGTTAAAATTAATTCTCGTTAATGAATCATTATGACATCATATATAGACCGGATTAGTTGGATCCTCAATTATCAGAAATCCGGGTTGAACTGTTGGTGCAAATGAGCATAAAATATATCGTTGCTGTGCTTGATTTGATCTTTGGAGATTTTTTTGGTAACTTCTTTCGATAGCATCACATAGATTTATTGCAACCACCGAGGATATATTCACATTTTGAGGAGCGATATGCCTACCACCACCGTCTGGGTCATTATTATGTTTGAAGATAGGTGGTTGTGTTATTTTTTCCATGCGCCGTGAATCCTTTTAAAACCATCATCGATGGTATCATTGAGAGACTTGTTTAATTCTGGGAGGTTATATCCTGGAAACTTGAAATTTGGGATAGTATGTTCCCATATATTATATTTTTTGCAAACTCTGTTCTCGCTTTAAGATTATCATGATCTAATAGTTCTTGAATAATTTTCAAAATGATGTGTTTCCATGTCTGCGATAATTTTGTTACATCGTTCTACACCCTTGATAAATTCATCTCGGGTGAGATCATATTTTATTAAAGAATTCTTAATTGTTTCAAAATCATTTTTTATTTCTGTGAAATGTTTGGTAATATTTTCTTGTAATGGTATAAACCATTGATCTTTTTCACTTCCATTTAAAACAAAAAAGTCAGGATATGAGATATGCTTCTACAAAATCTATACGAACTCCATTATACTCCTTCCTATCAGAAAAAAAATCAGATTTTTTCGTTTCAGGTGGTATATTAATGGTTTCTTGTCGAGGTGGGATTTCATGCCTCCTAGTATTGTTCTTAAAGAACTCTGATAGATATCTACGACATATCCAAGGTGAGTTTATCTCAATCGCGGATGATAGTGTTGGTTCATGAACTGTTATAGCGATTTTTTATTCTTTTCCAGTAATGGATTTTATTCTACGCTGAAATTCGTTATTGATTTGTTCGATTTGGATGGACCCAGGTGGTATGGAAACAACGTTCCAGTCTGGAATCCCGTCTTGTTTATTCTTATTCGCAAACACCAAGGAAATATTCGGTTGTTGACCACCAAATGATTTTGAGCTAATCTTAGGACAACTATGGTATACTCGTAACTTTGCTAGTGCTATTTCCTTCACGGGAATCGCAGTAGGGAAATTCACACTGAATTCAGGATTGGTTGAAGTTATGGAGATCATGCTGGTTTTCACCGGGATGGTATTTTCCGCTATTCGTTAAAATAGTTCTTGCGATGTTACCATTGTTATTATATTTGTGTTCTTTTTCTAATATTCACATCGCGGAATCATAGACACGTACCATTGCTGAAAACTCACTATTAGATATTAATGTGTCATCGAGGGAGGACTATATCATCGATGATAATTGGGAGTATGCGGTGGACACAACATGGAACTTAACTACGTAATCCTGCAGTTTGCGATGGCTACATGATGATAGTTTTTTTTTTTGTTATTATTGAAATTATTCCAGTGATTACTGTTGCCGCTGATATACAAACCGGAACAGCTATCGGGGCAACCATTGTCACTGAGGAGAGTATAATACAAGCGCCGATAATTACACCTGATACCAAGTACACGGTAACGTCAATTGCGGTAATTCTTCGTCAGTATTGTTTTATTTTTGTTTGTCAGTGAGTGTTTTGATTTTAGTTAGAAATTCTCTGACCTAATCATAGCGATACTGCTGTGACGTTTCCAATGATGACATTTTATTTATTACAACAGATTTCAAATTGCTATCAATACAAAAGCTGGTGTTTTCAATTAAGTTGTTTACTTAAATACGCTACGAATTAAACACACCATGTTACTGAAACCCTAGCCAAATTATTATCAGTGGATGTTATTGTGAATTGTTCAATTCTTTCCTTGTCGATGATCGTTGATATCATATTGTTGACCCCAGATGAACTCTTTGATGAAATCTTATATTGAGTCGGCAACACTAGTGTTAATCGATAAATATCTTTGACGGTCGCGGTGATATTTAATATGTTATTTTGTGGTGTCCACGTAAATGATCCGTGTTTAATCGTGTATACTTCGTTGTTTGTTTTCTCATGAGGAAGTTTTAATTTTTTAAATTTTTTCTATCATTCTCGGTAGATCATCTTTGATGGCATCGTTGATCTCTTCAATATCTTCGATCGACTTTCTTATTTCCGCGATTACATCTGAAAATGATCAGTCCTCGCGAAAAACTCCTAATCGCTTATTAATCGCTGCTATTTCATCGCGGTTTGTGATAATAACAGCGAGATCTATTTTAACATCATCGGGTTTCGAATTTTCTTTACCAAAAAAATTATCAATGGCGTCATCGGTCCAGTTAAACTTTTTACCGAAACGTAGAAAATTGAGATGCATAAGTATAATAATCTGATCATAGTTTTATCAGATTATCAATGGCTGCTTTTATCTCCGTGAGTTGTGGTGTGGAAACCGGTGGATCTCCAAAGAAATCGTTTAAGGGAACCTGAAAAGCGTTAACAGCGTTTTGTAACGCCGTAAACGCCTTTACATTAACGTTATATTCATCACGTTGTTTTTTTTAATAACTATATCGTTGATGAATAATTATCACCGAGCGCTGTTAATTTATCTGTGAGCGTCGAAACAAGCACACCTGGTTTGGTTTTACCCTCCTTGGAAAACAAAGCGATAGTATCTTCTACTGCGTCGCTTCGTTTAACTAAGATATCATCAAGGGAAACATTACTAGTTTTCAATTTACCCTGACGATCCTGAAATACAACTATTTCATTGGATCAACACTTGTGAGGTTTAACATCTCGGATATTTCATCTGCGATTATTTTTGTTTACATCACCGGTTGCAGATATTTCCGTGGTGGGTCTTTTCCGGCTTGAGAGGGATCTTCCCCAAATATCAACCATGTTATTTTAAATAATTTCTCTCTAAAAAGCTATTACTCGTATATTCGTGTACGGTTTTATGGTCTGGTTTTCCCAATGATAAAATAGCGTCGAGGACATTTAATACTTCTATGCCGCATATTGGTGGGTCGGTCATTTTCTGTGTTGGTAATGTGGAATACCATATAGGAATTTTTAAGTGTTGTATATGACGCATAAATTCTCTAGACGGCGCTAACCCATATGGATCGAATTAAATCATCACACGCGGATCAATCGCGTAATGAGTGTCAGCGCCTGTGCTGTTATCGAGATTAATTATACCGGTTTCAGTGTTATATGGTTGTCGTGGTAATTGATCTCTTATAAAAACACCTGTAAATTGTTTTATCGCTAGTTTTTTGCAGCATTAATTAAATCAAAATTTGACATCGTCGACAATGTCTCTGACATTGTTGTTAGAAAACTGTTCCTAGTCTCAGGCCCTTTCCGCGATACCATGAATACGGAGTTTCTGGTAGTCTTAGACCCTTCCCGTTTTCTTTGTATCCTCGCAAACAAGCGATGATACTCTCTTTCAATTTGGTTGGTTCCGTAATCAAGTAGTATATCCTCGGATGGTTCCTGTTGGCCGTTTATTCTCAACTACAGTTCATTAACACCTAATTGATCAAATATCACATAACTCCGTTCCTGAGAGTTTAATCGCGCAGTATTCTGTAACGCAATAAATATTTGACGTGTCGTAGCACTGCCTTGTTTTGATGCCAGGTGCCATGTAAGTCTACCATCAATATTAGAATCCATGGTATATGTTGCTGTTGTTACCCAATGTAGCAGTGATTTTCCTCCATGATCCATAATTGATAGGAACCTTTCTTCCATGGTGATTGATGGAGTCATTACTGGCATCCACAAGGATAGTTTTTATATACCAGCAGCAACACCAGCACCACGCCAGACTGCATTATTATCACTACCCTTTCGCACGAGTACTACTGTATGATTCGCTCCATAGATAACTTTTCTAACATTTCTACAAAATCCGAAAACATGATGTAGTGGAATCGCGCATGAAAATTGTCGACGCCGCCATTGCAACATTGATACACATGTTGCAATCCCTAGGTTGTGATTAGGATTAGTACTTTTTATAATATCAAAATCAGCACCTGGTCTATCCTCGTTTTCAGGAGAATCGGGTTGTGGATCAGATGAGATAGCTACTGGTGACCGTAAATTAACATATGGAATGTGTTCAGCGTGATCAGTAATATCCTTAGAGAACATTATAGATGGACCTGTCGATCTGCCATAATCAGCAGAATGTATTGCTAAACCCACTATTGTTGTGGCAACATCAACTTCACGCTCAATAGATTCAATTTCTCTTCCATCAATCATATATCTAGCACTTTGGAATAGTACCATGATAACATTATTGACAAAGCCAACTCGGATATTTGGGTCATCTGCATATGTGGGATCATCATGATCAGTCTCATTTGTTACCAGTTCTCCTTCTACTTCGATAAATGCAGCGGGTAGAAAGTATTTGCTGGTATCATGGACTTGAAGTTTGATTCTTGATCGAATATCCGGTTGTACTGCATGATAGGAATATAATTGATAATCGCGTACTTAATCATTCTTGGAAACTGGGGCATCTAAATCAAACGCTGGGTCAGGGGACGATTTGAACATATTATTATTATTTCCTGATCTAAATTGCGATCCAAATCGAGATTTCAAGCCACGTCCCGCTATCATATTTGCAGTAATATTTCCCTGAGTGTCATATCCATCGTTGTTTGGCGATGCTATTTTTTGATCCACTGCGTTATTTATTATTTTGCTAATACTTGTAGGCATAATTTCCGTAGATGGTAGTGGTCCTGGTTATTTTATCGCCGGTGATTTTATTACTGATAACTTCGTCATTGTTGTTTTTATTCGTCGCCTAACTAACGATAGTAGTTTTTCCTTAGCCGAGGAAAATGCTTTCCCGGCAACATCACTAACAGCGCTAATACTCTTATCACGAATATTATCAATAGCTTTCATTGATAACTGTTTTGCGATTGGTGCTATTTTTGCAGCCATTTTTGCAAATAACCCTGCAATGGTATTGCCGTGACCGTCTCCTTAGTACGCTCTATAAACTGGCAATCGTGAGTTTACTAAATAAGTCATGGTTGGATTATTGTGGTTGTAGTGTATGATCATCTTATTTAAATGACATTTATCTAATCGCAAAAATCCCTTGGATTTTCATCGTAAACGAATTCCAATCATTTGGATTTTCAGTCCCTATGGTAACCGTCTGCTAGCTCATCAATAAACTCTCGTGCGTACCAATATCCATGACACCACCCTCAAATAGTCGTCCGCAGATGTCAGCGATGAGTTATTGCCAGCTCGTTTCCCTCTTACGAGAATTTCTAATAGTGATATATCCCTGAGAATATTACTAGGACAACGACCTAGAAGAAATGCCACGATATCCATTACCGGTGGTTTCACCAGTTGCACCAGTTGCATCTTGTATGGGAGCTACCACAACCTTAGTAGATTTTATTTTCTCAAGGGGTTCATATGGTGGTTGCGAGCCACTCTTTATAACATCTATTTTATTTATAGAACGCTTAAAATTATCATCATCGTTTTTTATTCTAATTCCAACGTGATTTGCCAAATATATTTTTCTATACCAGGTGTAAGCGATTTTTATAGATTTTTCAACTCCATCGTTTATATATTTTCCCTTATCGCAATTTGAAACGTTTTAGCAGCAAAATCAGCTAATTCATCATCCGTGGAAATTTTTTTAATTTGATTCACTGCCTCATTCGTAAAAATCTTTTCAGGTGAATATTTCGTATCCCTCGAAATTTATACTTCTTCTTCAATTTGTTGTTTGTTCATCATCATCTTCTTCTTCAAAAATATTACCTAGTCGTTGTGCACGTCCTTCTCGTTGTTCTTGTTCTCGATGTTCTCGTTGTTCTTGTTCTTGTTGTTCCTGAACTTGTGCAACGGCTATTATATCACCAGAAAGTGTTTTTTGAAAATTATTTTGTTTGCTTGGAACTATTTGCTAATTTTTCAAGTTCAGAAAGATGGGACGGTTTTTTTCCCTCGTTGTTCCTCATGAATATCTCCCAATATAACTCTCTCAGTAGTTGTAGTGACGGGTTTGAATACCTGTTCAGTACCCATTGTAAAGTCAGTTTGAAATTATTGTCTTGCATTTAACTTGTTTCGAACTGAATCACGAACTGGACTAAATCTCGTAATCGTAGCCAATCTCTCGCGTGCTAATCTAGTTGTTAAGGCTTCATTTACCATTATAAATTACTAAACGATCTAAATTGTAAAGGCAAATCCACATACAGCTACGCGTTTAATTTTATTCATAAAAATCGAGGGTGAAAACATCCAGGAATTCATTTAGAGAAAATCGATTTTCATGAAATCTTGTCGATGTATTAGCCAAAAACAGTAAACAAAATCAATAAAAAAGCATCGAACATTCGACGATCACGATGACAAACACCATAACATTTGCCTCGCAACGATATAAATTTCATCAAAATCGAATTTCTCTAAATGAATTCTTGGGGCTTTTACCCTCAATTTTCATGAAATTATGTCGACGGATTGAATAAAAACAACAAAAAAGTATCAAAAACACCACAAAAATGACCAAAAATCAATGGAAAAAAATACTTCAGCAGTTAACAAATAAAATCCACCCACAGGAAATTCATTACTTAAATCGCCATGCAAAACAAAATTCACAACATGCAAAGGTATTATAGAATTTGTGTTCTGCGTGAGTAAGCATGCCTGTCGATATAATGTTTTATCTGGAGTTTTTAATCACTGGGCCTATAGAATTGTGGATTACTCAAACTTGCAAACAGGTATGGGCACTGTACATGTCTGTGTTTAAAGTGTCAATGGCTGATTGAAAACAATCTATGGAGAGATTTTTCACTGTACTGGGGCAACCAAAACGGGGAAGAGATTTTCATTTTTCTGATGATTTCTCTTATTGTTTTGATTTTCGAGTTTATTGTGCGTTTTATTTCATATTTGTTTCCCAATTCGCCTCTGAACTTTTCAACCGCAGTGAACAGCGGGATAAATTTGTTGATGTCGTTACAGAATACAAGCGAGTAATTTACCGCACGCTGAATTCGTTTGATAAACACATACTGTTTTGCAAGGACATATCTAATATTCTGAGCGCTATCATCAAGATTATGAAGTTCAGAGAGAATCTGATTACAATCTAATTTATCTGACAATTGTATTCCTTGATTTTTCAAATTTGACATCTCAATTATAATGCCTTCATATTTTCGAAATTCATTATATGATATATTACATATATAATTAAAAAATTAGGGGTAAATTTTGACCCGTTTTTCATTTTTATATATACATATTTACGTGTTTACATATTTACACATTCGATATATAGGACATACACAACCTTTACTTATGTTTTTCGAGAAGGTATGTGAGGCACATATACCTAATTAAGGACATACACAGCCTTTACCTCTGTTTTTGGAGAAGGTTTGTAAGGCACACATACATGATGATATATCAGATTACCTAACCTGTACGACAACAGTTTAGCGAAATCCAATGAATGACAACAGGCTATCAGATTACGTAACCTGGACAACAACAGTATAGCGAAATCCAGTAAGGCATAGATTGATATACAAATAAGACTATACACATCGGCTGTTCTACTTTCAACTGAAACCACCTTAATCCCAACAAAATCACCCCATGTTGAATGCAAAAACACATTCACACCGTGTGACGGTGTGCGACGTATGGTGGTTTCAGTTTGAATTTCGAATGGCTTAAAGCCCCAATTATATAGAAAAACCTTACGATCGGTACCGTCGTCAATAATGCCTGCCACGAGATTCAAACGCTGGGCTCCAGGAGAAGATCCCAACAGTGTGTGGAATACACTAGTGTTCGTAATCTACGGATATATAATATTAAATATAATATAAGCGTATCACGTGAAGGGTTTAACGGATAGTGTAAACTAACACAAAAAAACCATTCAGTCAAACCATGAGTCATCGAAAAATCCCATTGAGATCCATTGACAGTTATCTCTGTTTCAAAAAGTATAACAGGTCCACACGAATTATCCGCAACCAGTTACATAAATGGTTGTGGTGGGTCAGGGAAGACGACTAGTGCGATTGAATTATTCCGAGGAAAATCAAACATGAATATGCTAACACCGACCCACAGACTCGCAAGAGAGATAAAATAGCGAGGAATTAATGCTTGCACTTATCATAGTTTTTTTCTGGAAAGGTGACGAATGGACTCCTGATCGAATGGGCGAGAAATTTATTCTTGAAGTCATGATTTGGGATGAAATATGCACAGTGTCGTTAGATGTATTACAAAGATTTCTTGATTGGTTATTGCTAGCGAATACAAAATGGATAATGTGTGGCGATCATGATCAACCACCACCATTTGTCGTTTTGTCTCCACATGATTGGCTGTAGAATTTTGTAGACTATTATGAAAAAATTAATACTGATCATAGAGCACTTGATGAACAATTACGCGAGTTCAAGAAACTAATCATATTACAACCTTATAGAATCCAATGTGAAATAGCACGTGAAATAATTTTAGAAACCCCATTAAATGATTTCTGGGGAGCCTGGACCCCAAACGATTAGATAGTGGCAAGTAGAAAGATAGTCAGAGACACACTTCAGATGACGTTTTTTGACTCACATAAACAAAAATTTGCAACACTTCCAGTGCCATTGTGCTATAGACCTTCGGATACACGAACACAAAATATCGAAGTTGATATTCCTGGCCTGACAAAGTCAGGGACAGAGAAGCAGATTTTAGTGTTAAATGATATTGTGTTGGATGATATCAATGTCGTCGAAGATGCATTGCGTGCTGATAAATCCCTCTGGACGCTACGATACGCAGCAAAGATACATTCTTCACATGGATTGACTATACAGATACAATTGTTTGGACCATAGATAATCACATCGAGTGGTCGAATTTGGTTTATCTTCCAGTGTCCAGAGTACAATTATAAATCAACTTCGAGGAGTTGTTTTAGATTATGATGACACTACAATAGGTGATATTGTCAGCGATGATATAATCAGAAAAAACTATCAGGTTATAAAAGAACAAGACAAAAAAATAATAGAGAATTAGACATTGATGCTGAATTAATAATTACACTGAAACAACAACAGAATAATCACTGCGCGAGTTGTAATTGTATAATGCGTTTCTGTTGGTCGGATAAAGACTCTCGACAATTTACCGTAGACAGAAAAATTAGCAGTGTTGATCACACCATAGATAATGTGATGCTGACTTGTCTTGAGTGCAACAGACGCAGAGGTGCTAGTTAAGACCACGCTGAGGTAATTAAGTATCCTTGGGTATCACTTGTAGCTGTTCACAAGTAAATCCGCACTGAGGAGCAGTTGAATCCAATCTAGAGACTGGCGGTCTACCCGTAGATCGTGTTATGCTAGATATTTTATATGCGGTAACAGGATCAGTAGCTCTTTTTTTGCCACCTTCGAGGTCTCCAGGTTCGTCTAAATACCTGACAGTGACATTGCCGAGTATTGGTTGTTTTTAAAAATCATTTTCTTGTTTTACAGGTATATACTTCTTTTAATCACATTGTTAGGTTTCATATTAATTGTTCGAGTAATCTCATTTTTTAGCGCAGTATCTACGCCTGGTAATCTCATGACCCATTCACGGGATCGTTTATCCTGAATACATTTCTTCGCGTATTGATATCCAAATAACCGCTCAGCATTTTTCCGATTAAATCGTTCAACAATTGCATGATCGCGATGTAGTGCAATATGTCCTCGTCTGATGGTGACATTATGATGCTTCATTGTTGATAACACTGTACCCTAACATTCCATGCCAGGATCAACTTGTAATAGATTTGGCCAATGCAGAAGTCCCCTTCGATAAATCCTTTCAAACGCAGAAGCCACTTCAGTTGATGATTTTGTCTTTGAGATTCTGCTTGTTTGTATCGACTAGCAACATCAGAGATTTCTAAATATAAACACAGTTGATGTTTATCATGGTAGATATACTGTACATTGAATTTCTTATCTTTAAAATTCATCACAATTTGTACATTGCAATTCTTACAAAACTATTAGACCCAACATGCTGAAATGTATTAAATTGTTGGGACTATTAGGACAATGTTTTCCACTTCAGCATTGATCCTCATTTTGTTTCTTAAAACAGAGTTGGAAATAAACAAAGTAATATCTTGAATATCATGGTATGTTGGAACCAGATATACTTCCCAGTATACATATTCGGAATAACTGTTTTCAAACAAAGACGTATTTAGTTACGATTCTAGGTTGTTCCTATCCTAGTTTTGGCAGTGGCATAATATGTATCTGATAGGGAAATGGACTCGTCCGTCCACATAAGAGTCTCCTTTTGTCCTGCTGCATTACAGGTCGGCTTTGGTGAGCCAACGGCTAAGGAAATAAATGCTAAGGCAGTTGAACAATGTACTACATCCCATTCTGGCAACTCTTTGGTCTGGGGAAGGATGGGCTCCTCCAGATGACTTTTGCCAAAACGCACTGATAATTTTGTATAAATTTTAATTTATATACATGATCGGTCGTTGCCCAGGTGAACAATGACCGCTCTTGCTGTTGTTCACCAGTACACAAGTGACAAGTGTGATACCGGTGCTTTGCATAAAATCAGAGCGACATAAAGTGTCTCCACGTAACTTGAACATTATAACTCGGGCGCAAATTGGAGGACTCCAAGAGTTGACATACATGGCACATTCTGTGAAGTCAGATGGAAAGAAGTATGAGAACACCAAACTGAAGATGGACATATATTGTAATATAGTGGAGTGTTGGACTATCCATAAATATAGACTTCCTTGTAAACAACGCCATCACGAGATATATGCTTGAATAACCCCCCAGATCTAGCAAAATTATCCAATTTGTCTGAAAGCATATCCCTTTAAAATCACATTTATCCAAGTCTATGATCCAACTACTGATCATGATGATCATGAAATAGAGGAGTTTTACAACAAACTTTAGTTTACTCTAAACATGGTACATAAAAAAGACATCATTAATATCCATGGAGACTAGAAATGATAAGTTGGCAAAGATGATCTTAAAGACTGAGGTGATCATTGCGGACCTTCTTGCAATGAGCTCACCAATGAATGAGGGAGACGGATCGGGTTCGCAAGCTACATCACCTTGGTACTAGCCAACACCCCGGGCCAACATAAAGCTTCACGACGCTGGACATGGCACGCACCAAATGGAATTCATCATTACCAGATCGACTAAATATTGACTATTGAGAGCACTAGCCATCTCAGTCTTTTTGTATTCATGTGCGGCCAATACCCTGACAGAAACATTTCTTCACAAAATGCAGGCACTTGAAATGAGATGCTACAGAACCATCCTTGGCATCACCAAGTCTTTGAAGCACAAGACCTATAAAGCAAAGTCGTGAATTATGTCATGTCTGCGAATGAACTGTATCGTGTCTGTCCGGAAAATGTTTTTACAGTTCAACCACAGCCATAATTACGGCTTGTGAATATATTCACTAAATATTAAGTAATCTATCTAGAGTTTAGCCACATGAATGTCACTGCCTTGTTAAAAGTAAAACCATGATCAAGTCTACTTACTATTTATCTTGATTGTTTCATGTTGTCGGTGTAAAACCAAAAATCATGTTCATTTATGAAGTACCGAACGTAATTTGGATAATTAAAGTCGATGAGATGATGACAGATAAGATATAATTTAATTCCAGGAGAAATTTTCACGGATATCGAATTGGAAGCTGTATGCGGACCCCATAGCTAGCATATCTTCATTATTTAGATGAAATTATCTTCCGTAGTTATCATCAAACGTAAATAATTTTCAACATGTTCCGTAATATGTAGTGTTGCAAACTGTCAACCATAAACATACATGATAGATCCATGCATCCATGCATCCATCCATCCATCCATACATTCATAATACGCCTAAAACCTCCATAAACGTTCCTGCTATATATTCAGACAAGATATGTATCCTGCAGATATTTGTCTACAAAGTACACTATGGTATAATAGTATGTCTTTATTCTAGAAATTCATAAAATGATTGTTTTAAATAACTTTTTTGTCTTTTTGTATCTTTTTTAAAATTGGCTGTTCACATGAGGTATTATAATGATAATATTTCAAAAGATGCAGATGATATACATATATATTTGAACACTACTACTACTACTACTTCGACTAATAATAATAATAATAATAATAATAACAATACTAGTACTACTACTACTACTACTACTACTATAATGTAAACGTTTCATATAGTTCCAGTATAGTATCCGTCATGCTAACTTGTCCATAGTGTGATATCGTTCATAAACGCAATGTTAAATTTCCATGGGTACAGCAAACCCAAAATTTCTTCCGGCGAGAGATTCGTTCAGAGATAATTTACAAGCTTGCCAAGAAGCTCGGGTAGATTTTGCCGTCGATACCAAACAGTTACTTAAGCCTGTACCTAAAGCTACTGAGGAAGCTGCGTTATCTACTGAGAAAGCTTTTTTGGAATAAACAAAATAGATTGTACGGGATCTCCCAGCTGATATAATCACCGCACAGCCTCAGCCTGAACCAGAGGTGGATATTGTTGATCCTCAAGAAAAAGGAGTTAGTGAAAAGGTTGCTTTCATTGATAAATTGCTTCCTGGAAAAATTGATGAACTCAGGAAAATGAAATTTAGTACTTTATCTGAAATGACTGATTTTGTTGTTAGAGGTTTTAGTTATAAAGATAAATATTTGAGAGCTAAACATTTTAAACCAGTAGATAAAAAAAACTTTTTATAAATAAATGTATTATATCATTGCTGGTAAAAGACGAATTTCAAAATATCTGCACATCAACATAATAAATTGTGAATGTTCATTAAAATTATGCATGCACAGATGAAAATGGATAAAAATATTAGGAATATATAACCTCAGTTGGTACGCTCGCTGGTACTGCATTTAACGCCGCAAAAGAAAAACTTCTGTCGTTGGTTCAAAAAAAAAACACCAACAAAAACAAAAAAAAAAAAAAATACCGGTAAATGTACCGTCTACGGAGCTTATGTCACCAAAATGTAAGTAAAATAGTAAATAATACAGTAAATCAACAATGAGCACCGTTGATAAATCAAGACAGCGAATCGCAATGAAATATTGTTGCAAATGTAATCGCTGAGAGCGGTTTGAGAACGTCATCGCGATCTTGATTTAGATCAACAATTATATAATAAAATGTTCAAATCTTCCCCGGACGAAGCTTTTGATATGGACGCGCCGGTACTCAGAGACGATGCTGTGCGCGATTGTCAATTTTTCTCATATAATGTGATAAATCACGTTTCGAGATCCAGAATTGAACTTCGATTTAAGAATACAGGTAAATAATATTTACCATGTGAAGCTTTCATCGAGGTAGAAGGTCAACTAGTTGATAAAATTGTTACTTCTCTCTCAACTACTCCAATCGGGTTTGTCAATAATGGCATAATGGCGTTGTTTAGTAGTGCAAAATATATGATTAACTCTAATAAGATCGAATCTATCGATAATGATGTTGACGTCGCAACTACAATAATTGGACTAACTAGATATTCCGACGACTATATACGATCTTCTGGTCATTCAATGATGTTCAATAAGATATTACTGTTCACGCTGATATTAATCTATTTATTGTAAGACAATCACAAGATCGCGCTGATCCACCTGTTAATGTTGATGGCATGGAGGATATGATTATTAGTAGTAATCGCGGTTTCAATCTAAAGCGAAGTTAAACGACGATGGGAGATTTTCATGCGTAATTCCTCTGTCTCATATGTTTGGTTGCTGTAGAGGTGTTAGAATATTTATCTTTGGAGTTAGTTATAATGCAGTTCGTATGAGAAAATTGCATGACAATGATGCAATCTGGCATGGTGCTTATGTTCATGATGGTAGAGTAATTTTAACAAAACATAGATAGTAGATGCCAGTAATGACTCTATCGCTCGCCACAGAAAAACGACTATTATCGTTTATGGATCAAGGCGGTAAATCATTGATGTCATGCTTGGATGTCACCACAGCTACATTGGAAGGTACCACTACTGATATATTTACATGGCAGGTCGCTGTAACAAAAAATCTTTATATTTTCATTGCGTTGCAAGGTACACATAGAGTACAGGATAATCATAAACAACGGCGTTATCACATGATATTTAATAAAATAGCAGTCAGCGAGGTATCATTGCGAGTAAATGATCAGGAAAAACCTGCCTAAACTCTTCTGAATTATTATTCCAATAAGCAAATAGCTCGCGTGTGTCATTGTTTGTGGTCTTAAGTGGGGCGTGATCAAAATACCGATACTGCTCTACATATATCACAATTAGATTGTCAAAAATTGTATCATATCTATTATATTTCACTACACATCTGTATCTATCTAAGATCTCCGTCATTGATATAAAATTTCAAGCTCGTGTAGGAGAACTAACTTCTGCTGGTGGCCAATATAGAGCAATCGCTGTTATTCTCAGTGATAAATCAATGTTACTTGAAGGTGGTGGTAAAAAGACGAGAGTACATCACGCACCAGTAGAAAACACGTAAATGTTTTCCAAAAACATGTAACACACATAAACAATTAAATCAATCAATTATTTAACTAAAAATGTCGTACAATCACGTAATGTCAGATTGAATCCTGGTCAAAGAAATTACAATCGAAAAATGCTACCACGTGTGTTGCAAACATAACTTTAAAACGAGTACAGATTGCTAAAGGCGGACCAAATAAGCTATCAGTGACGAAAAGTCAGCTTAACCACTTCACCAAGGTGTTAAAAGCAAACACTGGAGTTCAGTTTGAATTTACTCCCTCAGCGATTAAAAATATGATAAAGTCACGAGGTATATTTCCTCTCCTCGCCGCTAGGCCCCTGCCGTCTTTAAGGCTGTCGCGTTAGGTACTGCTGGTGCTGAAGGTGGACTCGCGGTAAAGAAAATTGCTGGACAGGGATAAAAAAGGAAAAGTTTGAGATTAACAGGAAGTCTATACAACCGGGGCCAGGATTTAGGCTCCCAGGAAGCATTCGTTAAAAACTACAATGTCAAAGTTTGTTTTAATAGCCGCGGTAAAGCAATACCCGATAAAGAATTTCAGAAGTGTGTTTATGAAAAATCAGTTACCAACTCATCCATCAAATCCCAAAACAGGTATAATTAATATCGATGATAACGCCGGACCTGGAAAGCATTGGGTTGCGTACGCAAAACACACCAAATCAATTATTTATTTTGACTCGTATGGGCTAGCACCGCCTAAAGAATTTCTCAAAAATGTATCCGTGTTAAAGATCCCTGTTTGCTATTCAACGTTGCCCACACAGAAGTTACCTGATCCTCTGATATGTGGTAGAAAAGTTATTAATATACGCACCGCGATTTCAAAATCATCCAAACCACCTAATAGAACCGTACATGAATAAACCAGCGATAACTTTTTAAAGAGATCGTAAACGTATAATAGGAGACATTTGGGGACAATCTCTCTCACGGTGGAAGAAACAAATGGAGTTTCACTCGATGTTTTAAAAAAAGCTTATCAGTGATGCGCTATGTGATCTATTACATCTCTTTTGGATGTTTCATAAGATGAGATAGTTGTATTTTAAGATCGACAGGGTGAATTGAAATTAGTAATATTTTGTATGAAGGATATTTTAGTTAAAATCGACAACTCGGTTGAAAATTCTATCCGGTATTTGATTCAAGGGGTAAATTTCGACCTAGAGTTCTCGTTTCAGCCATCGAAAACAAACTAACATCGTTGGGGAGTGATCATATATCATTGTCGAGTGCATTAAGACCGCTACGATCCGATCATGATTCTCATGCACATTATTTCACTGGTCATTTTCAACCGCCTTTTAATAACGTTCAAATTCCTGTTTATAATTTGTTTGGGATTCCACCGTTGGTTCATACAAAACTGACTGCTGTACAAAAGGCCGTGGATAAATTAACAACGCTGCGATCCAAATATTACATACAGGAACATGTCCAGGTTAAACCAAATTGACAATAGCTCTGGGAAAACTTCCACCGGAAATCCCACTGAAACTCTCTGATAAAAAAGCCATCGACAATAAATTAAGAGCGCTGCGAGTTGAATATGATGAACATGTGAATATACAATTTGCACGTCTCCGTAATAGTTTTCAAAAGGTTAATGATGTTCTTGATAATTTCTTTGGAAAACCAGCAACGGTTCCTATTAAGCTCACTGATATTAAAAAATACATTGATGATATTAAACAAATTCATGACGCTATCAAAGATGATTTTTCTCGTATGATCCGCACACGTGAACGAGTTAAGATCCTTCATACGAGAAATACTTGATACAACATGGATCCTTCGCTTGGACTCCACAAACTAACACGAAAGATATCACGGCCGAAATCAAAGGCATATACAGATTAACCTTAGTTTCACCGATACAATTTAATAGTTCGTCGAGTAAGTCCGGTGGGTTATACAATACGAACAGCGCGATAATATATAAGGGATCAACTGAACGACTTACAATAACTACCATAGATAAAAATCTAGTTCGGGAATCCATCACATGGTACGTATAATTCGTAGTCGATTTAAGTACAGAACTTAAATAATGACCACTCAACAATATCGATATGATCAAGTCCGCGAATTACAAACTAAACTAGAATCTCTCATAGCTGAGTATCAAACAAAAGTAAAATAATATATAAGACGGATTATCTGCGCTGATGTAACCGTGTATTCGATTTTAAGTTTTATCGCTGTAACCGATGTGATATTAACATCGGTGACAATGATGGCTCCGGTAGTTGTTCCAATTTGTATATCCACGGCTTCAAGAATCGATGGAGTGATGACAATAATAATAAAACAATATCATCTTTTTGTCAGAAAAAAGTACATGATTAAACAGTTAAAGTAAACACGATATAATCCGCGTACTCGCAAATATCTGCGATGATATCGTCGTCTCTCGGTTGACACTATAATATCCGATAGCGAGTTTAACGCAATGGTGAACATTTATGATTCCGCGCTGCCAAAATTAGAAAACATATAGAAGATAATGACATCACTAATGGCAACGCCAACATAATCACTTCAACGAATAGCCTAAAACACCATACTGGTGAAAACAACGATGATATCAACCACGGCAAAAAATCCTGAATTCAATATCAAATTTCCAATTCCGATTCCAGTAATAAAAGATCTGTTAACTCAATTACGATTATATTGCAGCTGGCCCAATATCAGATCAAGTTCATTCGCTGGTAAACCACCCAATAACACATTTGTGTTTGCGAACAAGAATGAAACAACCAGTGAACCAGATTGGCAAACAATATATATTCCCATAGGAGCTTATGACATGGAAGATATCAACGAAGAAATTCAGCGCAGAATAACTTCTGTCACCGGGGTTGAATCTAAAATCGCGATAACTCTTCATGAACCATCGTTGTCAACCGCCTTCGAGATAAACTCCCCCGGGTACTCCGAAGATATATATAACTCGTCGATCAGAACTATATTAGGATGGCTTAAAAATATACCAATGGAAGAAATACCAGCAGGGGAAAAAACCACCAGTGATGAAACCACCAGTGGAGATACCACTAATGGTTGTGATGAAATTGCGTCGACTTAGACCGAAAAGATCTGATTATACCAAAGATAATAAATCTCCATATACTGAATTAGCCACCCTAGTGATAAATATAATTTGCGTTATTCAAAAAGTTCAGTAGATAAAAGCATTGATTATGTTCGCTTAGAAGAAGATAGAGAACCTATCAATTGAGGCTTAAGGATTATAGACCCTGCCCATTAAGACCCCTGGTATTAATGATGAAACTGCTTTGCAATGTGGTGGAATGAGAGTACCATTATTGCTTTCTTTAACAACATTAAGGAAGAATATGAAAACAATTAGATATATTACGTCAACAATTTCAAGAACATCTCCTTTATAGAACGAGTCCACGTGATACAAACATTAAATATATATTATTTTAAACCAGCTTATATCTGAAATGGAGTATGTCAGTCAGAGATTTGTTCAGGCAATAGTTAAAATAGATATGATGTAGATGAAAAACAAAGATTTCTAACCGCTCATTCGTTTACAGAAGCTACATTACCAAAATATTAATTTCCTGGATATAATCTTCCCGAGTTAAGGAAATCACTCAATGATGTCATCGATGAATATGTTTCTAAATTCCTTGACGCGTGGAAGGAAGAACCTTTCAATGATGCACCGGTACAACATAGATATCTTACATACAATAACGCTCCAGATGGATCCGGTAGACATGTCTATCCTAGCAACGTTGATATAACATCGGTGATCGCTGTGAATCTTGTATGTGATATCATCGACGGAAGTTACATTGCGAATACAGAATTGTCAAATCAAGCGGCTCAAGGATATATTCTATATACTTTCTCCCCTCAAGTATCCCCTGGAAGTCTGATCATACAAACACCGATCAATCTAGTGTATTTAGCATGTAATAATTCCTGGATAACAAAAATAAATTTTAAACTCGTTGATCAAAATTTTAACTTTATCGATTTATCAAACGAACAACTACAAACTACCCTTGATGTGAAATCATAATTGAAAATAATAACAACAACAATAATAATGTATATTCACGCACGAGTATACATCCATAATCGAGAACAACTTGAAGACGCAATTAGAAAATCATGCGCGGGAACAATCACAGGAAATTTTGAACTTGTCATCGATGAATTCGGCAATGATAAATTTCTTTAGACGGAACACCAACGAGAACAACTTCATCGTGATCATGTTACAATAAGTTCATGTAAACACGATCAGATATTGAATTATGCTCACTCGTGTATGTCTCCGGAACGTCTCAAAGAAATTGTATCGAGATGAAAATCCGAAGAATTTCGCAATAATAACAGTAATAACAATAGCAACAACGATAATTATATTATTGTTATTGGTTTAATCAATTTTAGTTTTACAATAAATTTTAAAGCAATAATAATACTAACGATAATGTCGTTGAACGTATTATTATCCAACGAATGCATCGCAAAAATAATTCAACTAAAAGATAAAAAACCTTTCGCAGATATCTCTTCGATGTTTCATATTGGTTATTATCGTATTCATGATATTTTGAAACAATCTCCATGTGGGTTAACGTCAGATTCTAGTATTATTCAACAACCAACCATCAACAACAAACAATCTCCCGTGGTAAATTGCATACAACCTAACCCCATAGTTAACAATAAACTACAATCAAAACTTATTTTTTTAACCATTTAAAAACCGAACTAAAAAATTATAATTCGGAGCTACAAAATAAAAATATGACTCAACAACGTATAATTGAAAAAGTACAATCGAAAAACTTAGCAATGAATACCGCCAGCAACAATAAAATTATAAATTACAAAAATTAGCGCCGTTCAAAATCACCAACAATGAAATAAATTCCAAGCTGCATCAGTCCATAGAGGAAATTTCTACGTTTAAAAAGTCTCGCGATGTAAAACCTTCCAACGTGAATGATCTCAAACAACAATTACATACCACTAACAAATAAATAAATAAATATCAATCCAATGTAGAAAGATTAACAGCGAAAAATCATTTATTAAATTCAGCTCAAGAGGAAATTTTCCAATATCTTGTTCAACGAAACTCCGCGGTTGGTAAAAAAGTATATGAATTAGCACGACTTAAAAATCAACTAGAAAAACTAACAGCGGAGAAACAACAACGAGAACAACTATTACAACAAAGTTAACTACAGCGACCACAACAACGTCAGCGGTAGAAGGAGCAACGACGAGAACAAAAAATGAATTTAAAACTTGTCAAAGATATAATAGCGGCGGAGCACAAACGTCAACAATTATCAAAGATATCTAACGGCGATAAATTTCCGCTGACACAACAAGAACAAGATGATTTAAAAAAAAGCTTACCTGGTAGTAAAACAATCACAAAAAGGATAAATATTGTTGTTGGTTTTCTTTGGGTTTTTATGTTTTTATAACACTAAAATGATAATTACAATAATATAATTATCGTTGTTATTATTATTATTATTTTTGTTTTTGCATGTGTGGAAATTTCAATCCAACAACATCTTTTCGAACTCTTCGATTATAACCTGTTGCCGTCGTTGCTCCGCAAAAATCTCCTTCGTGGCAGTAAATCCACATTGTGGAGTGGTTGAATCTAATCTATAAATTACTCGTCTGTTTTTAAATGTCATCACACTGAATATCTTATGTGATGTGATACTCCATATAGGATCAGTTGATCTCTTTCTACTACCTTTAAGTTCGTCAGATTCATACAAATATCTTACAGTGACATTGTTAGCTAATATCGGCACTGAAAAATCACGACGTAGTAAATTTATATTTTTGTGATTGCGATAACCGGTTTCATGCTGATGGCTTGAGTAATTTTGTTGTTGAGCGCGGTAATTACCCCTGGTAATCTCTTGACCCATTCCCGCGATCGTTTGCCATCGATAAATGCCTTCGCGTACTGATATCCAAACAATCGCTATGATAATGTTCGATTAAATCGTTCAACAATTGCCTAATCGCGATTTATTGCAGTATGTCCTCGTCGTATAGCAGTATTATGTTGCTTCATCGTTGATGATACTTCACCTTGAAACTCTTTACCGGGATCAACCTGAAGGAGATTTGGCCACAGTAGAGGATCTCGACGATAGATTTTTTTAAACGCGGAGGTAACATCAGATGATGTCTTTGTCATTAACTTTATATCTACTTGCAATGTCGACGACGGTCAACGCATATTTGTAAACACGTTTTTTGAGAGTATCATGCGGCATAAATAATATATCGGTCTAATGAACTTCATTTGGAACACTAACATCAAACGACGCATATTGAATTTTCTTTGGTGGAAGTATATAAATTTGCCATATTGCTTGCCTGGATAACCAATCTGCCTCGTTGGTAGTTTTGACCATTGCCGCTTTGGCAAGTTTATTAATCGAAGAGCTACACTTCTAATATCCGGTTGGAGAATATAAAATTGATTCAATATAATTAATTGTCAGCGCCTAATACCAGTTTAACTTTCATCGCGGTTTGATTAAGCATGAAGCTAATGTTTCTTTGAAGGGTTTATCAGGGATATAATTCAACACGTGAGTCAATTTTATATCTGCGATATGTCGATGATCAAGATAATTGCATGGATATGTAACATCATGAGCATGGCAAGCTTTATCTATAGCGTATATCGGACGAGGTTGATCTTTATTATCGAATCTTATATCGAGTCGAGTTCCCGTACCAAAATAGCTATATCCTGGAAAGTGTTTTACCCTGGATATTTTGCCCATGGAGATGCTGGGAGCTTTGTTAACTTGGCAGTGATATCACCTCCTTTGTTTTACTGACGAATCTAAAAAAAGAATATACCGCTTCGTGAACACTTGCCAGTGATCGCATCTCTGTTATTGCTAGTTGTTATAGGAGTTGGGTCAATTGTTGACGTAAGCGACCTACATTTCACCCAATACAAATTCATAATATATTTACGTTATATCTAATGGAGATTACTGATTTATATGCGTTAAAGAAACAAGAACGTGTCAAACATCATTACTTGATAACTGCCTGCATTCATTGTTGAAAGACATGCCCCAGCCACCAAATGCAGAGTATCAATAAAAAAAGTTTTCTCCATGACATATCAGTGTTAGGGACCAGCTACGCACTGCTAAAATACATCGCCGAAGAGCAGAGAGGCTTTGGTTTTCCACCAGACTCACTATTCATAAACAAATCTACGAAGCCGCTAAGAAGAACGTCACAAACATAATCCATTTAGCCAAAACATCCCACTACAATACTAAGATCACGGAGAGTTCCAACTGCAAAGAGCTCTTCGAGATAACTAACAAACTAATGTCAAGGAACAAATGTACACCACTTCCAACAACCTTCTCTCCACTAGACCTACCAGACCAATTTGCAAATTTCTTCGATGACAAAGTACAATCCTCTAAAGATTCTCTTTCACAACACAATTTCAACTGATTCGTCATCATACACTTATGATGAAGAATTTCAGCGACAACCGTTAGGAGCACTTGAACCTGTTTCTATTGATTTAGTAAGAACAATCGTGATGAAAAGTCCACGAAAATCTTGTGAAATTGATCCAATTCCAATATCAATGCTGTTTGAGTGCTTTTAGACCCAATATTGCCTTCACTAACTGATGTTATTAAGACCTCTCTCATCGGGGGAATTCCCATCCTTTTTCAAAACTGGCATCGTAAAGCCACTGCTGAAGAAACCAACACTGGACCATAACGATTTAAAGAACTACCGCCCAGTTTCTAATCTCCCATTCATAAAAACAATCTTATAAAAGGTTGTTCTAACTCAACTTGTATCTCATTTGAATTCAAACAGTCTTTCTAGCAATGTACAGTCTGCATATCGCCCTTGCCACAGTACGGAAACTACTCTTCTGAAAGTATTTAATGTCATTCTCTCTGCTTTGGATAGTGGAAAGATTACAGTCCTCACTCTCCTGGATTTATCTGCAGCATTTGACACAATAGACTATGATATATTACTTCACCGTCTCCAGCATGTATTTGGCATTAATAATATAGCCTTACAGTGTTTAAAGTCCTATTTAGTGAACAGGACACAAATTATATCTGCAAATATAATAAACTCCAGCCCATTTGACGCATGTTGTGGTGTTCCACAGGGATCTGTTCTTGGACATGTTATCTTTATTCTGTACACTCAGCCGCTCTCAAGTGTCATAGATCATCACCCAGTATCGCACCAATTGTATGCTGATGACACCCAAATATACAAGTTTAGCCATCCAACTGAAGTTGATGCAACCATCAATGGAGTAGAGAAGTGCATTTTTGATGTTAAATCATGGATGACATGTAACAAGCTGCAGATGAATGATGATAAAACTGAGGCTATTCTGATCACTACTCAAATACTTTCTCATTTACATCCTTTACCTCAGACAATAAATATCAGGAACACCAACATTAAATTCGCACAGTCAGTACGAAACCTAGGCGTTACTCTAGACAGTACTCTCGCATTGCACCAACATATCATGAACATATGCAATGCTGCATATCTTGGATTGAGACGCATCAGTTCCATTCGTAAATATCTTTCAGCTCATGCCACTAAAACACTTGTGTGTTCATTAGTACTTTCAAGACTGGACGATTGTAATTCAATTCTGTCTGGTTCGTCACAATATTTAAACCAAAAACTTCAAAAGTTCAAAACACAGCGACACGGATCATCTTTAGAGTACCACGATCAGAGCACACCTCACCACTGCTCTGTACCCTACACCGGCTATCGATTTGATACAGAATCAACACAAAAAATATTCTCTGTGCTTTGATGCAATGACACTCCAGTCCAACATAACCTATCCAACCTCACCCATGTGTACATACCAGCTAGATATTTACACTCTTCTTCTGATAATCGTATACTCATTCTTCACAAGGCGAAAACAAAGACATATGGACAACGTTCGTTTGCACACCAGGGCCTGGCGACGTGGAATGAATTGCCCATTGAAATTAGACAAAAAGACACAGTGGTCCCTTTTAAGAGTACTCTTAAGACTCACCTGTTTCGACTGCAGGGACAAACTTAGCGACCTAATCATGTTTTGTATCTTATATGTTTTCAGCATGTTTTTATATGTTTTCCAATTTGTTTTTGTCATTTGTTGTTCTGTAGTGTAGTCATATCATTATTGACTGTGTAAAGCGCTTAGAGCTTCGAAAGATTAGGCGCTATACAAAGTCCTCATTATTATTATTTGTATTATTATTATTATTATTATTATTATTATTATTATTATCATGCGTTGTTGCCATATTGAATTCGAATGATAATCACTGGTCCTTCAGGGAGTGGTAAAACACAATTGTTACATAATTTGATAATGAAGTGGATGAAATGGGATAAACTTTATTTAGTAGCACCAAGTGTAGACGATCAACGCTGTTATACCGTATAAAAACATTATAACGAGAAATCAGCGGAGATAAGCGGAGAGGATATTATTGAATTTATTGCAGATATCGATGAAGCTCCTGGCGTTTAGGAAATTGACGTAAGTATCTACAATTTAGTAGTGTACGACGATGTGATGCTAGCTAAACAAAATAATATAGCAATGGATTTCTCCCGTGGAAGACATTAAAAAACATTGACGTGATATATGTAACTCAACGATATACACAAATCCCAAAAGTGATCTGTGATAATTTTAATATCCTCGAGATGTTTAACGCTACGAAATATTCATCAATCCTGGTGTCGTTGCGACATGGACCTGAACAAATTTAATAATTTCTTTGGTCGTGCTCAAGTAACTCCCTCTCATGGGTTTGTGACGATAAATTTGTGTGATCCTCGAACAAGATATCTAATCAGACTAGATAAATATTTGGTTATTTAAATCGCATACTAATCACATCAGATTTGTATTTAATTGTTTTGCATCACCGCGGTGAAGTTTGCATCCGTTAACTACGTTATACACGCGGAAACAAATTGAAATACACAATGCGAAATCAATAATAATAATAATAATAATAATAATAAAAAAAAAAAAATAATAATAATAATAATAATAATAATAATAATAATAATATACGTTTGTAGTGTTCACCACCTGTGCTGCTTCATTCGTTCATCAACGAAGATTTAAGGTTTTGTGAGCATATTTACCAATTGCTTTTGAATATAGTGTCATGAATTTGCATGTGTATTCGTTTATCAGTGTTACTAAGTAAGTTTTAAAGAATGAAAGCCATAACGCTCACCATTGACCCTCCTTTAACACTATTTGAAAAGTGTAAGATTTAAAGTAAATAAATTATAGTATAGACCTAATCAAATATTAACTTGTAGTAATATATGTTGGATAATTTAAAAATCAGGGTTACAATGCTAATGAACTGACATTAAGTATCCTTATTTGACAGTAACGTCGTCTTACACTCGATCATAGACATAGTAAAATAAAAGCTGAAATTAATCCCAAACTCCATAGCTGATATTGGCCCATCTACCCACACCTCGAGACCAATTGTGGATCAGCCATGAGCCGTGGATTTTCGTATCCATTAATATTGTCTCTCTGATCCAACTATATAAACAAAATTCTTTCACAGTGTGTGACCATAAACAATCGTTGATTCGCAACGAATACAGACCATTATCGTAATCAAAGACGTTACCTGAAATTGATTCCCATGCAAATCAGTATGAATACTACTGCTAGCCTTGACAAAGAAAGTTGATACATTTCTTCAGTACGAAGTACAACGGTCCGATCGCTACGAATGTATACTGCCCTTTCAATACTGCCCATGTCAGCTTCTTGGACGTAGATATTTTTCTAAAATTTCACGGCAGCGTTAGCGGTGCTACTGGGACGAAATAATAGTTGGGTCATTGAGTAGCTAATTTTAAACAGAACAAGCGCTATTGCGTTATCAAATATCAAGGATCGGCTTCAAACTCGTGTATTTCAGGCACAGTTGCGGCAGTACTTCACAACTTCGTCAACCCCACCATGATAATGTACGGCAGAGTCGAAGAATATCACTCAATCATATGCATACATACATACATACATACATACATACATACATACATACATACATACATACATACATACATACATACATACATACGGATACTCAGCCTTACACTTAGGGACTGGAGCTGACCATGGGGCCGGGATATGATGATGCTGGCAGCTGAATAACCCAAAAGCAAATGGTACGATGGTTTATGCCTTCAAAGTCCAAGACGGTATGATGGAACATGTACTTTGTGTAAATATAATAATAATAATAATAATAATAATAATAATAATAATAATAATAATAATAATAATAATAATCATTATAGTAAAGACATGAATGGCGTCTTACCAGCAAACACTTGCACTTCACAGAGGGTAATTATTGGTCCTTCACCCGGAGCTCCATGATTCAGGTGCACTCTTATTCCTTTCAACATCCTTGGCGGTGCTACGTGTATGACAATCTCACCAGCCTTGTAGGGTGTGGGTGTTTGTATTGTTTCATGCGACCCATTGGCATGTACTCCAATGAGTGTGAATCCTTTTAGTCGTTCCTTCACCACTGCAAAATGACACATTTATTTATGTTATGGTATTCAATGGAATCATAGTGTTGGTACTACCTTGACATTCGTAGCAAACATTATCATCGCCTGAGGAAGTTCCAAATATAACATTAGCTTTGATTGTTACACGATGTGTCGCAAACAACATGTATTTCCTGTTTATTCAAGCAAAGACCTGTAAACATGTGAGTAATAGTTACAAATACGAGTTAGAACCATACCTGTATAAATAAGCTTTCAGAATATACAACAATTTAAACAAGATGTAAGACCAAACCTTAATATACATTGTACGAGGCTACTTGCACATTTATATTGTAGGTAATCCAATTATAGGTACAAATATGATGGTAATTATATTAAATTATATTGAATTAAGATAAATTACATCTAATTAAAATAAATTATTATTGTACAAAGCTGCAAAACAAATTATTTATGATATAAATATGTATGTCTTTGGAAGTTGACAAATATTGAAACTTTATGTTAACTTTCAAAATTAGAAGTGTGAATACTAATTTATTAATTATGCAGTCATATATATATATATATATATATATATATATATATATATATATATATATATATATATATATATAGCAAGATAATTGTGGTGCTTGTGTTAAATGCAATAAGAGTAGCAAAATGAAAGGTGATTATATTAAGATCTATTTCGCAATACATCTATTTTTCATGGGATAAACTGAAGTTCAGTTCCATATCCATCGACCGTGCTATTAGGAAAAAGGATAATATACATTGTCGTCTACAATATTCAAATATACCATTTGTGTCACTGCGAGTTGTTTCTTCATATCTGGATATCTTTACCGCTAGGCGATTACAACTACTGCACCCCTTATAAAATGTGTTCATGCATGTATGATTCCTGTTAAATGAATTACTTAATATAAAGAAATACAAAGATTACAGCTAAAATTAATCTTTCGTGGAAAACGAGGCCATAGTTCAGTGTATAAAGCCCATGACGATAATATAAAGAACGGAATACAAATGCCACTGCTTGAAACACATATCCCATATCTTTTAAAGTGTATGCCTATCTATATGATGTGGTGAAGATAATCTACCTTATTACTAAAACATGTCCATCATTTTGGGACGTATTGTGGGTACTAGAACATCTTGGGATGACTCATATTAGAAACAAATATGTCAGCGACTGCATGGATAACAGTATACATAATTATGGCCCACCTGTTGTGGTGCTATCCATGAACATATAAACGCCGTGGCCTCTTACTATAGGTGATTTAGTAGAGTGTAATATAACTTACCTACACAACCAGTATCGTTACATAGCATGTTCATTTACAGATAGGTCTCTATAACAAGAGGTATTATTTACCATGGTGTACAGTAGTGGTTTGGAAATCGTTCCAGTACATATATCAATCAAATGAGAGGAATAATTATATAACTGGTTTACATCATTACAAGGTCAAGTAATGACGTAAAGACATACCAATATACCAACATATATAATAAGACGTTGAATATGCAATCTCCTTAATGCTGTTGACATGTTCGATCGGTTTATAATGAATTCATTTTCTTTTTCCTCGCTGATATTGAAATTCATTATGTTAAAAAGACATACAAATATTAAGAAAATTATTCTCCGCGGATCATAAAGTATTTCTTGTCTTCAAAATGTTCGTCAAACAGAAATAATATCATACCCATTTCTTGCAGTAATAAGATTTATATCAGACATCTTCGGTTTAAATATTATACTCTGAAATCAATAAAATCAACTTGAAAACTTGTGTTTAATCATCATTCGCTTTATCATTCGCATCGTACATTATGCCATAGTTTGTTTATGGTAAATTTTTGGCTTATCCCAGCTCTTTGCTTGGCTAATCACAGCATTCAAGTGGATTTCGGGATGAACCAAGCTTACGTTAAGTATGTGCTAGGCACATCCTAGCATTCTAAACTATTATGGGCTGATCTTAACAAAGTATATTCTGGGCTGATTATCGCATAGTGTATTCTGACTTGATCCCATATTTGCCGCATAGGGATAGGTTGATCCAACATGAGCAAACATATTCGTATGTCTTATGTTTATATTTTCTACTTAAAAATTGTACTTGAAATTTTGAAATGAAACATGCCATGACGGTGTATTCAGGGCTGAGGGGTGAAGCCAATTCAACTAGAAATGGTGCTAGGTTGATCGAAACTCAGTATGAAAGACTGATGAACAATCAGTTCTAGGCAGATTCCAGCATTACAGTGTATTCCAGGCTGAGCGCTTATGCCAGCTCAAGTAGAATTGATTCTAGGCTGCTCAATGTAAAAGACTCTAAATCTATGCTACGCTGATTCCAGCATTACTGTTTATTCTGGATCGATCCCAGCTCGAGTAAAATTGGTGCTAGGCTGATTGCAGCATTAGATTTATATCCTAGGCTGATCCAGTTTTTAAGGAAATCATTGCGAGGCTGCATTGTTTTAATTGCCAATAGAATGTATGCATTGTATTAGTATAGCATATGAGTGTCAGATTGGTGAAAAAAAATAGCATTTCACATGGCATCCCGATGAGCACGAATAGCGTAAGGACACAACCCATGATGTATCAATTAATCGGTGGTGATGGGGCTGGTGGCGGGCCAACACAAATTCGAAATATTTGATTCAGAGGCTCTAAATTCTTCTTCTGTTCCTTTGTAAAGCCAGTAATGTGAAACCCTACCTTCATTGTCTGTACATTTGATAAACCGCAGAACTGACTGATCAGCAAGTTAGAAGCTAATAACAGTTGCTTGAATAATTCCCTGGCTGCATCTCAATATCAAGGTGCATGCAAAACATCTCTAGCCCAGTTTTAGTAACTGACTAAGCCTTATTATCTGACAATACTACATCTTTCCACACCACGAATGCATCCCTTAATGGTCAGTATCAGAGAAAATCCATTCCAAACCAGCAATGTGGACCTAAACTAACTTAAGATCATCCAGTTGTGCATAAACACACATTTAATAAGTTATCATTTTATATAAGCAACACATTATGCTGCTTTCTACGATATATATATATATATATATATATATATATATATAGAGAGAGAGAGAGAGAGAGAGAGAGAGAGAGAGAGAGAGAGAGAGAGAGAGAGAGAGAGAGAAAGAGAGAGAGAGAGAAAGAAAGAAAGAAAGAGAGAGAAAGAGGGGGAAACGGAGGAAACGATGTTATTGACAGAGGTAGAAACATAGAAAGACGGACAGATAACTAATGTTGCAAGAACGGATTATGTCTATGTTGATGTTGATTGTCTTTGATGTTAATATATACATGAAGCGAAAACGTTTAACATTCACTTGAAAGTGTACACATGTGCGTGCTTGCACAAGCCGTCATGAATTTTTAAATAGTCGTTTGGTTTGTAGTAATATGAGGTTATTACTGTTATATACTTACATGACAGGCGATACAAATTAATAATAAAAGTCATGCCACACTACAGGTACAGTTTAACATAAATCGACTGGTTATTTATTCCTCGTCGCCCTCTTAATTCCCAGTAGCAGAAAAAACTTTTTTCAGGGCAATCACCAATTTTACAAATATTATCTTAGATTTGGTATATCAGATAGCCATCTGGTTTAATATAATTTAGGAAATCTACATCCACGTTAACATATCGTAACAGCTATGACTGTGAAGTAGGCTATCTTTTCTAACCAAACGATGCGTTTACAAAGCCCATTGCATCACAATATGTACAAAAAGCACGTCATGTATGATATATCATGTTGTCATCCGTTAGTCTCGAGTGATGATGAATGTGTACCATTGACAGATGTCCCGGTTCGTAGTTGTACAGCGTCTGTATTGGCTATCTCGCCCATCTCAGGAATGACAGTCCTTGCTGCACCTGCTTCACTTGAAAGTTGAGTGTCGTTTGTGTTGTAGTTGCTTTCTCTTCCTCCGATATCGTTTTTCATCCAATTGCAAGCAACATGTTCCGTACGATTTTCCATTTACTCAAATCAAGCCACTGCTGTAGGAAAAATATCCTAACCCATAGTGGAAAAGGCCCATCCTGGAAGAGTTTTTGACCAATATATGGTCTATAATTATTCAATAGCTTGACTGTCTGTTGGAGGAGATAGGCAGCATTTCAACTAACCAAATGTTTCCTAAGGATTCCGAAAAACAGAACTCGGAGCGTAAATGCTGATCTGGTAGACAAGTCTAGTTATGCTGTAGAAGCAGAGGAAAATCTGTGTTTCAGTTTTCAGCAGAGAGATCCCAGCGGCAAATACAACACCAAACTTTTTGGCCTCGTCAGCTCTTTCCTAGCCAGAAGATCGTGTATATTGCTTCTATGAAGGACCCGGAATCTGGTATCCTGTAGTATGGCGATGTCGACCTGGAATCTTGTAAGTTCGTCTATGATAACTGAAGTCTTTCGAACATCGCTGATTACCTGGATATTATCTAAGAGTCCAGTCAACATGACCCGGATATTCCAGGTAGTGAGTTTGGGGATTGGAAGTTTCTTTGCTGTTTTTCTTTTTTGTTTCTTGGTGCCATAGTTGCAGTCCGATTTGTTAGGTACTCGTTTAACGTACACCAAACGCACACAGTAAGGCAGATGAACTGTGGTTGGACGAAATCTTATTGTATGTGGGCTGTCCTGCTTGTGGCGGCAGTAGTTGTCAATTGAGATTTGTTGGTCTCTCCCACCGTAGGAAACAATGACTGGTGTCTAAATCTACGGTAATCGAGCAATGACTTCTAACCAGTAAACTGCTGCTTCTAAATTTTTGTCGATGATATCAAGCTATGCTGGAGTGTCCTCTCGATAGCGCACACCTGGTTAGAGTGATAAGAAAAATCAGTTGTTGCCCATGTATTTGTTTATCCCTCTCCACACAGCTGATGGATCCCAAGGAATGGACAAGACAATTCGTTATGGTACCATTATCGTCTCAGGAATTGCCAAGATGACACTGAACACAATTCCAAGTAGCAATAGAGACTCCTTTTCTGCATTTTTCTTAGGGTTTACTCCCTTAGCCTTTCTCACGAGAGGGTATAGTCGCAAGGCATCGATGGTTTGAAATCAGAGTTAACATTCTCCTATATGTCCGAACACCCATGGTTAACGATCCCAGTCTTCCCCAAGCGTTTTGAGGCGCCATAAATTCTCCTGTAATCCCTTCTCCAGGAAGTTTGAACAAGTTCCTCGGATCTTCGTTAAGCCACTCCAGAAGGCATGAATCTGGATATGTTTGTCAGAGGCTGTTACAGATTCAAGCCTTTGGTAGTTTCCATGAAAAATTAATGCTTACCTTCCACATCGATCCCGGCGTTAACAACCCTTACAACCGTATTGGTATCATATTTATTACGAAAACAGTTGTTTTTACAATTATTTTCCCATGGTTTTAAGGTTTATTGATTTATTTTATCTTATTGTTTATACTTTAAACTGAAAAGGTATCATTTTAGCATGCGAGAGTCATTTACTTTAAACTGAACGGATTTACTTAATGAAGATATAAAGGAAGACATATAACACTTACGTCTGAAAAACTGCAGTAAACCAACAAACTGTGATTTAAAATTATGAATGATTTGTTATCATCAGTTCAATGCTCTTTGGCTTCTTAGTTAGATTTTGATGTAAATGACAGGCCGTATTTACCTGATTATATATTTATATATATGTAAATGTGCTCTCTCTCTCTCTCTCTCTCTCTCTCTCTCTCTCTCTCTCTCTCTCTCTCTCTCTATATATATATATATATATATATATATATATATATATATATATATATATATATATATATATATATATATATGTATATATATGACTTTGTATAGCGCCTAATCTTTCAATGCTCTGAGCACTTTACAACATCTAAAATGATATGACTACTAAAAAGGGAAAAGGAACAACATATAAATGGATCACATACAAAATGATGAAGATATGTAAGGTAGAAAACAGTATTGGTCTTTAAGTTTATTCTTGCAGTTGAAAAAGATGAGTTTGATGAGCACTCTTGAAAAGGATCTCTGTGTATTTGTGTCTAATGTTAATGGGCAATTCATTCCACATTGCTGGACCCTGGTATGCAAAAGAGCGTTGTCCATATGACTTCGTCTCCATGGTGGGTATAAACAGTATAAAATTGGAAGAAGAAGAGCGTAATTATCTTGCTGGTGTCCGTCAGTAACACTTAGCACAGATAACACATTTTGTGTTTGTTACTGGACCTAATGGATAATCAGTCGAGGTTGCAGAGCAGCGTGGCATTGTGTTCGGATTGTGGTACGGATGATCCGAGGATATGTGTTTTGAATTTGTTGACATTTCTGGAGTAGATATTGTGACGTACCAGACAGAATTCAGATACAATAGTCCAGTCTTGAAGGTACGAATGCACACACGTGGTTTAGTTTAGTAGCATCAGCTAAAATATATTTGTGAATGGAGCTGATGCCTCTCAATTAAAGATATGCAGCCTTGCATATGTGCATGATATGTTGGTACGTTGTGAGAGTACTGGTGCTTGTAATCTTTCGGGGGTAAATGAATGTGAATGAGAAAGTTTTTCTACATGTCATCCATAATATTACATCAGCATTGCAACTCCCTACTCCATGAATGGTAGCATCGACTTCTGTGTTGTTGCTAGACTTGTATCTGTGGGTGTCATCAGCGTACAGTTAGTGAGACTATGGATGATAATCTATGACACTTGAGAGCGGCTGAGTGTATATAATGAAGAAAAATGTATCTGCTATCCAAAGCAGAGATAATGTCATTAAAAAAATCAGAAGAGTAGTTTCAGTACTGTGTCAAGTGCGATATGCAGAATGTACATTGATAAAAAGACTGATTGAAATCAAATTAGATACATGTTGGGTAGAACAACCTTTTCTCAGCGTTTGTAAATAAACCTGAGATTATAATCTTGGCGGTAGCTTTTTAAATCGACACATATTTGCTTTACCGTGTGAATCGATACGTGTACGTTAATGTGCAAAGTGCAAACATGACAATACAACTATTGATTATACCTCACCCTTACGTTTATATTTTTCGTTTTTTTTAACGTTATTAACGCGATAAAACCCTTTTATAAGACATGTTATAAATATAATATCGGTGATGTTTTTCGTGAATAATGTATACACGCATAAGAGATAATATGTCCTGCGAAAATAGCTGAGTAAGTTTCAAATACAATCAGGCAGATGTATACATTAAAATACTATCGAAGTGTATTTATGCAACATTCGCCTGTATCCATCGATGGTTCCAGCAAAGTGATATTGTCTACTTAGAGTTATTGCATTAGCATGTGTTAACGCGTAATCCTTGGCAGCAGCACCATGTGACAAGCTTACCGGAAGTGTATCTACGATTGCGACGTTATATTCACTGCTGTCTCCATCCCGGTTACGTTCAAAGACAAATATGTCTTCAATAAGATCTGACCTGTCGATGTAACAGTCATTAGACAAAGATTGCAATAATTCGGTATAAAGGGCATATGCATGATCGATATGTTTTAAAGAAATAAGGTGCTAAAACGATGGAAACTTACGATTGTCAGAGAGTAAATATTCACCAACAAGAGATGTTCTATAATTGTATGACAGTTGTACCAGTAAAGAGATTACATTGTTAGAAGTACACGTTTGTTTTGCACCTAGATGAATCCTGAAAAGATCTGTGTTTAGAGCAATGCTATTGCATTATTATATTGCTTTCATAAGATTTTTGATAGGATCTTAATGTTACCAATGTGAACAAAATTATAAAAGACTAGCAAGGGCCGTAATATGAAATCACCAAGAAATCAAACGTTGATTATGAAGTGCAACTATGTGTTTGGTTGATGGTGTTCTTTGCAGTATTGCTGTGGCTGAAAATCCGGATCATATTGTGTCTCGAATGCTCCAAATTGTCAACGATGAAACAGTTACCACTGCCTTTTACGATATTGTATTGGCAGAGAAGTACCTCACCAACAATTCCAAGCACAACTAAGGTACCGTGTCCTTGCTGAATAAAGACAATACCAGTCGGCTAAAACAATCTCCGTTTGAGTAAATATATTATACCATATTTATTCATTGTATTTGGAATGCTTTCCAATCATCGAGTATTGGATCATGAATCAAATGAAAACAGAATAAATGAAATTCCGATACGTTACTAATAAGCCACATCAGGAGATCATCAATTTGAACCTGAGGTCACTGTAACATAGACTACCTACATGAGACTGTTCTAGTAGATTAAATCTTATTGCAGCATCGAACATGCTGGTGGTAACGTTTGATTACTTACTTCCTATGATCTTGGTTAGTGCGTCAAGTGACACTGATATAACGAAAGGAAAGGCTTACTGATGAAGACTGTTCTGAAAAGGTTCTATCAATTTATTTATACAGACATAATGTAAATGTAGTTTTCATATTTCACCCACATACTGTATATACTGTTACGTGCTTAGAATCGAATTAACAGTAACATAAAATGAAAACAACAAGCTTTTAAAAACTTAATAAACAATTTATTGAGCACAAATATTTTCCAGAAAAGAAAAATAACTTACGGTTTTAAGAAAAAATTCCAAAATTAATCCAAAAATAATTTATAATATAATCCACTAGTGAAATTGCAAACGTCCTGGTAATAAAATGTCCTAATAATTCCCAATTCGAATCTTAATGAAGCATCTAAGATGGAAGACGATGTCACGTGATGAAGTCAGTTCTGGTTTTAAGAAATGAGCACAAATGTTTTCCAGATAAATAATAAAATAAATCATCTTGATCCAAACGAATTGAAATAATTTCCAGTAAGAGGTAACTTAAAAAAACTCAAAACGACAAAACTTAATATCCAAACAGCCCAACTTCTACTAAACAGTTCGCTCCAAAACATAATTTATATACCTATTTTTGCGTAATCAAGGAAGGGGTCGAATGATCTTCTAAAATCTTTAGAACAAATTTACGTTAAAAAAATCTCGTACACTCCCATATATGATCCAGATGAGAATCAGTTATTTTTACTCTCAAGAACTAAAAAAAGAAAGATGTTTATAACAAAGCTCCATAATGTTCTTGGACTCAACCAATCATTTTAAAAGCTTGTTTACAACTTTGAAGCTTGGTCAGAAATGACGTCAACATCTGATGTTTGCAGGTCACCCAACATTTGAAAAAAAATATCTCCCAATGAATGAATCTTAAACTGAAAATGTCAAATTTGAGTCTGACAAACAAACACTTATAATAAAAATAAATGACTTAAATCAAAAATACGTAACAATAACAATATATGTAAGTTTTGTAATGGATAATTATTGGTGCAATGAGGGGAATTTAGGTCGAAACAACAATGGGTGCACCGTTCGATCTGAGGAAACTAACAATGATTATTTGTATAACTTTTGGTAAGTTCTATTTGTGCAGCTGTTTATAGCTAGATGAACAAAATATACTAATCTTATTTACAGAATATTTACGGAATATCGAGTAGGAGATTTTATAATATATGGGTTATCTGTTGGACGAATTACTAATTCAATATGAATTTTTCAAACTGGCAAATAAAATCAGACATGTTAGATTCATTTGTTGATTATAATCTTGGGATTACTTTAACTAACAATATAAGCTACATATCACAAACAATATGTCATAACAACATTTGCGTGACTAACAATTGGTTTGCCGATGGTGTTAAGAACTTGATTTGTATAGCCGTAGTGACGTCCATTATTATAATTCGAATTTTACAATTTCACTGAAGATCTATAACATTTGCTTCTCAATGAATCACTAGGTCATCCGGATACCCAAGAATAAAACAATGCATATATAAGGAAACATAATTATAATGTGCATGCTTTGCATGCATTGCTGAAACAATTATAATCCATTCTCCAAATATACCTGTTGAACGGTAAAGCTTTTAAAATGATACAAACAGCTTTCGGATGCAATTAAAATACTTACCATCCATTCGTTGGTAAATCCTAATACCGATAACAAAATAGACAGCCTGCAGGTCAACACTCCACCATGGGTTAGGGTCACCTGGTTTTGTGCAGCTGCAACTTTTCTCAGCAAAATTTGTGTTAGTGTTTCCGTCTACAGCCAACGATGCACTAAAATTAGTGCTTTCTTCATTGTAAATCGATGACTGTTCAGCTAGTTTCTTCTCTGCTACATTTATTTCTGTAGAATACATACAAATTAGTATTGCTGTACACATTGTGGCAATGATTACACACTTCTCCCTTAATTTAAATATTTCACTAATACTTAGCATCGTAATCTTTGCATATATATTTTCAATTATTATTTCCTATGTCACGTTTTACCTTGATTCCTATCGTTGCGTTCTCATATGTTGAAGCATTAGCAACAGACGTTCCCAAGGATTTATTCATCTGTTGTTTGCAGCTGACTCTTTTTACCGTTATATGTAGTGTGTATATATATATATATATATAGACGAGCACAATTGTCTTCTGTTTTCTCTTTGCACAGTCTTGTACAGTTCACTAGGTAAACATGGCTCGATATACAGATTTCGTAATGCACAGGAATATATATATATATATATATATATATATATATATATATATATATATATATATATATATATATATATATATATATATATATATATATATATATATATATATATATTCAGTTTCCAAACCTGTTTTAGAGTTATATTATTTATTCACTTTCCTTTCATGAATATAATCCATTGTGATTTGACTGTGCTAGAGCATTCGTTAAGTTTGATACATTTTGGTTCAGCCTCTCTCGGTGATTTCATTTTGCCACTATTATTCTTAGCTCTATTGAATCTCGTACAGATATATCTTCACTTTGTAGGACAATACTTTAGTGGTTATCCGTCGCTTATATTACCTGGTATAGTATGTATTCGGTATATTGATGCTATTGATATTGTCATTATGGAGATTAGGGATGTATTTATTTAGTTTTACAATGATATGATGGGTTACTAAATCTTGGTAAAAGTGTGCTTTTAATTTTATAATACTATTTGGAAAATTATTCCAAAACAACTTAACAATAGCTGACGTATATTTAAAACTGATTGTTTCTTACACATATAAACTACTACATCTTCCTCTTTGATATATGTTATATGGATAGTCATGTTTATATCATTTGCATATTTCGATGTTGTTTTTAAAGACACTAACACAATCATATGAATGCATTCAATGTCGACATTGTAATCTTCTTTTTATAAACGATCAGAGAGCCTAGCAAACATTTGTTCTTGCATCTCTCTTGACACCTCTGATCATTGATCTGATTAATATGATAGTGAGTTGTTGTGCACAGACTAATATATTGATATATGATACTTTCATTAAATTTATAGTAAACGACACTTGGCTTCCTGTGCATTACGAAATCGGTATATCCTGCCATTGTTTCTAATAAACCGTAAACGACAGAGCAAAAAGTAAACAAAAGACAATTGTTCTCGTACAACGAAGAGTTCAAAATTTGCATAAGCAAAGGAAGTTACGATGACATGTAAAACATAAATAAAAAGGAACTGGAGAAAGGAATCAAAACACATACATATAACATAGGCATTGAAAGTAAAGAGAACATATACATTGTTTGTAAATGATACATTACCTAAATATAACCGAATGTAACAGAATTGTTACCGAGTGATTGGTGGATTAAATGAACAACACAAAAACAATATGTGAAAGATGATATAAATTTATGAAATAAATTATTAATGAAAAATAATGATGTATCAACACAATAACTCATGCATTCAACCCACAATCACACTTCACAACCATTCACAATTTAAAAATGAATTAAATATTAATACAAAATAAACACAGATCTAAGGAATCTCCTGGACTAAACACAGATCCAAGGAACTTCCTGGACTACACAAATGTTTCAAATAAAATGGAACTTTTACAAAAGTTATATAATCGCACGTATAAATTGCGATAACAAATACAAACATCAATTTACATTATCGCACGTATAGATTGCGACAACAAGTACAAACATCTACATGTATTAAATCATGTTACTGTTATCAAGATTCATGTAATCCCTTTGAATCCTACAGATTCAAAGTAATCACGTGTAAATATAACAATGTATTCAGTTGTAACAACAATTGAAACACACACATGTGTCTCGACCCTGAACAACCGTACTATTCACCAACTGTTGAATCGCCGCACAGCTTCTCCGAATACCTAGGGTTGGCCCAATACTTGTATCGGCCGCTTGCCCTTCACGGATCCACTACAGGCATACGTACAGGCAGCATACAGCATCTACTAGAACCACCGGTCTCAAACACTTAGATACTACCCCGGAAGTTTACACCTCTAGACAGCTCCGACACTCGGACATTTGGACTTCTAGATTTCCGGATATTTACACATCTCGACAGACGTAGACGGACAGAAAATCCGACAGACAGACAGTCAGATACCTCAATTTGTTCGCACAATTAAACAGCATAATCACGGCACAATCACGGCACAATCAATCACATTCAGCCCTTTTGCTGGAGCAATCAATCACATTCAGCTACATTCAGTCACATTCAGCTACAATTCAGCCCTTTGGCTGGAGAAAGAATGACGAGCTATCTCTCCTTTGACAAGATACGATTGACTCGTCATGTTTTTAGAAATATTCTGCCTTCTATGTCCCCAAATAGGTGAGCAGAATTCACGACAAAATTCCCGTGTACCCTGTGATTATAATGTTCCTGACCTCAAGTGATTTGTACTCAGGCACATGCAAATCGCTACACGTCGCTTACCTTGAAAAACACTTATTCACCCCACCTAACGCATGTACGACGAAACAAAAAACATGGTGAAATTAGTTTTTATTGAAGAAGAAATTAATTCAATTTTCGCCTAATTCTGTGACACCGAATATTTACTTATGTCAGTATAACGGCTGCAACAACTTGCTTGTAACACCCGTGTATCTTCATGTGGGCGTAATATTCCATTTACACTATAATAAACAATTGTTTCTTAATATTGCCAGTGGATAGTTAAAACCTAAACAAATCATGTTATATTTGTTGCATCATAGGTATCAGTAGTCGTGTTAAGGTTAATTGTCCACATAATGTTTGTGTGTTTGTTTCTCTGTAGTTCTCCGTTTTCAGTCCAATGCATACTTGATTGTTATCTGACTTGTGGCAAACCATTGTGAATATAGCATATTATATATAGATAGATAGATAGATAGATAGATAGATAGATAGATATATATATATATATATATATATATATATATATATATATATATATATATATATATATATATATATATATATATATATATATGTGTGTGTGTGTGTGTGTGTGTGTGTGTGTGTGTGTGCGTATGTGTGCGTGTTCCAGCATGCAATAATAGTATAGAAAGTATTTAATATTTACTCTAGACAAATTATGATCTTTCGATAACATGTGATAGACTACTCATTTGAGTATCATAGCCGACATGTGTTACATATCAGTAGTATCGCCCTCTCCCGCATATTCGATTTTATTCCAAGCATCGCAAATCGTTTCAAGATGTTTTTTGATTGAGTATCAACGATGTGAAAAGCTTGAAGGCATCATGAACTACTGTTACGTTGAACAGTTACCTTAATCATTTGACGTTTAGACTATGCTCAGAGACAAAACACAACGTTTTTTTTTTGATAATTCGATACAATTACGTCTGTATCTTATCTAATGATTTATGTTGGTGGTAATCCCAACAAATAAATGACAGCAGTTCATTTAGCATTTAACAACTTAACACTTGTAAAAAAAAAGGTTTTCCTACATGAAAAACAAAAAGTGAACCTTAAAATAAAAGCCATTTAAATTAATCTTGTATTATATGATAAAACGTAATGTATAATGTTACATGGTCAGGTAAGCGTCATGAATTTACTCTGATACAATTTTGTCCTTTGTGTGTGTGACTCGAAACAACGCACTCCAAAGCAAAGTGTATGTCCTGTTTCTTTGTCTTTAAAGCATATGAATTCAAAGTAAAGTAGCTTTCAAAAAAAAAATGGTTGAAAAAGTCTAAACAAATATAACGAGTAACTTCACAAGTTTATGATAGCGCCGGTTTAATGTAATTGGTTCTTGAGACCTCTTTTGAATGCTGTAATCGAGTTGATGATTTTATTCAAGCGAACAAACAAACATAAATATATAGTCTTTTGGCATATACATAATTACAAATCCAGCTAAATATATGGAACTAGTGCTAACTAATTCGGTTCTTTTAAAGGAAATTATATGCAAGTAACGAAAACTTTACAAAATAGCCATGCCCAATGTCAATAAATACCTTTTATATATATGGTACCGATTTTATTTATGGTAAACACATAATGCAAATCGAATTATTAGCAATCGAAAACATTCATGATACGACCGGATAGTTTGCAAAACGAGAATTAATCAGTATCGTTATCATTAGTGTTGCATTATGTATTTGGAAGCATGCAATATAAACGAAATTATAGATTTATGTGGGTTTTTTGACAATATTAACTATTTTCATGTTGCTATTTTGGAACGACATTAAAACCGTCAGTCGTCTTTATTTGAACCATATTTGCATAAGAAACGAAACCTTAAGTCAAGATCATGATCAGTCTATGTCCTTGATAATGATTTGGTGCTGCAGTAATGAAGATACATACGAATAATGAGTCACACAACGTTACTAAGTTCCAGTCATGGCAAGAGACGCATGATTATGTGGCTAATATTTCTAATGACACTGACATAAGCTTGGAGAAGTTAATACAACTGAATATCTGTTCCAGGTGATAATAGTCAACAATATGTGTCCTCACGGCCCCACAAGAACCTTACCTCGTAATTAACAATCATGTAAGGCAACTCCATCATCATACATTGAACGTTTCATATGAGACGCACACTATTTGCCACACAAGTTGATATAATGGCAAGGTTTGCAAGAAAGTTACGAGTAATATCTGTATACAATAGTCGTAATACAAGAAATAAGGCAATCATCAGTTGTAGGTTGTATATATTCTAGTGGAAACCAATACCAGATGATAAGGAAGTTAAAACAAAACGGAAAAAAATAAACAATGATATAATGACATTTGCAGCAACATGTATTCCGGATGATGTCATGATCAAAGAAATGTAAGACTCTGGATCTTCTAATAAACATTCTCAAACGACCAACGTACAATACTCAAGATGGTCAGCTTTTAAAAAAAAATATTTCATAATGGATATATTCTACCCTAACCTACTGCTTGTAAGCCTATTTAATATAGTATGTACTATCCCTTATCAACTAATTTATACAATATATTGTAATCATAACTATTTTATTCTAATCAGGTCCCTAATTATTCGATATTTATTTTACCTTGCTTTCATCCATAACGACATTAATTCATTAACTGGTTCTGGAAATATCTTGAAACAAATATAGGTAGTCTGTGAGATTTACCAGCTGAATATTAAACAATGTCTAGATTTATTTCCAATTGGTCATCCAAATGCAAATGCCATTAGACTGCCAAAAATGGTAGCGCTATATATATATATATATATATATATATATATATATATATATATATATATATATATATATATATATATTTAGCACTCTGTTCGCAGTATACGTCTATATGTTGCTTTACACCTTGTATAAGCTGAACATACTAGATACAATGTTTCCTCCATTAAGTATTTTTTTGTTTTTGGTTTATATGGGTTCAGGTTTTTTTTTTTTTCGTTTTTGTTCTTCATATAATTAGTATATGTCAGCATTGATATACTAAATACGGTTAGCACACTGGAAAACAACATATTCTTGGAATAACTCTTTACCTGTATGTGGACAGATAAAACAAGATGTTTATAAAGTTAAATATAGTTATGGTGTCACAAAAAAGTATATTTACCTTGAAAGAGACTTTAATGTAGCCATGACTTTAGATGCAAATAATTTAACCCTTTTCAAAAAACAAAATTTGAAATAGCGAGTGGAAAGAATATTCTATAAGTGAGTGAGTAAGTGATTGATTAGGACTTTTAACGTAGCTTTAACACGTTTTCTGTATCGCTACAATCTCTGCAGTGAGACAGTGTTATAGTAATGTCTAGCACCACTTGTAGCATGATGTCCCACCCTGTAGATTATCCTGACACCAGGCCAACCAGTCATAACATTAACATCTTAATGATGAGCTCCAAGCAAGGCGGATGTTAGTACCATTTTTGCAAGACTTTGGTTTGACTCACCCAAGGATTGAACCCACTACCTTTTTTAAATGCGACGGACGCCCTAACCATTATGCCACCGGAGAGGTTGATATTCTTTCTGATGTTTTTTTTTAAATGTTGCCAATATGAATATTTGACCGAAGTTAAATATTGGTATTCGCCTGTAAGGATGAGGAAGATATAAATCAATTAACAAAGTATCTGAAACACTAACAGTGACGGAATGTAGCTTGGAAACGTTCTAAAGGGTAAATAATATATTTCAAGTGATGACCCGTTGCACATCTATACATATTAATTACAATCGTCCCTGCTTCTATAGTACATAGTAATCCTACCGTACTCCATACTTTTATGCACGAAGATCAAACATATTCGCTAAACTGAGATACTTAGCGACCCTATTAGGAAGCTATATTATCTGACGGTTTACTCGAGAAAGCATTACCAGCCTACCTCTTTTCATTAATTTCCAAAGTATTTCATAATGCTGCCTTCTTTTTAAATAGTAACATTAGTTGTTTATTTATTATGATCTGCTAATTCTTTTAGAACTATATTGCATTTTTCTGCCAATTAAAATATGTTTTCGTCATTTTGTATCTATGATTTTGAAGCACTCCTTGTTATTTAAGGCAATTCAAATTATTTCTAATTTATATTTTTGTAACATATTTAATTTCCTTTTATTTTAGAATTTGTATTATGCCGTGAAGTCAATCTCACTTTAATTGATACAACTTTACTTATGTGCCTTTATAAAATCGTTATCACTTTTCGAAATGTAGTATTGATTTAGTCTCTGCCATTTTATTATAATAGTAAAGATTTTGCTGAATCTTTTCAATTTCGGAATGTTTCATATGTTGAGCCTTTTCGGGGAATAAATATATCAGCCTTGTCTCAGCTAATTTCGTGCAAGGCAAGTTCGTTAGTTTTAGTAAGACTTTGAACATCGCTCATTTGCATGGATATGTATGAGACTTTTTATTCAGTAAGTGATTAAAAATGCATCAGATTATAACAATGTTCATAATTTAAGCGTAATGTCAGTCATATTGATTATTTAAATGGTTGATACTACCAGTAGTTCGAAATAATGGTTGTGCATTGGTTATTGGATTGGATTTTTCTTCAGCTAGATATTATGTTAATATTCGCAGTTTGTCAATATAATGTTTGATCAGGTACTGTTTGGCGGGATTGTGTATTGTTCAGTATATGCGTGTGAAGTCAGCGGGGATGGCTATTTGCTAGTAAGATTATATGGTGTATTCAATGTCAGAATTCACAGCGTGACCCACAATGTGATCTTCTTACACCACCACGAAGGGACTGGAAATGTTCCAGAATGTGAAATTTTTATTGTGATCAAAGTAGTCATGAGAGTTATAGTCCTATAGATTACCCTGCCGATCCATAATGTTATATTAGCATGGTTAAAATAATGCCATATATATTGGTTAATTCCCATTTTCAACACGCCCAACAGCAATGTTCCATTTCCATTAACTTAAAATGCAGTACTGATGATAACGTTTCGTATTCCCATACTGTCACACATGCAGTTAAATTACCTCTATCCACAACGTTACAACATATTTATCAGATGCGTTTATTTTTCATTTGCTTGTTTTCATTTGCTGTGCAGACTGTTTAGCATTACATACGTATAAGCTCCATTAAGCTATGTTTACAAAATTGTACTATTCAATTCACAAAACCACAATATGAATATTGTTCAGTGTTCTTATAACTCATCGTACCACCAGAAACATGTGTTAAGTTGAGTGATTCTGAGCAATGATAGCCTATTTGTGTTGTTGTTAAAAGCCAATTATATTCTTTACTTCGGGCAATAACAAAAGACTGATACAGTATCGAACTGTATTTAGGAAAATATATCTTTATGCGCTTCCCGATTATTCAGATATGAAGTGTCTCTTTAATTCGCTTTTATGTTCATGTTTAAAATACAAAACGAAGAGTATCCGTTTGTAAAGTCTTGGTCGCACTATTTGTGCTATCTACTCGTTTTCCATTAATCCTTGGTTATCTTCTCTTTTCAGATTAAATAGCATAGATTCAGTTTACGTCATGAAGATTCTCTTTTCATCGTCTATAACAATATCACTAACATTATCTCAAGAGTTATTTCCATATACAGCAACTAGTTGTTTGAAAATTTCAAGCCCATCGTAGTTTGCAGTCTCCAATCAAATTGAGGATCAAATGAAATGTTTTCATCTTGAGTACACAGCTGGCCAATTTCATGCACATAAACTATATATCTTTTCCACATAATAGGACTAGAAATATATTCGAGTGTCTTTGGAGCACCCTCGACAATTGGTCTCTCTAACGGCGTCAATTTCGGTTAGATATAGGAAGGCTCGTTTACCCATACCGTGGACAAAACTCGGTAGATATGATGTTATCATTTAAATAATGCAATAGCTGACAGTTACAAGATATAACAGGACCTTATACAAGGAAACTATACCGAAATCAAATGTGATATATCGTACGAAAACAGTATAATTTGACTGTACTAGTCGACGTTTTGTAAGCTATATTGTTGTATATCAGAAACAATTCAAATACATTTACCATTTAAAAAAAGAAAACAAGAAAGAAAGAAAATACATACCAGCCAGTACTTCTACTTCACAGAGACATATGGCAGCATGCTCATTTCTCTTAGTAATCTCTATTCTGATTCCCTTGAATTTCAGATTCGTATTGACAGGTATTATAATTGTCCCAGTCATGTTTGATTTAGGGTTATCAATTATAACCCAGCTGTCATTGCTCAATTTGCCTTTTGTAACAAAGCCACTCAACCAATTTGTATTAGCTGGAAAAGAGTATACACAATATATATATATATATATATATATATATATATATATATATATATATATATATATATATATATATATATATATATATATGTATGTATATATATATATATATATATAGTACTTTAATCATTTGTTTGCTAGTTTTACATTTTTAGTCCATTACATTATATTATTAAGAAATTTTGACTACTGGATTTGACATTGTGTTCAGAAATTAAATTCAGTTCTGTTTGACCTGACTGTTATAATATATAAACACTATGACTAGTTGCTGAATTTGATTCAGACACGGTATGTGGTCTGGTAAGCAACTGATTTATTTATATTTTGTTATTCTTTCTCAGAGTCAGAACAAGTGGTATGAGTTAAAGCCATACTGGGAGTGGGAGTACGCGATGTCAGACATGTAAAATGCTGGATATAATTTTCGCAGATGGGCCCTAAACCATTGAATAGTGAAGTTGTTTTATTGTGAGCAGTTTGAGTTGAAATTTTATTTTGTGGAATACAAGTGATTTTTATCCTTCGAAATATGTAAATTCTAATACAGAATTCTTTGACACAGACCTTTTTTGAAATTTATTAAGAATTCATAACTGGATTAACTTTGTCTGTTATTGAACAATTCACAGTTGACTCAAAGGCACTTTGACAGTTGAAACAATCGTCATCGACATTAGATTATATCGGGACTTGAACTCAGATTAATTTAAGACCGTTTAATATTAGATCTTCTATTTCGTAAGTCTTCGTATAAATTCGGATTTGATTCGTTCTTCTGTCTCATGTTTACCTTGTTGTTTTAATGAAATAAAGTATGTGTTACATTTTACAAAGATTGGTTTTCTTCACTCTTTTCTGTTAGGTCATGTAAGAGCCTAAACAGGTAAGAGTACATATTTTGGAGACTGCGTCAGTAGGCATCATGTGTGGATTTAGGCACATTTTTTCACCATTTTAAAAGCCCACAATCGACAAAGTAACGGAGGTGAAAACTTTTGAAAGCCATGAAAATAGCCGCTGAGACAATTGGACTATTGACATAGGTGATTGACGAAATTCGATAATGTATTGAGGGTACTGGAGATCGGCCTTCAACGAAGCAAGTAGGAGCATTTGACAAGTACTAATGGAACACAGCTCGTGATGTAATCAGCAATGAGTAAATTATTATCCTTGAATATATGGCTACTGTTTTAGTCAGGGTACTGGTAAAATATCAGGTATGTGTGAAGAAACACTGTAAATCTTATGGAGGTCGCAAAGAACGTCTATATTGTTGTTATAGTTATTGTAGAGTTTAACGCCGTCTTTCAGCACACGATATGCTATACGTGGCGACTAATATTAATGGTGGGGGAAGAACCCGGAAAAAAAACCGAAATAACCACCGAACCACTCACATATCTTCATTAGCCGACCCGCCACTCGGAGGCTTCTAACATGTTATATAGACACTGCTACTTCTGATGCAAACCCATGTGGGTCGCCTTGATTTAGAGTAAATGTTACCGTCAAATATGTTCACATCTGTGTTTGACCAAGCTACATTTAATTAATGCAATTATTAATCCCTTGATGCCACATAAAACCTGTTTTAAGAAGTCTTTACAATGTGGCAGGTTGAACAACAGGATAATTAAGGACGTTCCAATGAAGATATAACTCACTATCTTAGATTCCATGAGGAGTGAAAGTTATTGTATTATCAAGGTCATCATCGCCAGGCAGATTAAATGATAGCAATAAACTTTACTACAATATTGTGTTATCTGTATATGACATAGTGTACAGTATTTATATGAGGAATGAACCAGGTGGCTGATAACTTAAATAGCGTGGCTCAACCATTTTAACAACGAAATCGAGGACAAATGTTAAGTTAACTTCGACTTAAAAAGACTTAAGCGGAGTTGCAGGAGGTGTATTGCAGGTCTGCAAAATTATAAATATCTCTTTCGCAATTATGTCAGAATCAAATTGTCCATAGGAAATAAAAAAGTCACTGGAGGCTACGTCCGAGCATTTCATGAAGGATGTCGAGCAATTTTAAGTAGAATACGGCATGACAGTCTCTTCACACACTATTGCGTCGATGAGGTTATTAGTGATAAAATGGCTGTGCGTGATAATGCCACGTTCCTTGCAAAAGTGAATATCAAACTTTTTTGAAGCGATTCGGGCATATCATGAATGAAAGTCGGATAATAGCATTTAAATGGGCAGTTGCACAGATTTTCATAATTCATATGTGTTTAATTGGCAGGAATGTACACCTCACTATGTAGTTTTGGCAAGATCTGGATCAACCACGTGTGTGTCAGTATGGTAGGCAACGAGTTGTCAAATAGATATGGAACCGAAACGTAACGTCACAGACGTATTCCACAATAATGCTAACATGATAAAGGAAATGATTACTATCGAGTTTATGATGTTTTCGCGCCAAAGAATAACAAAGACAGAAAACGAATATCATATTGCATTTAAAATCAAAGTATGAGTATTCCAAACTTTCCCAAGGAATGTATGTTGTGTCCAAGTCGACCTAATACGAATTCCAATAATAGATGGCAATGACGAATAACTGTGAAAGCCACATCAAATACACATCTTTGACATTTTAGTCTCTCACCTATATCATCCAAAATTAGGTAAAGGACGGAAATATATATTAGCAGAAACGCAGGCGATATTCCGCCTAAAAGACAGATGTCAAAAGTGACAAAAGCACCCCTATCGGATGCGAAAAATTGTGGGTTAAAACCCCGTTTATGTCGTACCAGAGACATATTAAACTGCCACTAGCATCAGCCGCATTTGGCGCTCAGAATTAAGATGGTATGACTGGCTGGCTATGTGTGAGGATAATGAGACTTGGCTGGACATTATATTATGTCCGCGATATGATGACTTTATTTCATAAGCCGAACAGCGCAGATGTCATAGCGATATAACTGAAAAATTTTTAAACCTACCTTAAAAATCAAACTTGCACACACGCACAGACAGCCCGAAAGATTGGATTACGTTTATCTTTCGAGATGTGAAAGGGATTGAAAATATCAACCAAAACTCAATGGAATATCATCTATTTATGACAAACTTCAAGCAGTTTATGTCAATATGTTACTTTTCATGTGTGGATTGCAGTGCTTGAGCCCTTCTCTACGTTTAACGAAATAAGGCAGAGATGATAAAAGAAGAAACAGTTGTTGATGTTGTAGTGTTTATAGCACCATTTTCTGCACATGATAGGCTATACACGGCGACAAGAATTAATGGTGGAGGAAGAGTTCAGGAAAACTCTCGGAAAGAAAAACCGACCCACGCGAAGCTACTGGCAAACTGTCTCACAAACCCACATTAGCCGAATCTGAAACTTGAACCCACGCAGACAGAGGTGAGATGGCAGTGATGAATGACGGAATGCGCTTTTATACTGGGCCACTCGGGGCCCCAGCAGAATCACACTAGTAATTTTGATTACTATATAGGTAATATGGAATTATTTAGAATTCGTGAGGAATCCAGATCATATATGAAAAGATCAGTCGGTTCAGCAGCACCTACAGAAGATCTTACCACAGTCGACCCCTCTCCAGCCACCGTCAAGGAGATGGCGATTGGATTTGGATTACCACACAACACAATCGACGCTACCTATACATTGTCACGATCATTCGATCAGCGACGTTAACAGGATGGAATTATGAATTGGATACCTTCACATCGTCATCGAATCCGCGGATATCACTCAACAAAGCCACATTGTCTCGCCCACGATTACTGCGTGGTGTTGTCAATGACGCCTACGTGTATGTCACATTGATGTGCTATTTGTTGAATGACGTGTACTATACTAAAATATGGTCAGATCATTTACCCACATATGGTAACGTTGGTAGGCGACGCATGGTCGATAACATAATCACAAGTTTAATCACATTTATATCCTGAGCACTATTAAACCTTATTTTAAAAGTAAGTTTCGACGCTCAATATAAGCCGGTGTGGCCAACAATACATTGTTCCGAAATTTTCAGCAAGAATTCGCCCGTGTTGTCTTGAAATTCTAAACTCCAAGTTTGTCTAAATTAGTACCTGGTAAGCATATCCACCCGTGTTTATGCAATCGAGGCAGTTAATGATGCATTTCAGGGGTATAAATAAACCAATCACGCACAAAGAATCAGAAAGTGCCATCAGCGTCCACGATGCAACTTTATTTTCTGAAATGGAACCATTTATCGAGTGATACACAGTTGATAGTGACGAGTCCTCAAAGCTCTCCGAGCTGGCATGGCATCATGGTTTCCGGTAGGAAGATAGTGGTGTGATAAGGGATAGCGAGTGTAGATTCTCGTATCTTAAACAACGTCACAATAATTAATCCACCATATTTAATGCTATATTATAATTATTACATCGAAGATCGCGATCAATACGACGTGTAATGCGATCATTAGTTTTTCAGTAGTCGCTCGGTGGTCGCGTCGTGAAATGATATATTATATACCGTTTAGTCCCTTGCGTCCTTGTGAGAGTTGATTTTGGTCTGTCCGACAAACCATATTTATCTACAATGCATCATCAATACAAGGTCCATACTGCAGTTGTGGCTGATATATAGCGATGGACATCTGACCGTTCTGTGTGGCTAAATACGTATGGTAAAATTGTACATCAGTGATCTTTGCAGAATCAATTATACAAAATAATGATTATATAATACCTCGAAGTAATCTTATGCTAGTATTATATTATGAAACGGCTATGTACCGCTATATTTATGGCAATGACGCCTGTAAAATTACCCTGCCGTTAACGTGGTCGTGGATAGAACACCTATGACCATTAACGACCTGGCCTTGACCGTATATTCGGCAGAAAAAAAATATGATACAATTAGTGATACATGATTTGCATATACTGAGGACACGTGATAAATGTTTACAATAAACGACCCGTCGTTACCACGCGCTGACGGGACTAGCATTCGCTTTTGTTATCAGTTCAGTAATCACCCCCATCATCAATGAGAGATACATCATCGATGAATAACGTCTCCAGGGATGCATCTACAATGTCGTTGTGACAAAGACGTTACTCGAACTGGTAAAATGCAGCATTGATTACGGCAGCCGTGATGGTCCATGGCTGGTTCTTACTAATGTTATTGTTGTTGTTGTAGGGTTTAACGCCATTTTGCAGCACACAATAGGCTATACATGGCTGCCAGTATTATTGGTGGAGGAAGAACGCGGAAAACCCCCAGAAAGAACCACTGACCCACGAGAAGCTACTAGCAAGCTTTTGCACATAACTAAATTAGCCGAATCTTAGACTCGAACTCACGCAGACGGAGGTGAGATGGCAGTGATACGTAACGGAAAGCGCTTTATACCATTCGGCCACTCGGATTCCCGCATGCCAAGGTTATCACGGATCTCGGGAATGATATTCTGAATCTCAAAGTATCAGCGGTAAGAAATTCGTATGTTGATACAAAATTATCCTGAATAAATTAAAGTGTTTTAAACGGACTCTGGAAAAAAATGTCATTAGTGAAGACTTAATAACTGCGATGAATACCTGAAAGTTAACATTAATGGACGCTGAACAAAAAAAGCAAGCGAGCTTTATTGTTGCCAAGATCAATACATCCGAGAGCCCGGCTGTAAGGAGACTTGGTCGATGTAATGAATTTTGTTTCAATTGTTCTTGGTGAGATCGTTTGCTTTTGTCAGTCATAATCGATTTGGTGAGCTGAAAATCAGCAACTTATGGTTCACAGATATCATCGAACGATTCACAGGAACAACCTTGTTAATATCATATTTATAAAATCAGAGTCTCTTGTGTGTCTTGAAATTCATCCGAACAAATGTGCGAATTTCAGCGACAAAATGACGAGTGAACTAAAAAAGATGTACTCTTGTGAGCTCTATAGCAGCAAATTGTCAATTATTTAATACGTTCCGTGATCTTAATGAAATCGCAATTTCGTTTTGATTTCTTTTAAAATCCATGATTTCCAAGCCTAAACTGTGAGAGGCTGGCATGGTGATTGGCAGCATCAAACTACGACTGGATCATATAGAAACAATGTGTTCGAGGAAACTTGCCCTACTGCGCAGAGATCTCAAAGAAGCAATATCATAACTGACTGAAGTTTACAATGGCGAACATCAGTTCGGAAATATTATCAATGTTGCCGTAACCGATACGATCAAATCTTCACGTGCATTTTTTGGAACGTTTGATATAATGATAGATAATAATTTTCGTCCCTCTATAATAAGTAGCACTCCTACTTCGATTGCTATTTTCCGGATTAGCATGTTGTCCACATAAAATCGAGATTTTACGATTTTTGCCTAAGGTGTCGAAAATGTTTCAGAGTATGAATTAAATTGCGATGAAATTTAACTGGAAAAAGATGTCTTCAGAATATTTTTCAGAGGGAACAGAAATACCTTTTACAAATACGTGATAGTATTTACAATACGTATCGCACCGGTATCGCGTCATAATACGCAAGCTCGATCATTGTCGTTATAACAATACTAATACTAAGTACTCAAATGCCTTAAATGCCTTAAACAAAGTTGCGATATGAAATCCTGCATAGAAGGAAGCGATACAATGATAATATCAATGTGGCATTAGGAATAACCGCTACCCCTATGCCCAGCTTGGATTTGGTTTCACCGAAATTGCTACGTCGATGACGATTCAGGGTGCCATTGTTGCAATTGTTATCAGTACAGACCGGTAATACATTGCCACTTGACGTCATATTTAACAAACAAAAAGACGGACAACTGCCGAAAAGTGTCTGTCACGTTACAAATATGTATTCGGTCGCGCTCACCTCGAATGAACTAGATTCGACTTTTGTGAAAGTACATCTCTTACATGTTCAATCGTGCTCTCCATTTCCGTAAAAACGCTTATGGTATATATTGATGTAGTAATATAATGAAAATATACTCAGACAGAATATTATCATAAGATTGTATGTACTTTATCGTCACTAAGTCTATTGCTGGATCTAAAACAGCATGACTTAACTTAATAAGGTTGATGTTTATAATGTATGTATTATGTAACCTTTCACCGATTTAATGCGTATCACATTCGTATATCGGCAGCAAAAAAATAAAAAAATTTGCTCAGTCTGTCCTACAGATAGTGTGCACGTAATTACCAGAGAGATGGGTTATTATGTCAATCATGACTTGTTTTCTATTCCCGCTACGATATTTTATAACATATTATTCTACATTTATCGACGTGTGATAGTATTCGGAATCGAATTTATTTTAAGCAGTGCTCACAGACGGATCGCGTTTCTATTTCAAGAGCTTCAATATATTTATACAAACGTGCATAAACCGCCGGAGTACCATCTCGTTCGAAAATTGGCAATGCCCCAGCTATGATCTGCACATACTCGCAGAAGAGCACACCTACTTCAGTGGGAGATAGCGGATCAACTAGGTCAGTTTATATATATGGCGGCATAAACGGGCGGCATAATAACGCCATCCCCCATATATATATATATATATATATATATATATATATATATATATATATATATATATATATATATATATATATATATATATATATAAATATATATATATATATATATATATATATATAGATATATATATATATATATATATATATATATATATATATATATATATATATATATATATATATATATATATATGCCGCCCGTTTATAAAGCTATTGAGGGAGATTTTAGCACAATATCTGGCATCTCGAGAACGTACCTTGTGTTTGACAAGAATGCAAGAAAAATCTAGCATATATAATTTCGCATGCGTATCTGTAATGATATCGGTACACAGATAAAGTATTTATTGGGAATGACATCTGTAAAGTTGGTTGGACCACCATATTGAACTGCGATTTACGTACAAGTGTATCTATTCTCTCCGTCCATTCTGTCTGTATGTTTGGCTTTCTGGTTCTCTGGCTCTTTCTCTCTCTCATTCGTACAATCAGGCTAGATGTAATTAAAATAATAATTATACAACTATATTAAATTTCTTTATTCTTATGCTTTCATATAGCTAACGAAATACTTCGTGAAGAGTCGTTTTAGTTCATGTACTTATCTATGCTTTGCTATTTAACAAATTATATGCCTTTTTGAATAACAATTTGTACAGTACAATCCCTCAATTTACCACTATTTTATTTTATAACAAACCGATTTGCAGTAATTCTTCGAAATTCAACTTCATGAAATGATTTATTTGTATGTCGTGTGTTTCGTTTCACGTCATAATGTGATTCCCAAAAATTATTACCGTAATCAACATGTACTTTACTGTGAGAGTGTAATTATTAGTTCGTCCAATCTAGCAGATGTATATGTATATATTTAAAATATATACTTTAGACAATATATATATATATATATATATATATATATATATCATACATTGATTAACAACTGACAGGTGTAATGTCTGTTACATCTGGAGCGAAACCTACTCATTTAAAACGTATTTTTCCCTAATTCTTATTATTCCAGCGAAATCAATATGACCTCAGTTTTCATCAAAAAGTATCTCAATTCAAAGAATCTAACTTAGGCATGAAGTTTGGGCTGAATTTCCTATTTAGTATTTTTAAAACAAAGCAACGGCTAAAAACAAGTGTTACGTGTAATCAACATTTTAGACATTTTACAAGAATCATGTTAGTGGTGTTTTTGTCCATGATTTAATTTCGTAATCGTAGATAAGTACGAAATACGAATTAGGTTATGCAATTTACTTGTTCTCACTAAGTTTTTCAGTTGCATGCGCTAATAGCATTAAAACTAAATTCACATGCCTTCAAAAATTTCTCCAACACAACGATCCAAACTTAGTATCTCACTCTCAACTTAACTGAATGAAAACAAATTATACAAACCATCAGATCTTTGGTAAATGGTAATGTTTAAAACATTGTAAAGATCCAGCAGATCCACTTCCCACCAGGCATTGTTACTATTTACGTCTGTGTGGCTACATCCATCACTCTTAAAGCTGGCGTTTCTATTACCGTCAACGGCTAAGGAAGCATTATATGGGTAACCTGGTGTGTCGCCATATCTTTTAATACCGATGTAAGTAGATGATTGGGCAGTTGGTTTACCATATGCAATATTCACTATATAAAAGAAAGATAATAATGTTATCATTTTATTTATACGATGAAAATCATTGAAATTATTTTTGCCATAAGTGATTGTATTTTGCATGAGAGTATCTCATTTGGACTTTACCTACACATTTGTTTTGTATGTTATACAATATGATTTACCTGAATAGTAAAACAGCAGTTATAACATAATTAGAAGCAGGCCGTTGAAACAAAGTCACATCAGAAAGTCAATAGTCGTATATAATATATAATTTCTACCTTCGTTAATATAACAATGTATGCTAATTCGAAATCGCGCGTACGGACAGAGACGGGTACGATTATTTCTTATTTGTATCGTGTGAAGGAAACATGGCGCATAAGCATTCGGTATTGCTGTCGTAGTTATTGATCAGTTATGGATATAATATATGAGTTTTCTATTAATTATTTCAAAGTTCAATCTCAAGGCTCAAGCAAAAGTAAAATATTTATCTGCAATTGAAAATTTTCAGATGCAATTTTCGTTTCATAGATAAAATGAAGCATTTAACAAACAGATGGCTATAGAGAAATCCATGTTTTAGTCTCTGAAATCTGTCTGTGTTTAAGGATATTCTGAAATTTCTGAAACAGTATGTGCAGGCGTCTGTAACTATTACATGGGTGTACCGTTAACAGGGTGTAGAACATTTTCTTGTGTTAATTTGTATGTAATACGTGTTGTTGTTGTTGTCTTGTTGCTGTAGTCATATGGTTAATCGCCATTTTTCAGCACACTATAGGCTTTACATGGCAACCATATTAAATGGTGAAACCCCGGAAAGAACCAAAGATTTATTAGAAGGTACTGCCAACGTACCCACATTGACCGAGTCCGAGACTCAAACCTAAGCTGACAGAGCTGAACAGGTAGTGGTCAGTAACCTTAAATGCTTCACTCGGCTACTCAGGGTGACTGTAATAGTCTACATTGTAGGTGTAAACGCTTGATGATACGATTATTAGTTTTCCAAATCAAAGCTATCTGTAGATTTCGTCAGGTGACTAAAGTAAAAGCGTAAAGAGATAGTCTCAAGTTGAAGAGTAACTGTGTAAACATAGCAATGACTGTTTATCCAAGCAAATGTCATCAACTTTCAATATTTAATGTAACTTAAATGATATAGGAGTCTCAAACTCAAACCTTCCTGATGGCCGCATGAAGACATTTTCGATGGCCTAAGGGCAGAACAGCCATTTTTATCTCTCATGATACCCTGTGACAGCTATCGTTTAGCGAATCACATGATACGGCTTGGTGGGCTGCGTGTTGAACACCACTTAAAAAATAGGTGTTAACACTATACATACTTTAGAATCGTATTGAATGTTGGTGAACGCTGACGCGTTGAAACACCGTTCTCGTTAAAGAACTTTAGTATTCCATTAGCAAATTGTATGTTAAGAAAAGTCGGTATGAGTGTTTGAATAGGGAAGGTAATGTTTGCTCTTATTTAAATCTCGAAATATTTCCCTATTAGAAGATCAACACCATTCAGAGTTGTAATCAGGGAGGAGAGGTAGGACTGGTACGCCCTGGGAAACAACCAGAAGAGAGGAGATGCCATAGTGATAGTTGAAAAATCAGTACAAATTTAAAATTCATATTTTCTTATCCTGCATTTGTCTTAATTTCAGTTTGCATGTGAGATCACTGTAATGTTTTTACATTTTTGTAGTGTGTGTGTGCGTGCTAATGGAAAAATCCACCCAGGTTCTTCATTACTTTAGATATGCCCTTGGCATCATGTAGTATTTTAGCATGCAATGTGAAGATTCTAGACACCGGCTTGTGTATTAATGTTAGATTATTTAGTTGCAAGAGCAGTTTTTAATATGCTTAAATGAATTCAATGATAGGCAAGAACAATAAATACTAATTTTATTTACATATTTTGTTTTTTAATATTACATCATTGCAATAATATATAATATGTGGCTTGTACAAGTAGCATTGTTTATTTTAAATTTGCTAGAATTATCACATTTCTATAACTATGTTTGATATTCAAAACGGAATATATTATATCACGGCTACATGTCATTCCTGCGCCAATAGAAAGCATGCAAGTGTGCTTAGAAAAAATTAAAATGTTTTCTACTTTCCGTGAAGCTACTCGTATTGAATAAGGACTTATATAAACCAGATTGAAATGCCATCCAAATTAGTGATAAACGTATATTCCTGAAATAGTTCCGCAAGCCTTAGAACATACAGTATATATATATATCAATGCAGAGATCAATACAAATTTAGCAACCAAAATCCTAACAAGAAAATGAATGATTCAAGCTTGTTTGTACTAGTGTCAATCCCTGAATTGTTGGAAAATTCTGTCACGTTGTTATATTACCCCAACACAGTTTAAACGTTTCACTGCATCAATCAGCGCGAGGAAACTGTACACGAAATGAACATCTCCAACATGCCATAACGTAACATTTTGGAAGTTATTATAATGGAGAAATAAACTCATGCGCATCGAAGGAATTTTCCATATATATATATATATATATATATATATATATATATATATATATATATATATATATATATATATATACGGAATGATGTGTGTGGTGTTCCTTCCAGCCAGCCTCGGAATATTTGCCACGTGTATTGCCAGTTACGGGATGCATGTTTGGAAGCGGGACTAATGCCCTTGATTCCCATACATAAAACATAGTTCTTATCCAGTTTAGGGCATATATCAATGTAACAAATATACAATATGTCTGAAAGCATAAAAATGTGTTATCAAGAGTATATAGTTACATTAGGAACTCTCAAAACACAATAATACGGACCGATCGTATTCCGAATCCCAAATCATAGTAATGATCTGCATCGTGTATCACCTTATGTTAGATTTTTTTAGAATTAAAAAAAAAACAATGTCATAGAAGTAACATCTATTACTATTAATGATTCGGGTCACTGGAAATGAGTTGACAGTAAAGTAATATGGAACATAATCATCCTCTTCAAAACTAATGTATATGTATACATCTATAGCAATACAACTTGGACTGGGAATATTACGTAAGAGAAGTCGGCTGCACAATTAAGACTTTGTGCAGAATTAATTATGGTCAAGCGATTTGTACCATATTTCGAACAGTCGCAAACCGCTGAAAAAATATGCTATAAAAATAAAATGAAAGTACTTCAAGTTTAACCTGTTCGTATCAATCAAATCAAATAAATAATATAGAAACCTGATTGTTTTTCATCCTAACACTTTGCTTCAGAAATATTTTTGTTTTATATGCTACAAATACCAACATTTTTTCAAGACAAATTCCGAAAAAAACTTCCAAAATGTTTCATTATTAATGCAGTGGCGATCAATAGCCTTTATAAATATATCAATTATTATCATTGTTGGGCCGCGTATAGTTCGGTCATGATTGATAATTGGAATCCAAAGTGAACTGGTAAAGGGGCATCTGTCTCGAAATGTACTAATTGATTGTGATTGCACGAAATGAATCTTCAAATCAACAGCTATGATAACGAAATTTGATCTCGATTGATGTAGTTTTTTGGGAAGAAACAATATTGCCTAAATACCACAATCTACTATATTACGATATTGTGTATATTGATAAAACGTCCTTCATTTAAACACAAAAAGGAGAAAGCACATCTATAATTCCATAACTATCTAATAACCAACTTTTATCAAACTTACATTTAAATTAACAAGCGATTTGTTACAATAGACAACGGTATATACTTGATATTACTTTATATACGGTACATTTCTGGAATATATTTTACATTTCAAGGAAAATTTCCAGTAAAATCAGGCACTAATAAGCTGTTACACAAAGACAGGAGTCATTCACGGTTTAATCTTAAGGATCATTGTAAAACCCCAAACCGAATTGCAACAAAGATCTAAACAGTCACAATGTTTGTTCCTTACCTTCTTTGATGACTGCGAGTATAATACTACACAATCAGTGAAACTTAAATATGTATAATTCACAGCAAAATGCAAAACATAATTGATTTAATTATTCATTAAACTTGATTTTCGACCTTTGTCTTAAAGTACGCGTTATGAAAATAGTAGTTTTCGCCAACCAAACTATTAAAGGATTTACTACGTGTGAACATTATAAGAAGATTGAGGATATTGTGTTAAGATCAAACTATCGAGTATCGACTAATCCAAATGTTTAAAGTGTGATGTTAATGGCAAAATTGGGATGCGAACTTGTATTTAATTTAAATATAGACGGAACATCAAGAAGAAGCAGAACATTGCCACTTAAAATATTATAGTAGTACAAACGTTTGACCTACGAATAAAACCATTATGCAGATGCAACCGAAATGAGTTTACGCGTAAAAGGGTAAGGCATGTAATTTCCTTATACGACGAAAAATCAAACGATGATAGTCGTGACCATATAGGAAAATATACTGTACCAAATAGTATTGCCTGTCAAAAGATTAAGAGCAAACGGGGGGGTATATGGTGTTGATTATAGGGGTTGAAACTAATTAAATGTTCCACAGACGGTGTATTGCTGCCTCAAACACTTGCAGAATTGTGTCATTGTATTGTCAAACCTTTTATTTCAGTACCTTCACTTTTGTTCGTTCCGTTATGTACCACATTGCGCGCTGAATCATTTAAATATATGAAATGAATATCTATCTATCTATCTATCTATCTATCTATCTATCTATCTATCTATCTATCTATACATTCGTATTGGAGTAGTTTCAGAACGGAAATGCCCATCATAATGTATATAAAAGTAGTCTAACATTATTGAAAGTGGTTCTATTTCGAGAAGGCGTATGTTATTGAAAGCTGTTTCCTTAATGACTTTAAACATTCCATTTTCAATGAATAAAGTTGTAGGGTTTTATATGGCGTTTGCACTGTTGTTTAAAAGGGTAAATTATACGATGCAAATCATTGATTAGGTATATTATGTGTCTTGTATGCATTGCGTTATTAGTTTCCGTTCATCTGTGCTAAATATTTTCAGACGTTTATGATGTCAATACATATATAAATGATTTACTCTGAGCTCAACCCATTAATTAAGTTTACATATCAAAGATCTCAAGTATGTCAATTTAAATTATATATGGTATCTCATTAGAAACCCTTATATAATCCTTAATTAATGGAGTGCATTCGCACACAAGTAAATTCATGGTCATGCCGAGCTGCTCAGATAAAATTATATTTAATGCATTGTATACAGGACGCATTTTCCTACTAAGCTAAAGATCCTTGACTCATTAACACTGAGTGCCACATTTGAACGTGATGAGCTTGTTCCCTGCGTTCGCCCACCTTACCGTCAAATACGATTTACGATACACCATCGTGTGTGGTATTGCAAAAAAGTAGCCTTGTGTAGCTATCGTTCTATTCCCTCTAGACATTACAACGGTAAACATAATGTTATAGACAGCTTAATGTAAACCAAAAGTATTCCCACTTTTGGAACCGGTCTTCAGACGTTTGGTCTGAGGTATAAAGCAGAACGGTCTGAACGACACACTGACTTTTGCAAAAATCAAAATATCGGATCAGTTTAAGATTAAAAAGTAAATGTGGCCAAGACCAATCCATAAAAAAATAACTGTTGTATATTACCAGCAAATTCACCGACAGCTCCACAAAGCATAGGAAATCCAAAAGAAGAAAATATCATCAGTCTTAGTATGTGAATCATTAAAGGGTCCATTTCTGAAAGAAAGAATATATAAATATATTGGTCACTTACATTAAAACTGACAAGACTTATAGAGTGCTGGTATCAATAAATTTCATAAACAAATACTAATGGCATGGTAAATTGAGCCCGTGAATCTTTAATGCGGATATTCAGATATTTTGTCTACAGGAGACTATCACTTCTATATTATCTAAATCAATGGTAATTTTCCAGTGAATAATCATTAGCAAAGTAAGAAAATGAAGAAAAACAAAATTGAATAATCGGTGCTTTGACTGAAATAAACATGGTCCACATTTCGATCGAATCTATGTATGTCTGTTTGTGTGTGTCTGTCTGTCTGTCTGTCTGTCTCTGTCTGTCTGTCTGTCTGTCTGTCTGTCTCTCTCTCTCTCTCTCTCTCTCTCTCTCTCTCTCTCTCTCTCTCTCTCTCTCTCTCTCTCTCTCTCTCTCTCTCTCTCTCTCTTTAACATCGCAGGAAGATACCTGCGAAGGTCAATGAGAGAAGGAGCGTTTCGGATGTTAACTTGTTTAATGCAAAGATGTCACTAACGTATGAATGATTGTAAAATTTTCATAAACAGGAACCAACGTTTTGAACGATCCAAATGTAGGTTATAATCAAGTATTGCCCATTCGTTACAATATGCCAGGCAGCTCCGATCCCAGCGTTTAAGGAGCTTAGCTATATTTTTTTCATAGCATTGAAAATCATACGTGTGTCTTAACCAGCATCAATTAAAATTGAATGCTATGTTGAATATTTGCATGTGATATTAAAAGAAAATATGTTTAGGATGTTCGCTGTATCATTGACCTACCATCATTGTACAAATCGTTCCATTAAATGAAACTCGGAACAAATCGTAGTATACCAATGATATATATATATATATATATATATATATATATATATATATATATATATATATATATATATATATATATATATATTAACTTTTTTTAAGCCTAACAGAAAGTACAACTTTTACATAATCCACCAATCATAGCTAGTGTTGTTGTTTATTTCTGATTGCAATGTTCCATACACTATAAGCTCCACCCACGTGGACTTGCGCGATTGGTGCCTTTATACCTGTTCTGGAAAGTAAGCGGCATAAAAAAAGAACGGGAAGCCAGAAGTGGGTTATTTCCCCTGTCAGTCCTATACCTTATATAAATGTGCTCTTATAGAAACAATATAAACAAATAAAAATCACTTTACAATAATGTTCAAGATAACTGTCGAACTAAGATATATAGAATCTAGGTTGGGGTGTGGACCGAGCCAAAGAAATCCCAATCTAGGGGTTATATTATATGTCTCCCCACGAGGCTTGTCGCGGATGGGATTTCATTGTTTCGATGCAAACCCCAGCGCAGATTATTTTTCTCTTATCCTATAAAGTAAAAAGAACTCTTTACTGTGAGCGTTGCGTCCGAAGTACACAGTTCATACGCGTGAGCAAAGAAAAATAACAACATAAAACGTCGCATAGTAATGAGGTATTATCACATTTAATATATGGATTGTTATATGAAATTAACAATAAATAGTTATAATTTATTACAAGAAAATACTGCATTTTGATCCGTTCCAATTAGACAATTATATTGAAAAGATTGAAGCGATGCTTTGCCCACACCTCTATTGCAGTGTATAGACTGTTATTATAACGAAAATTTACATTTAGAATGAGTGTCCTTGCTTTGGCTATTAACGGGTAATATTAGATCCGTGTCAATATCTTAAATAACTCTCCTTCTTCTTTGGAGGTGGTGAACTTGTTTGTGATGTTTTTGTGTTGTCATTCATATTGATCGTAAAATTACCACCCTGTATGAAAGACCCTCCAAATACAGACCCTAACAATTGTAATAGGAACGCATTTCTGAGGAAGAAATTGACTTCATCTTCTCATGCTAAAATTTTATCACTGTGTTTACAACGATGACTGCGTTAATTCTTCAGAATACATGCTGAAGTCACTTCTTTATTAGGGTATTGAGTAAACAAACGCTGACTGTTGATAGACAAAACTTACTAGCCCATCGGACTAATAACATTATGATAGTTACTAGTCTGACATTAAAACTACTAGTCTCGGGCTAGCGGACTACCGCTAATTTCGAGCCCTGTGACGGATAACCATGCGATGAAGTTTCAAGTTCACGATATTTTGGAAAATAAATATTTTCTGTCTTGGAAATATGGCACATGTTGCTATTAGTAGTGGAAGGAACTGCTACATGGCAATTTGTTTGTGGAGTAACGTGTGGACGGATAAATGATTCCCTCTGGCTGGTAAGTTCATTGTTTGTCAGCAAAGATTGCATGCACATGTTTTATTCAACCGGGGCACATTGGGGATGTTTATCAAAATTAGAAGAAAGTATGTTTGACATAATACATTTTTGGCTGTTAGTAAATGCTCTGTAGTTGTTGAGATAATTTGGATTTTCGTGACCAGTGATTGGTATAGTCTGAGTGTCTGGAACATTGTTTTCTATCAGTTTCTGACAGAGATATTTTCACACGCTAGAGTTGGTAATGCGTTTAGAAGAAAAGAAGTAGGTTTACTTTTATAGCCACTTTTTTTCACTAGCGAGGTAAGCTTTCGGGCACAATCTTGTGCATGTAAATACCATTGCTCATTTGGCCCAGGTGCATGCACATAAGTTACAGGGGCAAGGTAAAATGGATGGCCAGGGTTACAAAAATCACTTGGACGTTTCTTCATTAAACATTTGTATATGGTTACTGAACATCTATTTGGAAATAGATGGTTAGCGTACATCCTTGGTTTTTTATTTCTCGTGTTTTTTATGTTCTCCCTTGTCCTCGTCTTTGTCTGTCTTTCGTTAACCTCTAAGTATTCTATTTTAAGTTTGCAATCCTGCTTTTATAATGTGTCTCCCAACTTTATATTTCTTTGTTCTTCTCCCCCTCCTTGTACCCCAAAGTGCAACGTATTATTAAACCATAAAGTATTCAGTAAACTTGACGGAGTGCTGGGGCCCAAAAGCGAGTGTTCATATAATTTGTTTATGTCATCACCAGTTACAACATCAGCACTTTGGGGTTTTCTTTCCCTTTATTCTTTAGATCTTTCTGTTTACTTTTTAGGGCCTCTCCTGCTTGATAAAATCACAGGGCCATAAACCAAGCTGCAATTGTATATGTTTCGTCTCAGATATCGTTCAAAACTTCCCATCATACCTATAATAAATAAAAAAATAATTATAAAACCCTTGTACCTAAGGTATCATCTTCTCTCTCTCTCTCTCTCTCTCTCTCTCTCTCTCTCTCTCTCTCTCTCTCGTCATCATCATCATTGTCATTTTCCATCTATGTTGGTGATGGTCTAAATTGCTTTATCAGTCAAGTTCTTTAATGTATAAGGCAATTTACCTTTTACAACTATAAATAAAATTATTGTACATTATATAATATTTTGGGGTAAATTGTTATTCATTCTTGCACTCATTCAAAAATTAATTTATGTTTGAACAAATTGAAAATATATATCTTGCGCTATGCATCATTTTATTTGTTCATACATTATTCTTTAAATTCAATTGTGTCTTATCAATCAATACGTAGGCCCATTTTTTACCTCTCAATGTTGTCGGCTCGTATTCACTTCCATCATTCAGACGAGATGAAAGGAAAAATCTTGAGAGACTGCTGTTCAGGGCAAGTGCCAGTACTTCATGTATCGGCCGCATTTCATTGTTTTTCTCAAGATATTCTTCTAGGCGTTTTAGGTGTCCCAATGTCTTGCGTTTGGTATTCGCATATTCATGCTCCAAAACAAATTTTTTGACAAATTGTTCGTCCACTTCTGTAAATCTGCTCTCTTTGACAGTTTCGATTTGTTTTATTTCCACTCCTGGTTTTGTTATTTTCTCCAACGAAAGTTGGTTCGCTTTCAGAGACACATTTATTTCATTTGTTTCCCAGTCATCAAAAAGAAAGGAAAGATCATCTAACTGATGCTTTGGTGAATTTTCAGAAATTACTAGTTAATGTTTAGCATAATTCGTCAAAAAAGCGTACTGTATACATTGAATAGGTACCCAGTGGATGGTAAACATTTACGATTTTTGCTCTACTACCTTTAAGAATCAAAATATGTTTCCTAGCTTGTAGTCCATTTTCTTTTTTTTTCTTATCTTTATCGTTTTCTTTTTAAATCTTCTTTTTGATAGTTATGTTTTTTATCCTCCCAAAAATACTTTCTTAAATATCTCAAAGTATTAGCGTTTGTTTGATCGGAAAATAACTCCATCAGGCCAAGCATAAGACAATATAGGTTGCATCCCTTGATAAAGTAATCCGTAGCGCGTGGTTACCATGACTAACTAATACGATTAATCTGAGATGACTAGACTGAGATAACAAAAGTAAGGTTAGCAAAACAGCTAGATTTCCCTGTGGCTTTGGTGAGAAATATCCGGTAGAGGCATTGCCGTCGAGAGAGAGAGAGAGAGAGAGATAGTGTGTGTGTGTGTGTGTGTGTGTGTGTGTGTGTGTGTGTGTAGAAAGTACGAATATTAAGTTTTATTATAGCATTTTCCGCTTATTCCCCAATGCCAATAACATATAACATGATGCCAAAAAAAAAATCTACTCTTTAAAAAGATCATTTTACAAATAAGTGTTAGATATAACTGTTAAGCTAGCTATCTCCGGTAGTGGCATTAAGTAGTTATGCAGCTTATATTTACTTAATTATTTTATTTCATTTCTCTTCAGGTAGCGGGAAGTGTGGAGGAGGGATCATTGTTCCGTATTTATACAAAGGGGTTCTCCGAAAACATCATTACCGCCAGACGGCGCTCATCAACAGCCCGGTTCGTTTCAAACCGGAAAAGGCCAGCATACATGTATAACAGCAGTAAAGAGCGATAAAAGCTACATGAAGACGTTAACTATTTCCATATTATACTAAGCCTACGTAGTACTGCGTATCCCAGTGCACAAATAGAGGGGGTCATACATTTCCCTGGTCCCAAAAATATCGGGTTAAATCTTGGATGGTTGCTATACGGATAGACTTTTGGAAGCCCACGATACACAGTGTTGTGCGTTTCAGCCAGTTGGACTTGTCTGATTATGTCTGTGGAACATTGTTTGGTAAGATCTGTTTTATACAGCTTATACTTCTAAACAGTTCTCATAATATGTATTAGTATTTATATGTAAACCAAATAAATACATATCTTTTGTGTATTACAATCCTAATGGATGTTTTGAATGATCACGTTTTGGTCCGCTATCACGTATCACTGAGCATCAGTACCACCAGCTGAATATACTATACGCCTCATGATAAATGTAAACACACTCAGAAATATACTGTGCACTGTACTATTTTTCAAATCAGAATTTAAAATATTAACACTTTACAGGCACAAAACCATTGCAGAAGAAGTCGAAGCCCACAGCTATGCCCCACATTTTCAACTAGACTCCAACTGAATCTTCAGCAACACTTAAAATCAGAAAGAGACACATCCAAAGATAATTAAAGCAAAAAACTCAGGTATTGTGAGGTATTTCATGCAAAGACTTAATACATATCGATATTGTGATTTTACTTCTGTAGAAAAGAAACTAAGACAAGGTAAGGAATCTTTGCAGAATATCCCAAATTTTTTCAAAAGCAATTCCTCAGGAAACCACTCATTTTGTTTTTCGCCTTAATTACTGTATAAACACTTTCTTTTTAATTATTTCAAGGCATTAGTGATGTAATTGTGATGGATGACAACACTGAGTTTGGATGTCAAGAAACAGTTTCATCAACACCAACTGAAGAAACAGGTACAGTGAAGAATTTATGACTTATTTTTCTGCCCTTCATAATAGCAGAAAATGAAAAAAACTTTGATAACAAAACCTATTTGCTGTTTGTTCATTTGTGTTACATTCTGTTAATCACAAATAGATCATTTTAAGACTATGTACCTTTTCAACACTTCCATGTGAACCAAATCCAAATTACAAATATACTGATAAAAATGAAATTATGCAATTTTTTGTTGTAAATTAGGACCTGTTACTCAAATGTTGCAAAATTTATTCAAGTTATTAATGTAGGTATGTATTAACCTTGAAATTCACCAACTGTAATTACAATTTTTTTTGGTGGTTCCAGTCTACATATCCACATCAAGTCAAACTGAAGAAACCAGCACCTGGAATTGTGGGTCACAAAGTGGTGATCAACCAATGTTTAGTATCCAGAATTTAATGAATTATCCCCAGGGCATACATTTTTATACCGGACTGAAGAATTATCAGAATTTTAAATTTGTATTAGTCACCTTAGGAGTCGCAGCACATCACCTCAACTACTGATGGAATATTACCCGACATAGGTATTGAAGATCAGTTTTTTTGTACATTAATTAAACTCTGACGACACATTACAAATTTCGAGCTCAGTCGCCTTTTTAAACTAACTGAGAGTGGGAATACCAATGTGTTTGTCACATGGATAAACGTTATGTTAAATGAGATCAACTGGTGGCCATCCAGAGATTTAGTTAATTATTTTCCAACTACATATTTTAAGACAAAATATCACAATACCAGGTTAATAGCGGATAATACAGAGTGTCCAGTTTTCAAACCCAAACAGCCACTGGCACAACAAACAACATATTCAACGTACAAAAATAGAAATACTGTAAATGTACTCGTGGGATGTACGCCTGGTGGACTTGTTTCTTATATAATATTACTAGTGCCTATGTAGGTTCTACTAGTGATCGACAGATATGTTTAAGAAGTAAACTATGATGTGTGATCCAGGAGACTCAAAATTGGCTGATACGGGCTTCAATGTAGAGGATATCTTCATTCCATTCAATATTCATATCAATATCCCAAGTTTCTTCAAGGCCAAGATTTGTAATCCAGAAGCGTGTTAAAAGATAGAAAAACGAGTTCATGTATAAAGAATCATTGGCTTAGCAAAAGCATACAAAATCTTGTGCAACCCTCATAATAATACAGAATCTGCACTGGCAACATAATTAATATAGGTGTTTTACTTTTGCGTTCCTTTAGAAACGGAATTGTGCCTAGAAATGCTTAAATATGTTTGGTAAGAAAACACTAAATATTTGGAAAACTATCTCATCTTAATCTGGTGTTTGCAGTAGAAATGTGTAACAAAACAATACATATGGTTCTTTCAGAACAAAGGTTTTTATTTAAATTCAGCAAATATGTACAGTATTGTGTATCACTGATCACTGTTCAAGTATCTCATTCATAAATATCTTTACTGTATGTTCTTCAATGTGCAATCTGTGAAAAAAATTGAATTAAAACAAAGATACAAAATGTTTCTATGGTGTTTTACTACATGTAGTTAAATGCAGACCACAGATAACATACACTTTCAAAATAATTTAAGTGATATGCTATTGTGTACTCTGATTATTCTGTGGGGTTTTCTTGATTGCTTATAAAATATGAATATGCCATTAAATCAAGTATCATTTTGAACCCAACATTTGCATTAATGTCTTCCATTCAACTACTGGTTTCACTGTAGATAAAAACTAGGATGAATAGGAGATAGTGATGTTACATCCTAAACTTCAAAAGTCATAGCTGTAGTATAGTTTGTAAAAGTGTTGATTGGTTAATGCTTCTTGGAAGTGACTATCAAAATATTCTTTAAGTTTAGTTCCCATCATGTCTACAAAGTCCTTGTCAAATTTTATTGAAACAACCTTTAATTCATTGATGGTGAAGACAACAAATTTGCACTTCTTTTTCCCAGAGCACAGCATTTGTGGTATCCAATGCGAGGCCCGATGATGATAATTTGAGGTAAGGCACATTGTTGTGGTTAATGACCTTGTCTTTCCTTGCATATGGGCATTTCACTTCCACAAGAGTAGTAATTATCATATCTGGAGTTGCTGCCAAAAATGGATACTCCTTACAAATGAATAAACCACAAGGATGTGTTTTGATACCTTCTAGTTGTTCAAAGTTATTTATGGCTACTGCTGCATAGAGATTTTTAGGGCTTGTTTGTCCTTTCTTTCAGTAACTTTACAGATAGTACCAAACATAGAGGCAATAAGTCTTTTGCACCTGTCATCACCCCATTGTTTACAGGCAGACTGATTTCTTGTTGCTTCCTCGACTAAGTTAGTCTGGCCTTTGATAATTTGTGTTAGGTTTTCTTTCTCGAGAAAATGTTCTTCCATGGTTTGTGTCTTGTACTGGTGATCTTTGCTAAGTACTAGTATCTTAGATGGGGGTAGAGATGGCATACTGGCATCTTTATTGAACCATTATAATTCATGCAATCATTTCTAAAATGATCTGGGTAGACTTCTTGAACACGATATTTGGTAGGGCATGGATCAACTTGCAGGGTTCTATCATTTCCACGAATGGTTTGCAGTTGATATGCTTTGAGAGGAGAACCTTTGTGTGGTTTTGCTTTATGAAATGTCTGCAGCACCTGAGCGCACGACAGTTCAGACAAAATGATTCTGTCTTGCAAAAACCTGAAACTTGCATACAAGACCATAACATGTTTGCAGTGAGTTGAGGTACCTTCTCCAGCACTATATTCACACAAAGTTTCTTGTACTACCCAATTTTCATCCAGTGACAGGACAGGTCTACCTTATAAGTTAACTTCTTGATTTCAATGGATAAGATAAATGTCAACCCTCTCTCTGGGTATGTACACGCTGTAGCATCACAAGTATCTCTCTTCATACATATCTCTGCACTTCGCATCAAAGTCCATGCAATACAGAGACAGGTATTCTGTCAACCTTTCCATGGTGAATTGGAGAAAATTGCCGGTCATACCGACATGGGCATCCTTGTACTGATCTAGACCTGGAGTATCCATCTCGAACTCTGGCTCAGTAGTGCCAGACACTGAATTTTTATCATAAAACTTCATTCTGTAAAGAAATATAAATAAAGATTAAAAATTGGTTGCTGTTTGTTCCAGCATTTGTCATACAGTTTATTTCACTAGCCCAGTTTGTCCCCAGATACCACCCCAAATACATAAGCTTTATTGTCTACCTCCTATCTACAATTAAGATAAGTTACCCTCGTTAGTCTTAGTGGTGAATAGTGACCAGAATGAGACCCTCTTAAATACTTATTGTCATTATTACGTGACATTTTAATAAATCATATAATCAATACATTATGATATTATTTTAGCACTAATATTGATAATTTCAAAAAGGCTATTTATGATTAATTATATTGCAGGAGATTCACCTGTTTTATTTCAACTAATTGGGGATTTTAAAAATACCTCATAGACACGAATTGAAAGATAAACGTTCATCAGGACAAGACACGTTTACTTTTTGTATATACTTTTTTTTGTCATTTATTTACAGCACTTATTATCTTCTGCCTTTAAAACATAGTATATATGCTGGGAGAATATGAGAGAGCATGAGAGCGAGCAACATCATTAACATGTGATACGTTCTTTCCGGAAACATGGTTACTAAGTACCAAGCGTAACTGGACGTTGATTGTTTGTTTGTTTGATTAGGATTTTTAACGTAGCTTTAACAATGTTTCAGTCATATCGCTACGATGTCTGCAGTGAGGCAGTTTATAGTGATGTCTACCACTGGGGCATCATGCCGCAGACATGTAGCATGATGTCCCACCCAGTCACACTATCCTGACACCAGGCCGACCAGTCCTAACACTAACCTCTTAATGCTGAACGTCAAGCGAGGCAGCTGTTAGTACCATTTTTGTAAGTCTTTGGTATGACTCGGCCGGGGATCGAACCCACGACCTCCCGCTTCCGCGGCGGACGCTCTAACCACTAGGCCACCGGAGCGGTAACTGGACGTTGAGTTTTTGAAACAGCAATCAAAACGCAATGCACATCTGTGCACTAAAATTCTTTTGTAATCAGTCAAATACTCAAGATTTGTGTCAGTATTACTAATTTTAAGCAGTCATCTATTATATATGCCTATCAATTAAAAAGTAGGACTTGTACTTGAGTAAATATTTGCTCATATTCAACTATAACCTATTTTCGAGGATGGAGTCTTTAAACAACTTCAATGTAATTCTTGTTTGGATCGTGCCAAGAAACGTGTACGCACACTTACCTCTCGATGAGCTCCTTTTTTCCGACCAGAAGCCTTGTTCAATAACTCTTCTCTTCTTTCTGGAAGTCCATGATTCATAAGCTGAACTGCTCGACATGTTACTATCGCTACTCCGTCGAAATTAACAGAGTTAACTAGCAGCGCCACCTAGTGCAATTAGCACTGTGAGAACTAAATTTATTCAATATAACCCAAGGCAGATAACTTCTTTCTCCTTGACAAAGAACGGTTATTTCTCGTGCTTATGGTCAATGAAAACAATATGTTTGGATGATAATTACGATATAACCGATATTTAAATTTTTTAAATCTATATCATCCAATGTTGAAACTACCAGAGTTACAATATATTTATAAGAAACTGGAAATTTCAACAGTGTATAGGTATATTTACCCACGGCGAAATCTCGACATTAAACCATCACCGATGTTTGAGTTTTTAGACTCAATGTTTCCTTAATTAACTGAATTTATTAATATCGCACTCAACCGGTGAATTCCCATATTTTTTTTTCAAAACTTCCACTGTAAAGCCTCTACTGGAGAAGCCATCACTTAACTATAACGTTTAAAGAACTACCGCCTAGTTTATAATCTACCGTTCATATTAAAAATCTTAGAAAAAGTTGTTCTCACTCAACTTGTATCTCATACGAATTCAAACAGTTCTTTTAGCAATGCAAATTCTGCATATTACCATTGCCACAGTACTGAAACTACTCTTCTGAAAGTAGTTAATGACGTTATCTCTGCGTTGGATAGCGGGAAATTAGTCCTCGCCATCCTTGATTTATATGCAACATTTGACACAATAGACCATGATATATTAATTCGCCGTCTCCAGCAGTTTTATAATCACCTTGTCACCATCATGTAGCGTTAATTTGCCTCCTACAATCATGCAAGTATATATGCTTGGATTAGCGTTTTTCCAAAGTATTACAATCCAACTCCATTAATACATACAAGTTGAAGACGAATATAATGCTAACTTTTCTAAAACACATCCATACAGTAATCGGCCTGTAATCTTGAATACGCCAAAGCCATGTCACCCGCTAACAACTTTAGGAAGCAAATACTAAAGCTAATTATTATACATAATATCCTCAGTAACTTTATATAAGAGTTAATATAGTAGTAGATTTTCAAACGACAATATAATAAACTTACCTTTTCTTCTCCACATCCTATCTCCTATATGACCCAAACTGTGCGTATAAAAAGTCCTAATCCGCGGAGATAAACATAGTAGATAATGTTGGAGTCCTTCGGTATACACTTATCACTAACTTCCTTGTTGGTTATCGACCCATGTGGTATGTAGGCTGATTTGAAACGTTTTGGTGATATCAGATTCATAGTCTCCATCAGAAGGAAGTGTGTAACATCCCCATGAAATACCACTCAAATCTATACTTGGACTGTATTCAGTTGCTGATATTTTACAAAAATAATTCAGATTTGTACCATATTTAGTTATATGTATATTGTATAGACATTGGCTTTACAATATACTTAGTATCTGGTCTAGTGTTGTGAACAAATGTCAGTGGAGATTACGTCAAATGAAAATTTAACAACAATTCGCTTTATCAAGAGTATCATTTCTTGTGATTTTCCTTTTTTTGTTGCTGAAACTTACGATTTCATAGAAGTTGTATGATTAGTGTCAGAAATTGCATACCACTCTGTTATAGTCAAGGTAAATTCATTTTACGGATAAACATTTCTATCTTAAGGAATAGGTACGAGTTTTACTAGAATGTGATCTAATCGTAAAGAAACATACTTACAACTGAGATTTTAATTAAGACGAATCGTTACGAATGATCCTAGAAAAGACCTCCCAAAACCATACAATCATATTATTGAGGAAAGAGACAAGGCATGTCATAACAACTGTAGGTATCCCGAACTCTGCTAAATAGCCCATGCTAATAATTGTAACTGTACATTAACTGTATATTAAAACCCGTAATCGCATGTTTAGAATCTCGCGGTACATTGTTTATATCATGTCAAACATTTTGAAAGAAAAACATAATAGCGTTTTGTACTCATTATACTGGACAGTGTTTCGTGTAATATGCGTTGATATCGCGAAATTGAAAAACGACTATGATCATTTACTACAATTATAATACACGCAGCGCCGGATTAAGCACCGTGGAGGCCCATAGGCAGTCAAACGTTTGGGGCCCCAGACCCACGGTCACGGTCTCATGGGGGCCCCTGATGGGGACCATAAAAGTTGTGGGGCCCATAGGCGGTTGCCTACTCTGCCTATTGGGTAATCCGGGACTGAATACACGCTATCCTTTTTTATGGCCTGAAAAATCCCGGACAGTTCCACCGACCCACGAGAAGAAGCTGGAAAGCTTTATCACACACCCACATTTGCCAAATCTGAGACTCAAACCCACGCAGACAAAGGTGAGATGGCAGTGAACCGTAACGGTTAGCGGTTTAGACCACTCGGTCAAGCGGGACCCCATGGGACTTTGAAAACCTAAAGTATGAAGCTTCCATCAGTAAGTCAATGAATGATCTATGTAACATGTGTGTATAACAACAAACGATCAAATGTCGAAGAGTTAATAATACAATAATATCCAAGACAGTTATTATGAATATTCGTAACATAATATGCATCATGATTTCTTCTGTGATTGTATCAGTGACAAATGATTGCCCTCAGAGACGTAGCTAAGACATTATCAAGTTAAAACACAATGGCAAACAGCTGGTGTGATAATGTGTATACGTTAGGCAAGATGTGGCTGGAGTTTTGAGAAAAAGTACTGTTGATATGGGTCAGAATTCACACGCGGTAAGCGACATATTTAAGACATTATCAAGTTAAAACCCAATGGCAAACAGCTGGTGTGATAATGTGTATACGTTAGGCAAGATGTGGCTGGTGTTTTGAGAAAAAGTACTGTTGATATGGGTCAGAATTCACACGCGGTAAGCAACATATTTAACTAGCGGATAATACATATATATTTAGTAAAACGGTTTTTTTTTCTTCATATGTATATAATTTGATTGCAGAAAGTTATATAGTGAAGATTGACGGTCTAGAATACAATTTTAAAAACAGTGTACGCTTTAATATTGTATGTTTGAAGCAACACTGTATTAAGCTGGCTGCATGTCGAGTTTTTTATTTGTATTTACTAGCCTAAGGTAGTACATCTTTCCGAAGGAAACGCACACCTAGTACCTTGTAAGTCTTTGGTACAACTCGGCCGGGGATCGAACACACAACCTCATACATCCGAAGCGGACGAACTAACCAATAGGCCACCGGATCGGTGATAAAGAAGTGAAACAAGTACTGTTCAATTTGGGATGTTCTTTAACCTATCGTATTCAGTTTTGTAAATGTTCTTAAAGAAACCAAACGCGTAATAATAGATAGTTACGACTATCGAATTATCAAACCCGCCGACGTGAACCTCAGAGAAACATTAAATATTCTGCATATAACCGTTTCAATTTTAGTGATATGGCAAAAACATTTGTCTAAATTCCAGTGTTATAGGTATTTAAAAAAAATTATTACATTTAAAATGTCAAATTACCACGTTGGATACATTCTACTGTAGCTTACAATATTCGTGTGTGGATTGCAAGTTTGTACAATAATTACTTAAATGTGTTTTATTTCGACAAATCATTACACGTTAGTATGAGTTAGCTGAGCACATGAAAGGAAAATCACTCTTAATGATACGAATGCATTCAGCATAGTTTCATCTCATTCATTTAACATCCCTTTTTTCAACATTAGATGTAAATGAATGTAAACATATAACAATATAATGATTATTTACTGTTTATAAAAATACGGATGATGTTTACATTTTTATTCGTGATTATTATAATTCGTGCTGCTGTTTTGTTTAATGAAGAATTTCTTCCTTGCACGAATTGTAACAATTGTGAAATCCTATAGTGTCTTGCGAGTGATACAAAATAAATACTTCGTCTTAATAGGGCTACACCAATACTATCATACTAGCTAATATAAATAAAATACAGTTCTAAGGAATGAATAATAATAGTAAGGGTAACTTAGACCATAGAGAAGAGCCAAATGTTAGATAATGACATAGAGTGACTAAAATTCCAGAATAAATTCGCCAGCGCCACCAAACAAACACTCACTGTACCACAGACAAAGATCTGGTGCCATGACTGAGATTGATAATTTTCTCGAATATACCAGTCATAGGTTTTTATTCTAGTATTTTTTGTTCTGTTAGAAACGGAAATGCAATGGGCGGCAAGTAAAATAAGAATCATTGTAGACTGCATATATATATATATATATATATATATATATATATATATATATATATATACGCTTCTACTTCTGTTCGCTCTCTGTGATGAAGTACTGCAATTGTATTTATAATGTTATCGTACAAGTACAACTCTTGGTAAGATTTCAGGAATTAAGGACATCCCTGACCGAGAATGGTGAAGTATTCATATCTATATTGATTTATTACAAGGTTTACACGTTTTATTGTTACGACCTCATATCACGTGTTCCATTTATACTCAAAGTAGTTTTTGAATGACAATCAGTTATACAGGTTCTGTTTCCAACCGATTAGTGTAATTTGAAACATGGCGTATCAGAAAATGACGAAATCAACGTATTACCACTAAACCGAGGCAATCTACTGGTAATGCTCGAACTTGTATGCGACAGATGTGAGGTGGGAGTAATCGGTAAAGATTAGAGCACTCAGATAAACGGGGTCCATCAAATATTAAATTAATGAGTACAGTAACGTACTTTTGCTATAGTCTCACTTTCCCAAGCTAAATCTTTCTAGCTTCCCATTTCGCCAACTCGTCAAAAAGTCACTATTCTAAAAGAGGAACCACTGTGCTACGACTATGCTGCACTTACCAACAACTCCTAACTAATCTTAGGTTTGCACTCTGTGGTACACAGTTTTGACAGAAATGTATTGTATGATCTTTAGTTCACTTTTACATTTACTTCTTTCCAAAATCAGAAACCTTACTCCTACTGAATGCATCAACAGTTACAAAATGGAGACAAAGCCTTAGTTCAAAGCACTATACTCGCAGTTCAAAATTTATATTTGATTGTTTGATTTGTTTGATTAGGATTTTTAACGTAGCTTTAACAATTGTTCAGTCATATCGCTACGATGTCTGCAGTGAAGCAGTTGCTATTGATGCCTAGCACTGTTGCATCATGGCGCAGACATGTAGCATGATGTCCCAATCACATTATCCTGATACCTGACACCAGGCCGACCAGTCCTAGAACTAACTACTAGGCCACCGGAGCGGTACAAGATGTTTTAAATTAAAATTCTTTTATAACACGACTGATTAAACTGATTACAACTCGTGGATAGGAGATAAGATTAGAATGCCTCATGTAGAACCTTTGATGTAATTTCATTTAGTTGTTAAACCAGAATGTATGTAATATTATACATATGAGCAATCAATGCAATTCTTTATCATGTTATTACCTTTCGTTTTGTTCAATTTGTTTTCTTGATTTCCCTCCATTATAAAAGCTGTTTAATTTACAAGACAAGTATGTAGTTTAAAATATAGGGTTCTTGAACAGAACATGCGGCATTAATTTGTGTTGTTTAATGAACATTTCTATCATGAATTTCCTTTACAAAATGTTCGATATATTATTTTTGGCGTAATTCATGATTGACATTTCGTATGTGTCGATTGATATTAAGTAAATGGATTGATGTTACGATGCCATTAATCCGAATAGACCTTTAGCAAAGGTTTAGTGGATATCGATAATGTATAATTTCATACAATAATTTTGCTTCCAGATCAGTTAAAACATATTAAGCTGCAGTATATACCCTCATATACATTCATACCTAAACAGACTAGATCCAAAATTTACTTGGAATCCCGTTGAGTCATAGGTGTAGGATGTTTAAGATATTGTATTTATTTGTATATAGTGGAACTATACTTTCTAGATTCTTACATATAGGTCATTTTCATAAGATGCATATATAACCTTTACTCAAATGCATAATGATTTCTACACTTTAATCGGTAAGCTAGATACTATACAAAATATATTATAACTGATGGAGATACATTGAACAATGCAGTAAAGACATGCGTAGCAATAACATCACCCTTTACAAATCTTTGTGACCAAGATAGCAATTAGATTGAAATAAAGAAAAGATTGAAAGATTGAAATTGAAATATATCTCATTATTGCAATCTATCTCTGTCGTATATATCCTTTCAGGATATTAATTTGTTTTAGAAGAGGTCATAGTGAATGTCAATAACTTGTTTGCATTTTGAATTATTTTGGTGTTGAGGGAAAATTTGAATGACGCATGACAAGACTATTACGACAAAATCACAAGAGTTTGTTTTCCTGATTAACAATATTACTAAATGTCATGACACTTGTTATAGATTTAAATTTATTATGAACGTGTGAATTTTCGTTTCCCCCATTTTGCTTTTCTCAGACCAGCTGGGGAGGCCCTCTTGACCTGATGTTTGGTGTTTGCTACATGAGTATCTTTTTGCATTCACTCGAATTTGTGCAATTTTGTTTTCGTTTGTATTTTTCTTTTTTAATATATATTTTTTTAGATTAATATTTTTCTTTAAAATTTTTTTTTTTATTTTTATAGCATTTGAAATTTAAATGCATTCATCTCCATTTAAAAAAAATCTTGTCTCATGTTGTAATCTTGTTCTTCGTTCTCTTTTCTCCTTTTCCATTTCCTTCTAGCCTTGTCTTCTCTTTTGTCATTTCTTTTGCTTTTGTTTCTTTTTGTCTAAATGCTTTATCTTCTTTATCTGTTGTAATCTGTTGTTTCACTAAAGTTTTACTTGTGATTGCTTATGTTCCTTTCTCTATTGGTCTTTCTTTCAATACTGATGTGATCATTTCTTTAGCTGTTTTCTTTCCATGTTGATATCAGCTTTTCCATTGGAACATGATTTGTATTTCCCTCAGTTCTTTTCTCTATACGTTTTATTCTGTGTGTTTATATTATACTCGCTGTTTGTTGTTTCTCCTGTTGTGATATTGTTTGAAGTATTTGATTTCCAGTCATCTTTGTCGAATCTATTAAAGTGATCCTCGTCCATTTTTAGGGGATTGGTTTCTATGTTTTTTTCTTGTTGCAAGGTCTCTACGCTCCCTTGGTCTTGCTGTTGTTGTTGTTGTTGTTGCTATGATCTCTCTCTTGGGCCAGTGTCGTTTTGTAGACATTTGAAGGGAGTATGACCTGTCTCATAGCACCTGTTAGATGCCCCGTCGTAAATGCATCCTTTGTACCAGGTTTTGGCTAGAAAGCTGTACATAAAGTGAGACCTTTTGATTGTCTTTAATTGTTCCTATTATATTTAGACTATTCGCATTCCATTGTTAATTTTGGTTGCCTCAATGGTTCCCAGTCTTGATGTAGTTACTTTGATTGCAAACTTGTGTTCAAAGTGCTTAAAAACTGCTTCTAATGTTATCTCTAAAGTAATATCGGAAAAAGTTCTCCTTTTCTCTTTTTTTAATTTTTCTTTGAAATGGTACTACTTCTAACACAATTAAGGTGACTATGCTCATTGTAAATTCCCCTAATGGCAGTATGGGTTCTTTCCCTTTCGGTCTAATTATATACCCTCCATAACCCATTGAGTTTATCGGATCAAGCTTGTTGATATATCCTGGATCTGTGACCTCAATAGCTATCATTATCTCTGTTGAACTTGGAATGTCTTCCTTAGGTATTCTTGACTTATTCAATAACTGCTATCGCTTCTTCGTATATAAAGGGGTAAATACGCTCCGTCCTCGTGTCCAACACGTTTGACCTTGAAAAATGTTTCAAGGTACCCCTTATCTCCTTTGTATTTTCTTTCCTTAGCCATGCCATTTTTCTACTAGTTTTCATTTACCATATAATATTGTATATCATCATAGTCTCATCGTCTTTTCTTCTTGCGCTTCCTATGCCCTGATCGTAGTGATGAGGCCTTTGCTTCCGTTTGCTTGTTTAGGTGGCATTACACTGTCGCCAGGTTTATACAGGCTTACCAGGGCACCAAGCAGATTAGCAGAAAATGAGATATTAGCCTGTTGACATATCAAAATTAGACCAACCGCGTATCCTATATCAAGTGATCAAGTGTGCCACTTGAGAATAAAACTATATAGTTGGACTTCGCAAAGACAAAAAAAAGTGTCTTAATATTTATACATTTACTCAAGCTATTTTCTTAAATTAAACACTAGAAGTAATTCATTAGAGTCAAAATAAAATCTATAATATTATAGAACTACGTATTCAAACAGGATATATATGCAATATTCGCATATCTTTCATCTGTATGTTAAACACGCAACACACCCAAAAGTAATTACTAAAATGATTCATGCCATAATCAAATGTTCAGGTTAAAACCTTTGTATAAGTATTGATACGTTATTGTATGTATGTATGTATGTATGTATGTATGCATGTATGTATGTATGTATGTATGTATGGATACATGTATGTATGTATGTATGTGTGTGTATGCATGCATGTATGTATGTATGTATGATTTAAGTGAATACTATTTTGAACAAGATTATGTAGCCACATTGTCAATTAGATTTAAAATGACAAAGATTCAAGCAGGATATATATGTAATCTTTGCACAGCTTTCGTCCGCATTTTAAGCACGCATCAAAGACAACAATAGTTATTAAAATGATTCATCCCATAGTCAAATGCTCAGGTTGAATCCTTTGTATATATGTATGCATTTATGTATGGATGTATGGATGGATGGATGGATGGATGAGTGTATGTATGTAGGTATTTTGGATTGAAATGAACACACGAACGATCTGGAGGTATCTGCGTATTTGATAAACAGTTGTCGATTAGGTGATTTACAATATCCAAATCAGTGACCCTCTTCAACGGACATATCAGTCTTAACGGTATTATATAGAACACAAAACGTTATAGGTTTTTATCCTCACAAATTAGGTTTTAATTTCGAAATATGGTAAGCAACGGTATAAAAATAAATATTTCTTCTACAAATATTAGGACGTGATGTGATTTATTATATTACTTACCGTGGCCTCCCTCTGTTGAGTGTCTGCTGTAATTAGATTTGTGTAAGACTGGGGAAGAACATAACGTTACTTCTCATCTAGGTCGACACAAAGTACTTGTCATCACCCATAACATCCTCGTTTATAATAACTATTTTTTCGTTGAGAAAATTGACTGATTGTGTAACATTGTCGTTTACAATATCAAAGCTCTTACTTTAGTGATAGTTAAGATCTCATGTAAGGAAATAAACATTAAAGTCATATTCACGTTATTGTGCATGTAAGTGCAACTCTCAACTGATACCACTACTCAGACTCCGCTCGAGGCCTTTTTAGTATTAGACGTGTTTCCTGAATTAAACCAGTGGGTTGGGATCACTAAATAATTGTCCATATATTAACTACATTCAATTATACAAGATCGGTTAAACAAGTAAATTGTTTTTTAAAAAAAGAACACGTAACAATGGGTGTTAACTGACCATGAATTCACTGTAACGTGTATATTGAAGGTTTTTATTTAACTGAATGTACTTTTGGATTGTCTTTGAAGATTTCTTCTCACTTTCTTATGATCACTGTCCTTCCTGAAGAGTCTCGTAGGCAGCTGATGGTCTGCCATACGTACAAGATATCCCACCCAGCGTAGCTGGCACTGCATCTGCATCGTGTGGACCTGTTGGAGAGAGTACATCAGTATATGGGACCTTGTTCAGCCACTTCATGTTGAGGATTTTCCTGAGACCTGTGATATGAAGTTGTTCAGCTTCCAGGCGTGGCCTTTAATACACCGTCCACTTTTCGCATCCGTAAAGTAGTGTGAGGTGCACAACCGCCCTGTAGACTAGTTTGTTCTAGATGCTGCTGCTACTTGTATTCGAGACGTTGGCACACAATCTGCCGAGAGATGTTCTGGCTCTGGTAATGCGAGGTTCACCTCGTCGTCAATAGTGATGATCTGTAATAGTGTGCTACCAAACAATGTGAAGCGGTTAACAACGTTGAGTTTATGGCTGTTGACAGTGATGTAGGGCTCAACAAAGGGCGATGCAGGGGCAAGCTGATACAGGACTTCAGTCTTCTTGGTATTTATGCTGAGACCAAAGATTTTACAGGAGTTGGAGAACTTGTCAAACCTGCATTCCCTTTCCCTTAGAGCGGTTCTCCTTTATGGACTTTCCTCATCGTCCATATCCAATAAGGTGCATACATTCCATGCGACATGTGTGAGAGGAACAATTCTCATTTGCTTGTATTCTGACCACTAGAGTTGGGTTTTCTGGAGCCGCTGTAAGCTGACCAATGACGTTTGAATCAGACAATGTTTAGGGCTTCTTTTATATCCTCTACCTCATACCATGGATGTGAGCGGTGCATTCCTGAATAGGGCTGCTCATGTCAGTGGCGAACGACACTAATGGCCCGTGCCACCTGTAAAGGTTTGAGGCTACGGCTGCCAGTGTACCTACACATGCCGGTAGACTGCTTGCCTCTCGCCATATGGCCTCAGTTGGTGATGAAATGTAATGGGTGGATGACAAGAATGACTTGCGCGGTGAATTTATTTTAAGTGAAGAAAGAGTTGCAGAGTTCGTAGACCTCACTTTCAATGTCGCGACGGCCAGAGACGAGCTGAGTACAGTAGGTCACCATGACGTCCTACGTGTATCTTTTACTCCTGGCGCTCTACGACGTTTTGCTGAGAATCGCCTTTATACCCGCTGACTAGTTATTGGTTCCTCCGCGCATGCTGCCGCATCTAGTCTTCACAAGCTAGCTAGCCGAAACCTAATTCACGGAGGATTTAAGGCCAGTCGGCTACACTCAGCCTAGTTTAGACGATCAGTTTAGACCTTTTCCGGAGATGGGGCTGCTGCACATTCCACAGCTTCTCGGAACCACACATATAATCACCAACAGACGAGAGCTAAGTGCCAAGTGGGGACCAATGGTGGGCGTGCTATGCCCGAAGGAATACGAATGAGTAGCCAGCCGGATGTCTTACCCTCTTAAAAACTACCCTCTCGCAGAATCGAAACCAATTAAACGAATAACTCAAACACATTGAGTGAAAGATGAAAATGTATTAACGTAATTAGCAAAGAAAATGTATGATGTAAAAATACAATGATTATCAAACACCCTCAACATACAATTGATCCAATCACTCTATACCAACATTCACACATTGAAAAAAAAAATTATATCAATCTGAAATACAGATTCAAGAAGTCTCGTGTCAAATAATAGTACGCATGAAATGATATTCACATTATTTCACATATGGACTATGATTACGATTCAAACAGTCTCAAGGTATTCAAATATGTTTAAAATGTTCTGCAATGTCAGTGAGATTCATATAAATCTCACGGAATACATCTATGGTTCAAAATAATCTCATGTAAATGAAAATGTACCAAATTGAAAGAGCAGTTTGAACACAAATATCCTTCTTGACTCTTATACTTGTTATATGATTATCAAAAGAGTATGTACACACTCAATTTTATGAAAATTGCAAAATAGAGATGTTTGTACTTGTTTATTCTGTCATTTTGTGACATCTGGATATAACTCATCTGAAGCAGTAGCTAATGCTGGTGGCACATAGCAACCACATTTTCAATGATAAAATAGCCAATACCACCAGAGCGGTCTGCAGACGCCGTAACTGAGAAAAAGGTGGACGGTAATGACACTATAATTAATATTAAATTAAGAACACTACGATATGAGTACAAATCTCGAAGAAATAGTAAATAAACTTTACACAATCACAGATCGCGTCAGAAAGAATACGGCAAGTGTAATTCAATAACGGGCTTCCATCGTCATCGCTATATGCACTATGGGTCTTGATCAGCTACATTGTTAAAACAAAATAAAGAAAACACACCGCTGAGGTCACAGGCATGTGCAGACTCTCAGCCTTCAGCTCTGCGAAATTTTGGACATTTCCGAAAGATCCATGGCGTCATTCAACCAATGAACCGTGTCAGTCGTTCTAAGAACGCTCCGATGGTCTATTTGTTAAGGCATCTGCCTCGGATGCGTGAGGTCGTGAGTTCAATCCTCAGCAGAGGCATACCAAAGACTTACAAACCTGGTTCTAACAGCTGCCTCGCTTCGAGCTCACCATTAGGAGGTTAGTTGTAAAATTGACCGGCCTGATGTCAGGATCATTTGACTGGGGGGGACATCATGCTACACATATATAGTGCTAAATATCGTAGCGATAAAACAGACATTTTTAAAGCTAAGTTTTAATTCCAGATCATACACACACAGAGTCCCCCCATATATATATATATATATATATATATATATATATATATATATATATATATATATATATATATATATATATATATATATACATTCCTTGTTCCTTGACAGCCTGTTAAGAGGCGGGGAGAGTCTGATAATTATATAATTCAACAGCCAGTCGGAATTGAGAAACGAGTGGTCAACATTAGAATCGCATGTTTAAATATATTATCTTGAGAACTAAGACCAGCTTGCGTAATATAAGGGAAAATAAGCTGGTCCGACGTCATTCGAAAGTCAAAGGAAAGTTTATAGTCTAGAAATTACAAGGAGCTTCAGCACAGAACATTCACCATTTGCTCGATTGTTGTGCAATATATTACTGCAAAGTAAAGTGTACTTTAATTATTGCAAAAATTATATTTTAGTACGTAGACTTACTATTTGTCAAGTGATTCATTTGTAGTGTTTGATATACATGCATATTTTGATACATGAGCAACGTATATGTAAGGTATTAATATTGTAATTCGCTATTTGGGTTAAGTAGTAGTAACAACATGTAGTTCTTCATTTGATATTATAGATTTGCAAACGTTGACTTGAATTATAAACTTTGTATAATAGTTGCAGTGTGCCACATTAGTTAATAGGGATATTTGACTATTTGTGTATACTTTGTAGGAGTATCATGTGTAAGGATATATTAGAGCATGGATATGTGCTAAATCGTGTACACTTTGTAGAAGTGCAATGTCCATAATTGCGAATGTTTATATGATATTATTCTGTAGAATAAGATCGGGAATATATATATATATATATATATATATATATATATATATATATATATATATATATATATATATATATATATATATATATATATTATATACTGTGTACACATATCAGAAGGAATGTGTTTGTCGATGTGCAATAACGCGCGAACAGAAGCGCTAGTGGCTTTTCTGATGATATTAATGCTAAAAGTGAGTTTGCACAGCTGGGGGACTATGCAATTCTAAGGTCCTACTAAAAAGGAAGAACATAGTCAGAAGATAGACAGACTGGAGGGAATTGTATTACCTGTCCAGGAAGATCAAACAGATGAGTAGGGACACGACAGTAGGGAAATCTATCACACTAAATCAAATGATGAAAAAGGCCGTTACTTGTTCGAGTGAAAGACGACTGATATTTTTTCAATATGTATTTATTTAACGATATATTATTATTTTCGCCAAGATCTGTTAAAACTCAAAATGCCCTTTTTACCCCATGATGCAAGTTTCCTTAGACGTATCGCACGTAAGCATACATTTTTTTCTGGTTTAATAACGCTGATATAATTTGTTCACTCGCGTTTGCCAGTGGAACAAATTCAGGAATTGAGCTAGCATTACTGATCCATACAAAGGAAGGAGGAATAGGGGTCGCATTTGGGACAATGGGAATTCCATGATAAATGTTGTTAGCAAATCTATAAGAACAATGGAAATCCATGTCAAGCCATCGTGAGCCTGTTTAAGGCAAATTGGACTTACCATTAATATAGAAACACTAGGAATGGAACATGTGAGGTGACGCCACGGTACAAGAGATTGTTAACAATGAAACTGACCTAAAAACGTACTACTCGAGGTAGAGTAAAAACATTCAGTTGAAATATAGGCATACATAACACATAGTCATAGATTCATGAACATCTATCTATCACACATAAGCTATAATATCGACTACAAAATGAGTGTGTAAAAAAGGATTTGTGAAGTGGTGACTGCTGGGAGGGTGACTCAAATGGACGCATAGCTCTCGTTGTTCCCCTGCGTGTAGTATGTCGGGGAATTATTGGGTAGAAGGTAACCGATGCAACGGATCAATACAATGGTCAACAAATATTTGTCACCTTGTTGCAAAGGCAGAAAAGGAAACGACATGAAGGAGACAAAGCAGCAAAGCAGAAACAAGGTATAGCAGAAAAAGGAGTACAGTAAAAAGCAAAAGTTGACTGTACTCTTATACATTTTGACAGAGATGATGAGTCTGAAACATATGTATCAAACTTTTTTATTACGACCCAAGAGGCAACGACCTTCCCGTGCCATACAACCAAGCTCAGTTCACACACCTGCCACGCATGAGATACCAAAACTAGTAAGTCATACCAAGTCATCGACAAGTCCATAAGTAGGCACTGGCCGTTGGATAGGCTTAATGCAGATAAAAAAAAACACCCAACGGTTCTTTTTAGGTCTACTCACTTCGCTCGAAAGAAATAGTATTCGTTTTGCCAATATCATTTAAAATTCATAATCCCTTTTTGACCCCATGATGGATGGGAGTGAGTGTGTGTGTGTGAGCGTCTGCGTGTGTGTCTGTGTGTGATTTGGATATTTAACGTACCGTCGTGTGATTGTTTATAAATGCAACAAATGCATTAATTCTCATATGTACACACACACACACACACACACACACACACACACACACACACATACACACACACACATCATCATCTATCCATCCATCTATACATCCATACATACATACATCCAAAAATGAAATGTGATGATACTGAATGCCAATTTAAGAACAGTATGAAAAGAAAAATATTTAGTAAATAAATTAATGCGAATGAAAGAATGATTCAATATTTAGCATCCATCAAACTGTTTACGGGGACTTCTTGTATAACTCAGAGTATACTAGTGGATACCTAACATGAAGTATATATTGATTACCTCGTCCTATGTCATATTGTAGAGCATTACTAACTTGATATTTAATCTCCATTGTTGCTTTTAGTGGTAAAGTACTTAACTAACTTGGCTGAAAGGTAGCTGTTGTGCTGTCAACTATTTGCAAACAATGTTAATGTTGCTTATATATGCTTTTGTAGTATATTTATCTCAAGAAATGGTATAAGTATGTTTTACACGGATACAGTTACCGACTGAGAGTAACAACATATGATCACGTCAATGACTTAACTGAGTAGCGTGTTTCACTGGTGACACGACCGCATGTGTGTGATTGAACACAGACCAAGACGGCACGATACAGTAAGACGGCATATCACACATTTGCTAACGAAATGTAGGGCGATGTATCAAATCAAAACATAGCAAATCAGGAAAGTAAATACACATAAACATTTTGAATATTATAAAACATTTAATGTTATGTAATGAAATGTATCTCGATTTTGAATTTTGTACACGGCTAATAGTCGGATGTTTAAGCGTCTTTCGTTTTTACTTAATAAAAAAATCCTACGCTTGGATGGAGCAAGCAAATATTGATAAAGAGTACTTGTATATTAGTACCGTGTATGATCTTTTCTTCAGAATCAATACAGCGATCATTATTACAAATAAAACATATCGAACTATATATGTCAGGCAAAAATGCCGTAACAGATTATTTCATTCAGTTTCAACTGAAAATAAAGGGGCTTAGAGTTAACATTGCTTTATTTACTCATTGTTGAAACATAGCTGCAATGGACTCTATCCAGATAGTGTAGCAAAGTAAATGTGATTATCTCTAACGTCAACATGAAGTGTTCAACGTCACCTAAACAATAAATATAAGTTGTGTTTCTTATCTGTATTTAATATTTCAATAAAAATTGAGCATATTTTTTAACGATTTAATACATACGAATATATGTTAATACGTGTAAAATATTTATTCACGCCTATACTACACTCCTTGAACCTAATGATATATGCCACTGTATCTAGTCATGTCTGACATTTGAAAGCAGTTTTCAGAGAGAGAGAGAGAGAGAGAGAGAGAGAGAGAAAGAGAGAGAAAGAGAGAGCAAATGAGTTTCGGGCTAAGAGAGAGTTATCATAAGGGCATATATTTTCAATGTCAATCCCCGTGTTTCTCTGTTGATCGATTAGTCTACTACCTGGCCAACCATCACACTGTGAAAGAATGTTTCAGTGTGGGCATTCGGACATTCTCACATTTAGAATCCATCGGTTTTAAGGCCTTTAAATAGATCACAGTACGTGCGCCTCACAAAAAAAGGTATATCTCGCATAGTGTCGACATGTAATTTCAACTTACTTAATAATATTAACACTGTTGATAAGTTCTGTGGAGACCAACGTATTGTAGATTATTAAATGTATATTTAGATTCACTCCCTCAATTTACGTTTGCTGTATCTTGTGCGAGTGAATGTGGGTTGGGATGGGATGAACGAAATGAAACTAGAAAGTATTGCGATTAAAATGTGTGCTATTCAAATTTCCTTTAGGAATATGGAGATCGGGCACTATTTGGATTCGTGGCGGGATTTTCCTTCGTCATATCGCAATTTGACTGCTCAATACTGTTGATATATCAAACTGATGTATACAAGCACAGCTCGAACGTCATATAATGGAAGAGAGAGACAGAGAGAAGAATGAATCTGAATCAGAGCAACACTTTATATTCGAAACCTACTTTAAACGACTAATAATAATTAATAATTGGGATGTTTTAGGTTATATATATATATATATATATATATATATATATATATATATATATATATATATATATATATATATATATAACTGACAACAAACCGCATAAATAAATATTTATTGTTAGACTAGCATAATGCATTTTGGCTAAAATGGCACCTTTCTCAAAGAGCATACATATTAACAAACCGAGCGTTTAATGCAAAACAAAAAGTTCATAATCACTCTAATATATGTGGTGTTCGTTTAGTCTGTATTTATTTATAAAGAATAAGGACAGTTGAGTTAAATGTCCTTTCTAGCAGACATTGGTTGCTCTTATGCATATTATAACCAAAGACATGTCGCTTCGAGTTATATTTTTGGATACGCCAAGTGAATACAGTTTCAAAATATGTCTGCTTGACCATCTAGCTTGATATTTTATTAAAATATACCGCATAGAATTCCAGCGTTCACCCAGTGAAACAATCGTGAAATTTATATATACATAGTACTCCAGAAAGGACAAAAGATATCGGACAAAAACTGCCATTTTGGAGGTGCAACATTAACTTATGTCAGCAACTTCAAGACCATAATAATAATGTCTATGCATTAATAGTATTGTGATATGCATATCAATTTATAACTCGAAATTCTTGGGCATGCTTACATTCTTGATATTCTGTAAGCAAAATGATTGTATAAACTGGCACTGGTGTTTTAATGTATGTGATGTGATGAAATACTTGCAACGTCCAGTAGGAATACGTATATGGATGTGTTTAGGCAACCCAACTGCACATTTGAGGGTTTTGGAATTATGCAAAACTACAAGAATACCATTTTATATACAGAACTAATCTTAGCTGAGTTAATTGTGTAAAAAAATGTTTCATATTTTCCTTTGGCTATAGCTCAGATTTCCATATGGACAAATCGGTCATGTCCTATAGAAGGGATGTATAAAATAATCTTGTGAATCTGCGATATTCTCTTCTACCTGGTACGTAAGGTTAGCAAATTTGACAGTATTACAAGAATACCATTTTGGAATTATGCAAACTACAAGAATACCATTTTATATACAGAACTAATCTTAGCTGAGTTAATTGTGTAAAAAAATGTTTCATATTTTCCTTTGGCTATAGCTCAGATTTCCATATGGACAAATCGGTCATGTCCTATAGAAGGGATGTATAAAATAATCTTGTGAATCTGCGATATTCTCTTCTACCTGGTACGTAAGGTTAGCAAATTTGACAGTATGGTTCCTTGCAGCTGATGACAATTAAGTTTGATATGAATTAGATACGTTCACGTCATGTCGCTAATCTGCAGCGAAGAATGGAGATTATGCCTTAATATCATATCCTTTGTTTTCTTTTTTTACGATAAAACGATATGTACTGTTAATTTCGCATTTAGGTTCCATGATTACTGGAATCATATAAAGCATGTAGAATTCAGTGTAAAGCTGTGTAATTCTATATATGTCACTTATGCGTACATCGGTAGATTTTTTCAATATACCGAACATCAGTATTGACGTATTCTAACATCTGGGGTACTCTTACTTTTAAAACGTAGATTAAGAGAAGCCACATTTGATACATGTTCACTAGTAATTTCACTTTCACAAACAGCTACGTATATATATATATATATATATATATATATATATATATATATATATATATGTATGCCAAGAAATTAATGACGAGGTACCACAATTACACCTAACTTGAAATACAAATAGGCAAATGATAGACAAAAAAATTTATAATGATATAGCAATCCGTATTTTATTGGAAATATTTACATTTTCTGAATACATGTGTTTAGGCTTTTTCAGTTATAAATAGATAAAAGAAAGATTGTCGAATATAGATTGCTTAATTAATGTGTACTGAAAAAATACAGAAGACAGATGAGACCAACCAATATAAAAGAGTGACAAATTATTTAAGCACACATACTAGAATAATGTTGAAACAATAAAATCCGTTTCCTTACCTTCGCTCTGCTGTATAAAATCCTGACTGTCAGTTGAGTCTACTTGACGGTGTGTTTCAATGAGCCAGCTACATTTGTCGTCTGATAAAGAGTACTTGAACTCTACTTCCTGTTTTAGTTTAATATCCGGATCTAACCGGTGGAGAACGAATGAAAAAAAGTAATGTTCCAAAATTTGATAGTTTGTATTCCGATCCTTATCGTACAAGCGAATGCAGTATTGTGAATAATTTATGTTGCATAGTTATTGTCATTGAGTTTAACATGTAGGTGGCTGCATCTTAAAAACATTAGTTTGTATTTTTCCATCATGTTTCTCCTGTCAAGGAATATATATCGTTAATAGTAAGAAACCACAGTATATTGGCATGTTAGGTTTGACTGCACTACTCTCTTCACACTAAACAAACAATGAAGTTGCTTCAACACCATCAACTAACGTCTAAAGGTAATGAAGATAACACAGATAGGAAAAATCATTTTAGATGGCTACTCATTAGATTGTCGTATCGTCATGCATTTGATTCGTTGTGCGAATAGTACAAGGTGACAATGGACGTTATGTGAGTTACCCCAGACAATGCAAAAACGTAACTATAAGAACTAAAATAAATATGTGTTAGGAATGGAGGAAGTAAAACAGGAGCATCCTGTTAGTATGTACTTCAAAGGCGTCAGATTTGTAAATTATTTAAATAACATTCTCCTCAGCCCAAACGCAAATATTATGATACACACACACACACACACACACATATATATATATATATATATATATATATATATATATATATATATATATATATATATATATATATATAGTACAATTTAACTATTGGGTAACTTTGGCTAAATGGAAAATACAATCCATTTTCTGACAATCATCGATAGGGATGGTATGATGGGAACAGGGAAATCAAATGTCACTTTCGCTACAATCTGGCATTTAATAAAGGAACTGCTCACTTGTTCAACATAGGGTGACTGTATGGGTACCAATGGAAATATTACATAGCTTGACATTTTTAACCGATTGCGGGTTGGTGTAGGATATACCAAAGTCATCACGACATTATTGAAAAAATGTAATCGCACACATAATATGGTCTTTAGTGCGATTAGAAATTACAAAGGACCTCTAAAATTATCTCAGGAATACGTAACACAGCTTCCATTCGCTACACTATGCCAATAAATTACACGCATGACTAGTTATAAATTTGGTAATGCAATTCGAAAAACTACCAAGGTTACACAAAGTATGATTTCACATCTGGTACGGGTTCAGTCACCCGCGATAAACGTTTGTAGGGTACCTTGATAATCAGGGTTTGGTAGCTATGTACTACTGACCCAGTTTAGTTTCTAGATATGTTAAAGCGTTCGCAACTTACTGATGCATCAACAAAAATCAAACAGAAGTTACGGAAAAAACGTTATGGGCGCAATGATGTTGTTCAGTTGCAATGTGTATCAACTTCGAAGACATAACTATTACTGATGATGATGTAATTCCGTGCGTGTGTTATATGTAGGGGCAGCAGCGTCATCCTCATCCACATATGGGTTTTTTGCACGCGTATATGTGCCTCGCCATATTAATTCCTGCTCGAAATACATTCTTACTAAATATACGTTCGGAAACACCGGTGAGTAATGGTAACTCGATTTTGGTTTTTGTTGATTGTTTTTAACAACGTATCCGAAAATATTCGGCTAATAAGAAGTAACATGCATAGTCTAATTTGCACACGTGAACGACATTGTCACAACAGTTCTTAAACACGTTAAAAAGCATCAGCACAACGGTTATCAGATATAGCTCGTCATAGTCACTCAATATCTTGCATTCGAATGCGGACCAAACGTTTTTTCTGCTTCCGCTGAGTCGTTGGTTAAAATATCTGCACTTGACAGCAATAGAAAATCGCTTTAATGGGTGGTAACCTGTCCCAGTCGCTCATTTGCACGTACGGATACACATTATTTCTAGTAAACAAGTATGTAAATGAGACAAGAACGCCGTGAAACAATATTGACGGGTTATATTGAAATGTCCCACTTCAAGATTGCTAACAAATTTGTCAAATGACGAATTCAAAATCTGCCATGAGTCAGTAAATTGTATCTGGACCCTGCCAAAACGTCATGCATTTATGTTTAAAACAAATATCAGTTATCTGAGACAGAAGGTTGATCCAGTGCAACTATGGTACTCATCAGTTCATTATGTTAGAATTTTGCATACGGCGTGTAATTTATTTTTCAATCTGCTTTTCGATTTGTGTTAGCTGATGTAAATTCGGTATGTTTTCATCAGGATAAAGACCTCTCGAATTTATAGGTCGGTCAATAACTTCAATCATAGCTATTCTTTCGTTTTTATATCAATATGTTTTGTTTATTTTTGTACATGTTTCTGGTGTTTGAGCATCAGCAGAGAAAGTGAGCTGACTATTTTTCAAAAGCATCCCTCTGCAAAACAGGCTTCTTACGAAACCAAAACTATTATGCCAATAACGTCAAACCGAAGCTTCAAACTAACCGAGATTTTCTTCAGAGGAGTTAGCCTATTTTGTCACTTTATTTTTGTCTTCGGCGTTTTTCAAACAGTTTACCCTGAGAAATACTTATTTGTTATCGCTCCCTCTCTGCTACTGTAAATTATAGTATTACCATATATCAATAAAATAACACAAGATATGCCAACTACACACAACTAAAATATCTCGAACAAGATTAGAAAACATCATTTCGTTAAGACAGCGGGCATCTCATAGGTTTTCATTTCTTCTTCAAGCTTCGTCTGACGTCTGGTCCGTATATAAGGAAGGACTCCTCATAAATCCTTATCTCTCCACAATACATTCCTTTTTGCCAAATGCTTGTATATGTGATCCTGATAATTTTCCATTTTGATTTCACATACATGCATGCGTTTGTGCGGAACAACATCGCCAATATGAGAGTAGACGGCTCTAGTTTCGTCCACATCTTGGGACTGGAAGAGGAGAAATGAATTCAGTGTGCTGCGTTTATTTATAGTGGAAGAGTGGATCGACACGGATTGAATTATTTCACGAATCCTAACACGCGTTTCGAAATTCAGTCACCGTGCGGAGTCTGTCTTACAATCCGAAGAGAGTGGTATATGACGTCACATTATCTATATACGTGAACTTACGTTTGTGAGCCGTGAATTGATGCGACAGTTTTAAATCATCACGGAAACTAAGAATTAAATGAATTGGATTATACCGGCCGTGGAGACGAGAATCGACAGTAAAATTGCGGCTACCAAAGTCAACACAACTTTATATCCATAAGAGACCGATTTTATTTGTGATTTAGTGAATACATTCCTACCATTTCACAAGTATGACAAAATCTACAGTATTTGACAACATCACTTTTGATTTTTGTCCAAAAGACGTAAGTCAAGATCTTGTAATAAGTTTTATTAATCCCTAAATGACCAGCCAAAGGAGTTTCATGGGCCAGGTTAAGTATTTCTTTTCTATAAGGTTTGGAACTACTATTTGATAGTTCACCAACCACTCATCACCAGCAGGTACCTCGCGGGGTCTCCATTTTCTCATAATAATTCCATTTTTAATGAAATAACAGACAGGAACTTAAGTGGCTTCAGCCTCACTTATGGCCCTTTGAAACAAACATGAGATAGCAGGATCTTTTTCCTGTTCCACGACAAGTGACTGTCGTTTATCACCCTGATTAGAATAAAGAGAATGAGTTGTTAAAAGAGGATCACTATAATCAATACCTTTTGATTGATCCGACCAAGGAGTAAAAGTGACCTCATCAAAGGCCTAGCCTATACACGTTTGAGCTAAAGGAATGCTGCCTTGATCAACATCATTCTCAAGAGTTTTCTTTACCATAGCTCTGGTAACTGCACAAGCTTGAAATATAAAAGAGAATTTTTTCTCAATTGGATCAACGTTCTCATCCAAATCAGGCTTGTCAGTTACAAGTGGATTAAACATATCCTTATCTCCAGCTACGTCGTTGCCTAGCAATAAATGAATGCCCTCAACGGGTAAAACCGAGAATGTTCCGATTGTCACAGGTCCTGACAGGAACATAAACAAAACCGCACTCTACTCCATGACTAAGAACACTTTAATTAGAAGAAGACTTCTCAGAAAAAGGCAAACTACCTGACAATAAAAGACTCTGAGAAGCTCCTGTGTCCCTTAAAAATCTTAATATTGGTGGGATTGGCTGAATCACTAATAAGTGATATAGAACCCTTCGATATGAATGGTTGATAATTCTCCTTAATAAAATCAGACTGTGATTTATTAGACCAAACAAATGTATTGTTTTCAATAACTGACCGTGACCGTGACTTCTTAGAAATAAGAGCATTTGGAACAAGTCTGTCTTGATTCTATATGAAATCTAGACAATTGTGTTTAATATTTAATTGTGTGAACCAGGTATTGTGATAACGAGGGTAAACGACGTTATCCAAACATTACCATCTCCTTGTAATGGTAAGAATCGGTTAGCGAATAGCTAGAAGGCAGCAGAGGGGGACATATGTTGATAGCTGTTATACTTAAGTTACTAAACGTTGTCTGTGCAACTGAGATACTACATTATTAAATTAGTATTCTTGCAATGTGTTAATTGTGTTCTCAAATGGCGTTGTCTCATTTTCAACTGTTTGGTTTGGCAGATACATTATGTCATTTCTTCAAATCGTAAAAGTATTGTTTCATTCGCTTAATTAACTGTTACTTCCATGAAGCAATGTAATAACACGTTTACAACCTTTTTAAACGATCACAGTTGCCATCTTTTGACAATATTCCATCCTGAGTTCACACACCCACACCCACCCACCCACCCACATATATATATATATATATATATATATATATATATATAAATATATATATGTGTGTGTGTGTGTGTGTGTGTGTGTGTGTGTGTGTGTGTGTGTGTCAACACAACTGTTTTCCCATCTTCTCATTGAAAGATCATATTCAAATGAATTTATTTCGTAGTGATAAAACCGAGTTGTACAAGCGCACATAGCAATTCATCCCTTTGATCGGTAAGACTTCAACTTTTTTGTACAGATCTTGGTCAGCAAATGCACTACATGACAAATTCAGATCACTATAATTTCACCCTCTCTAATAAGTATGATATGCTGACAGGAAGGAATTCAAGAAAGAAACCAGAAGAAAACAACGCACACACAGTATAAAGCCCATGATCCTAAAATAAGCTAATTCAAGTTACATGTATTAAATTAAATACACAAGCTAAATAACGTACACTATTCAGGCATTTTTTTGTTTTATTTCAGACTCGAAAAGTGTAACTGGATTTGAACCTACCTTGTTGTTCTTCAAATAGGGACCAGCTATAAAGTTGAGCTTGTGTAGAGATTAACGCATAGTCCATAGCTATCACACTAAATGAGACTGTGACGAAGTCAACTGATATGAGTATGGCTACTTTCCTGGTCAGTTATGTCTCGTTATGTTTCCTGTGTGATTACTGTATTTGTTCACGATATCAGCAGTGTGGCCTATCTCGTTCAATTTAACACATCTTTGAATAAAGTTAATATTGCATGCCAGTTTGTCAAATGTGTAATGTGATTGCAACAAGTCATTTTGAGCCCCAGATGATCCCATTTTTGCCGTATCAACATGAATACAAAGTACTTAGTACATTAGGAAACTTCATCATTCAGGTTAAACTTACTTTTAATTATTTAATTTCTACAACTGCCACCTTATTCAGATACAAAGTTTAGCTAAACAGAAATACAGAGGGACAGACGAGGATATGAACAACACACACACACACACACACACACACACACACACACATGAGTACGTAACCAGCATTAGGGCGACACATGTCACAGAGCAGCATTAGGGTGACAGAATTACATCATGTTGTGTTATTAAACTGCAGCACGTATTTGTATATGAATTCATTTAAATAATTTATAAATCCGACTATCAAGCCTAAATATTCATGTTTAAAACAGAAAATAATATTTACAAATGAAAACATACGTGTCGCCTTAATGTCAACACACAACTGCGATGGTCACAACAACCTTATGGCGACAGACTCTTCACACACATATTCTGTCTAGTTCAGCATTCAGGCCACATTTTTTCTAAGTGCAATATTGTTATTCCAAACGAAATATTAAACTAAAATTATATATTAAGATGATCAGATTAATAAATATATGCCTTTTACAACTGTAATACGTATGTTTATCCGCATCGCTATGATGTTATAATCTTCACACACATATTCTGTCTAATCCAGTATTAAGGCGACAGTATTTGTAACTGTCCTATTGTTATACCAAACAAAACAAAGGAATACAATTACAGTATATTTTCAGATTATCAAAATCATAAAAAAATTCCTTTAAAACTCAACGTCTGCTCATCCATTTCCAAACGTGTTTATTTTTTATATATTTTTAAAAAAATGTCATAGGCAGTTAATACACTATAACACCGAAGCTGCACTATTGTTTTCAAGCCACAATATTTTTTTAATTCCTTCTAAAAGTGTGTGTTCATAAAAGTTTTTGTACCAATGAGTAGATGAAAACAATCCCCCTCCCATCCCATATTTTGAAGTGTCCTCAATTAGAGATATGCTTCAAATTAGCTAATAACCGGCATGTTTAATCAGGTTGATACAAATATATTTTAGTGCAATATGTCCAAGCAGCAGAGAGGGTGAACCCTACAACGTTTTCAGACAAAATTTTGATTGAATCATTAAAACGAGCCTTCCTACAATCTCATTTTAACCAAAAAAAATGTCTCAGGGGCAAACCCTACAACGTTTTCAGACAAAAAATTTATTGAAATCTTAATGAGCTTTCCCTACGAAATCTCATTTTAACTAAAAAAATGAAAACGGAGATTTTACGATTTTTTAATCAATTTTGGTCGCAACGATGTGGTCATCCACCCTCTCTGCTGCTAAAGTTTTCAGTTCTGGGTTAATAATTCTTTTACAATTTTAACCGAATATTTGATCAAGTCCTTAGGACGAAAATCATTTATGATTTCACAAACAGACTAATCGCTAACACCTCTTCTTGTAAATCAATCAGATTATTTGACTGGTCGGTGAGTTTGAAATTAATTCTGGTTAATGAATTATTATGGCATCGCATGTACACAGGATTAATTGGGTTTTCAATAATTAGGAATCCTGGAGGAGCTGTTGGTGCAAACGAATAAAAAATATATCCCTGCTGAGCTTGATTTGATTGCTCTAGATTAATCTGATAGCTTCCTTCAATTACATCACATGTTAAATTGAGCGCAATCACTGAGGATATATTCACGTTGAACGGAGCGATATGCCTGACGCCACCGTCTGGGTCATTATTGTGTTTGAGGATTTTTATTTCCGGTGATGTTGTTTTTTTCCATGCATCATGAATTATTTTAAAACCAACATCGATGGCATCACTGAGAGATTTTTGTAGTTCTAGGATATTATATCCTGGTAGTTTGAATGTCGGAATATCCTTCACGGAGATTTTATAGTCTGTTGCAAATCTTGTTCTCGATGTGGGGGTTTTATCACCGAGTATAACTCGAATAATTTGTGAATTAAATGTTTCCATGTCATTGATGATTTTGTTACATGTTTCTACAACACTGATAAATTCATCTCAGGTGAGAGAGCCGGATTTAAGAGATATTAACAACAGTGAAAAATCATTATTCATTTCTGTGAAATTTTTAACGACTTTAGGTTCGTTAACAAAAAGATCTCTCTCTATGATATCCTCCTCTCTTCCAGTTGAGTGATATGCGAAATCAAAAAAATCTACATTGGATTGGTAATCTTAATAACTTTTTAATGGATTATCAGGTTTTATTCTGTCTGTGATATAATCAGATTTTTTAGGTTCGGGTGATACAACAACGGTTTCCTGAGGTGGTAATTCAGGCCATCCTAGTACGGTTCTTATCGAGCTGTTATAGATATCTACGACGTATCCTTCTGTGTTTATCTCAATTGCGGATGATAGCGTCGGTTCATGAACCGTTATAGCGATTTTTGACTCTACTCCAGTAATCGATTTTATTCTACGCGCGAATTCATTATTGATTTGTTCAATTTGGTATGACCCTGTTGGTATCGAAACGACGTTCCAGTCTGGAGTCCCGTCGGGTTTATTCTTATTTGCAAACACCAGTGAATTATTCGGTTGTTGACCACCAAATGATTTTGATCTGATATTAGGCCAACTGTGATACACTCGTAGTTTTGCTAGCGCTATCTCCTTCACTGGGACCGGAGAGGGGAAATTCACACTGAATTCTGGATTCGTTGATGTTATTGATATCATGCTTGTTTGTACTGGGTTCGTATTCTCCACTATTCGTTGAAGTAATTCCTGCGGTGTTGTCATTGTTATTATACTCATGATTTATTTCTAATTTTGGTATCGATGAATCATAAATACTGACCATCACTGAGAACTCACAATCTGGTAATGTTGATATTATTGAGATCATTTTGTTTTTTGGGTTCGTGTTTTCTGATTCCATCGGTGTTGTCATTGTTAGTATACTCATGTTGTCGCTCTAATTTCGATATCGCGGAATCAAAAATACTGACCATCGCTGAGAATTCACTATCTGATATAATCGTATTATCGAGTGACGACGATATCATCAGGGATAACTGCGAATATGCGGTTGATGCAATATGAAATTGAAGTAAGTAATTCTGCAATTTACTCTGGCTGCATGATGATATCTTTTTTGCTATCCCGGTTGATATACCCCCGATTGTAGCCACCGCAGAAATGCAAATTGGAACTACGACCGGGGCAATCATTGTAACAGATGCTAGTATTATTCCGGCACCAGTGAGAACGCTTGACACCGAGTATATAATAACATCAATTGCGGTGATTCTTCGTCGGTATTTTTTTATTTTTATTTGATACTCCTCAGTGAGGATTTTGAGTCTATTCTGAAATTCTCTGACCTGATCATAGCGACATTGAGTTGATGAAATCATTTTTATTTTAAAAACACTAGCGTTTTCAATTGTGAAATCCGAACGATTTAGTTATTTACTTAAATCCGCTACGAATTCCACATACCATGATACCGGAGTTCTAGCCAAATGTTTATCAGTAGATGTTATCGTGAACTTTTCAGTTGTATCCTTGTCGATGATCGTTGAAATCGTATTGTTGACCCCGGATGAACTCGACGATGATATATTAAATTGAGTCGTTGTTACTAGTGTTAATCGATAAATACCCTTAACGGTTGCAGTGATATCTAATTTGTTGTTTGTAGGTGTCCACACAAATGATCCGTGTTGGATTGTATATACTACGTTATTGGTTTTCTCATGAGGAATTTTTGTTTTTTCAATGATTGTTATCATCCTCGAAAAATCACCTTTGACGGCTTCGATGAAAGTTTTCGTCTCATCGATGGATTTTTTAATATCCGGGAGTTTTATTTCAATTTTATCTAACGGGGTTCCAATAAATTTATCAATGATATTTCTACGAAATGATATAAACTGTTTTCCGTTTTCTTCAATTCTAGATTCAAGTGTTGTTAGTACAACCACAGAATTGTTTAACTCATCGTTGAGAGTTTTTAATCGATCTGTAATCGTCGAAACGAGTCAACCCGGTTTTAGTTTACCCTGATCGGAAAATAACGCGATAGTATTTTCGATTGCGTTTTGTTGTTTAACCAAAATATCATCCAGAGAAATATTACTGGTTTTCAATTTACCCTGATCCGAAAATAACGCGATAGTATTCTCGATTGCGTTTCGTTGTTTAACTAAAATATCATCCAATGACACATCACTGGAATTCAATTTACCCTGTTTGTCTTGAAATACAACTATTTCATTAGGATCAACATTTGTTAAGTTCAACGTCTCAGCTATTTCATCTTTGATTAGTTTTTTTACATCCTTGACAGAATCAGGTGGTGCAGTGTCATCGGGTTTGGGTTTCAAAGATCTCCCCCAAATATCAATCATGTTATTGTAAAACTCTTTCTCTCTCTAAAATCGTTTCGATTTCCAGCGATTACTAGTGTATTCATTAACGACAACATGTGGTTGTTTTCCGCTTCGGTTACTCAAGGAGTTAGAAATAGCGTCAAGGACTTTTAATACTTCGCTGCCGCATATTGGTGGGTCAATCATCGTTTGTGTTGGTAGCGTAGAATACCAAGTCTTCATTGGAAGGGTTTTTATATACCGCATAAACTCTTTTGGTGGGGCTAATCCATATGAATCAAAATAGACAATCCCACGTGGATCAATAGCGTATGCAACCCAGTGAGTTCCAGGTCCGGTGCTGTTATCTAAATTAATGATTCCGGTTTCAACGCTGTTTGGTTGATGTGGTAATTGATCTTTCATAAAGACACCTCTGAAGTTTTTAATCGCGAGTTTTTTAGCAGCATCCATTAAATCAAAATTGGACATAGGAACCATAGGTTCCTGAATTAATAAATCGTTCCTGGTAGTCTTAGACCCTTTCCGCTGTACCACGAATACGGGGTTCCTGGTAGTCTTAGACCCTTTCCCTTTTTTTATATCCTTTCCCAGTTGCCTTCTTTAGTGCCATTCCTGCTGCAGTACCAACGGCTCCTAACGCTGCCGCTTTAGCCACCGCTGGGGCTGCTGCTGCAATCAATGCTGGAATCGCAGCTAACAACGGAAATATACCGCCTGTTTTAATCATATTTTTGATAGCAGCCGCAGAGAGAGTAATCTGAACACCTTTTTTGGCTGCAAGTGCATCATTGAAATGTTTCACCTGACGAGTTGTCAGCGATAGTTTATTTGCACCACCAGTCATTTGGTTGGGTTTCAACGTGATTGTGGTTCCACATTTTTTAGCTGATTCCGATTGCAATTTTTTTAATTGACCGGGAGTTAATGCAACACTAATAACACTATATGACATGTAATACATAATAGATTGATTCTAATTCAATGAAAAATCGAGAAAATCAATCAAAGATTTTCCACTGGTGCATCTACCACTCTCATTCTTCCATCGACACCTTCGCGTAGCATTGATTTATCACTGAGAATGACAGCAACCGCTATATAATTCGGGATAAGGATAGGAGGTACCCCACCAACTGGTGGACCAGTCGGACGGGTTACACGGGCTCTAAAGTGTATATCAACGACAGATTGTCTTGTTAAATCAAGATGTTCAAGTGAAAAGTAATAAATCGGATAGAGGCTTTTAAAATCCTATTGCGATATTTGCAAACCAGTATCCACATTTTGATCACGTGCCATAAATGACAACAGGTTATGATAGACACGTGCAATATGATTCTGACCGTAATCAAGTTGTATATCCTCGGATGGTTCCTGCTGTCCGTTTATTCTCAGCGAGACTTCATTAACACCTAACTGATCAAATATCATATGGCTTCGTTCTTGATTACCAACTCGCGCATTATTCTGTAACGCTACGAATATATGACGTGGAGCTGAAACACCTTGTTTTGATGCCAGGTGCCATGTGAATGTACCATCAACACTGTCTTGTTTAATATCCGTAGTCACTGATAACCAACTCAACAATGCTTTTCCTCCTTGGTCCATAAATGATAGTAGTCGCTGTTCTTCTGTGATTGATGGAGTTAATACTGGCATCCACAATGATAGTTTTGTTAAAATGACTTTACCGGGAGCAACCCCAGCATTACGCCAGATTGCATCATCATCAGTACCCTTTCGTACAAGCGCTACTGTGTGTTTAGCTCCATAAATAACTTTTCGGACGTTTCTACAGAATCCAAATATATGGTGCAGTGGAATCGCACATGAAAATCGTCGACGCTGCCCATGCAACGTTGCTACACGTGTTGCAAATCCTAAATTGAGATTACCATTAACGCCTCCGAGAATATCAAACGCAGCTCCGGGTCTAGTTCGACGTTCTGGATTAGCTGCTTCCTGTTGATCGGCTTCTGCATTATCTCTTGCTGTTAACACTTTAATGAATTGAAGGTGATCAGCGTTATCAGAGGTATCCTTTGCAAACATCATAGATGGACCCGCTGATCTTGTATAATCATCAGAATATCTCGCTAACCCTATGATTGTTGTGGCCACATCAACTTCACGGTCAATGGATTCAATTTCTTTTCCATCAATGAGATATCTAGCGCTTTCAAATAACGCCATTATGCCGTTATTAACAAAACCAACTCGGACATTTGCGTTATTGTCATATGGGGTATCAGCTGCAACATTTGTTACAAGTTCTCCTTCTACTTCAATAAATGCCTCACACGGTAGAAAATATTTACTGGTATCATGAACTTGAAGTTCAATTCGCGATCGGAGATCTGGTTGTACTGCGTGATAAGAATAAAATTGAAAATCGCGTACAGAATCATTCTTGCCAACTGGGGCATCCATATCAAATGCTGGATCAGGTGACCTTTTGAACATTTTATTCTATTTATCAGAGTCTAAATCACGATTTTTCATTTCATCGTCGTGTTTTTTTAAAGCCACTTCCTGCTATCATGTTTGCTATCATGTTATTTTGGTCCCCTTGATTTACCAAGGGAGTCACCATCGACGCTAATTTTTCGTCTACTGCGTTATTTATAATTCTACTAACACTTGCAGGCATTTCCGCTGTAGACGGTAACGGTTTCTTTTTTCGTCTCACTAATGATGTTATTTTATTCTTCGCAGCTGAAAACGCTTTTCCCGCAAGATCTATAACAGCACCAATACCCTTATCACGAATAACATCAATTGCTTTCATTCCTAGTTGTTTAGCCAACGGCATCACTTTTGGAGCCATTCTCGCAAATAACCCTGCAATGATATTGCCTAAACCATCTCCGTAGTATGCTCTATAAACCGGAAACCGTGAATTAACTACGTAGACGGGGGTTGGTTTATCATGATTGTAGTGTATGATCATTATTTGAAATCAGAAACAATTTTTCAATTGGAAACGCTAGCGTTTTTATTCAATCCCGGTGATTAATCACTGTGATAATCCTCCACTAACTCGCCAATGAAATCTCGATATGTGCTGATATCTATGATACCACCCTGAAATAATCGTCTACAGATATCAGCTGCTTCATTAATTATTTCCGTTGAGTTATTTCCAGCTCGGAAACCTCCTACAAGAACTTCTAATCGTGATATATCATTGATAACACTACCAGGACATGTCGTGGTAGAGTCAAAGACATCCTTTGGATTTCCAATCGAATATCCCTTTCCGCTTGTTTCCTCAGTTGTACCAGTTGCGCCCTCACTATCATCAAGTAATTTCCTTTGTCGGCCTCGACTTTGTTGTTTTTGTATACCATAGCTATCAACTCCTACTTTAAAAGATCTATACTCAACTGTATCCTTTTTCAAATTACCAGTAATCCCCTTATTCGTTTTATATAACGAATCTACCCAGTCATCTCGTTTAATTCTACTGTTTTTATACTCGTCTTTTAAAAACTCTTCCCTTGAATAATATTTTTGTGCAGCGAAAACGCCAAAGTCCGCATAATCGTTGGGTTTTATTAATTGATGTCGTTTGATTTCTGTTATAGCTTCTTCGGTGAGTTTGTCTATAAAGGGGATACCTTTTGGGGTGACGACATCAACAGGTTGTGGCTCAGGCGCAGAATCATCAATATCAGCTAATCGTTCATACTCGCGCTGAGTTTTTATATCACTGGATAGCTGTTGTATCCCTGCGCGTGTTTGTCCGGTCTCTGCTGCTATCTTTTCAAGCGTATCAAGCAGCGGCGCCTTCTTTACTCGTTCTCGCTCAGGAATATCTCCGTATATCGCTGCTTCAGTTAACTTTTTCACATCTTTGGTCGCACTTGTTATCGGAGTAAACAGTTGTTCACTTGACACAGAAAAGTCAGTCTGCGCTTGTTGTCGTTGTTGCAGTTTATTCCGTACAGAGTCACGAATTGGTACAAATCTCCTGATTGCATCCAGTCGTTCACGAGCGAATCGGGTTGTTAAAGCTTCATTGACCATTTTTTGAAATCAGAAACAATTTTTCAATTGCAAAACAATTTTTCAATCCCGACCTAACACCATCGTGGAAGTGTTTTAACATCTCTATCAATGATGGGGAAAGTGTCATAATTGTATATAAAAATAATTAATATCACACTTTCCCCACTTTTCCATTGATCAATCCGAACCAGCCATCAATTTTTTATTCACTGATTTCAACAGTTTTAATCAAAAAATGCTAAAAAAAAATTAAAATCTCTATGAGGGACGGTCACAATCAAATAATGATAAATGGTTGGTCAATCAAAATTGTTCATTTTCTTGAATTAACGCCCGTAGGTTTCTAACTTTAGAATTAACCTCCTTTTTCAATTCGTATTCGTACCCCAATTCTTTTCGTATTCGTTCTACGATGGTATACAACGGAGCGAACACACTTACGTCACTGGAAAATGCGAGAGAGTCCTTAATAGAATTCTGAATTCTTTTGATGAGCGCATACTTCTTTGGTAGCATATACTTGTTAGTGCTAACTCCGTATTCTATATCCTGAAAATCAGACATGATTTGATCAGGATTTAACCCATCTGATAGTTCAATATCCCAACTTTTCAATTTTGAAATCTCGGATATGATGCTATTCATGTTTTCAGAATTCATTATTCTATAATAATGATATATTTCTAAATGAAAAATATGACGCATTAGACATAACTAAATTGAATTTTTTGTCCCGTCCTTTTTGAAATAGCCGATCGACAAACCCCCTCTGCAACGAATCGTACTGAGGCTCTACAAATATTGAAATACTTGCCGGCTTCATATATTGATTTAAATATTTTTTCTTCGTTAGTTGTTGTATTCAAAGATTTTACTGGTCTCGCTTTTTTTGAACAAATGCCAGTCTCTCCTCTTTTCAAATTCTCACTTTGTGTGATAGCTTGCAGATTTGATAAAGAATTGTTCCTTGGATTAGAATCCTTGTGATCGATAACAAAACCATTTTTGATCAATCCATTGAAACATTCAAATACGAAACGATGATTGTAATATTTCTTCTTTCCAACAGTAAAGAACAAATACCCCATACCATTATCCCACCCAACTGGGTTCTTCAGTCTACAGTGTCTTACAACACCATCACTGGATGCTTCATAATTTGTACTCACTGGGTGTGGTCTGAATTCCTGGTTCATTAGTATACTATACTATTTGTCTAATTCATTGACTGATCCATTGCAGTGATTCATTATACATAAACCTTTCATTTAGACACTTGTTTTTAGTATAGCATGAGGGAGTTCAAGAGATTGCCTTCGAAAAATGCTGAATTCAATGCTGATAAGGAGTTTAAGAGATTATTGAAAATCAATCCTAGATTTAATCTCGATAAACCCAAAAAACGTAACAAACGTCCAATAGACGGAAACATGAAAGAGTTTAAGAGATTATTGAAAATCAATCCTAGATTTAATCTCGATAAACCCAAAAAACGTCCAAGAGACGGAAACATGAAAGAGTTTAAGAGATTATTAAAAATTAGTCCTAGATTTAATCTCGATAAACCAAAAAAACGTCCAAGAGACGGAAACATGAAAGAGTTTAAGAGATTATTAAAAATTAGTCCTAGATTTAATCTCGATAAACCAAAAAAACGTAGTAAAATCAATCCTAGATTTAATCTCGATAAACCCAAAAAACGTCCAAGAGACGGAAACATGAAAGAGTTTAAGAGATTATTGAAAATCAATCCTAGATTTAATCTCGATAAACCAAAAAAAACGTCCAAGAGAGATTACCCCTGGAAAGATGCTCAATTCAATCTCGATATAGTTTCTAATACACCAAAGAATACAATTCTTGATAAAGCCATGATTAGTAAAATCAGAGACTGTTTTAATGAATTCAAGCGTGATGGAGCATCTTATTGTTGGTCAACATTTCGAATTGATGGTGTTGTTGATGCTACCATGAATGATGAAAAAGCAGCAGTGATAATTTCACGTGTTGGGGAAAAAAGACATTTTTTCCGGATCAAATTCATTATCGAAGTCGATGGCAAATGGATTATTAAGGATAAATTTGAACCAATCCTCAAGAATAAAAAAGCTGTCATTGTGAGTAGAGATTCCAAACCAGGGATTCTAACCGGCATTGACAAACCATACTACGAAAGATCTTATCCCGTAACAGCAATGGTTTATGGGATATATCCGTTAAATGATAAACCCGATATCGCAAAACTAGCTCCTATGAAATATTCGTCAGGGCTTAATTGTGTAGCAGAACGAATAATAGAACACTTCACAAATGCATCCCGAGGAAATAAACTAACTGATCTGCGACGTAGGAAAATAACCGAGTGGGAACTGACAGTGAAACAGCATGGTGCAAAGATTTATGATATAGCTAAATTAGAAACATCATTACGATTCCCATTAACCGTTATGACGATAACCGGAGAGGTTTTATACGAACCGAAATATAACAAAAATGGAGCGCCAATACAGATTATTGATCATAACAAACACGCGTGGACACCTGCGGTAACAATATTTCCACGAGAACGAACCGTGAAATATATCCCTAAGGAGTTCGTCGGGGATGTTTTCTATGAAGAGAAATTATTCGATGCTATTCATGCGTTGTGTAAGGATGATCCTGTGTCAGTGTGGTTACTTAGAAGTGATGAAGAATTCGATCAATTTGTAAAACCAAATGGTGAATTATATCGCATTGAAGAATTAGATAACAGAATGAGAAAAATCGCTAGTGATTTTTCACCGGAGAATTCCCATGAAAAACTACTCACGGATAGTTTTACTATTCCATCAGTGGTAGCTCACTTCGCAAGAGAAAAAAACTCATGGCGTCCAACACGAAATGATTTTCTCGAGGATGTTAAATTGAGTTGCGTCAAATTTGGTCATGGAGGACTGTGGAATACGTAATACTCACGTGATGGTATGATTTCAATTGATATATCCGCGTGTTATCCCGGAAGTTTTCTCGGGTATGGGGAATGCGCTGAGTACTTCAAACGATTTGGACACCCCACGCATGAAATGACTCGTGTTGCGATTAATGGACCATTGCCTGATTTTGATTTAACTGGATTCGCTCGTGTGATATCATTTGAATTAGCTACAGGGTTACATCCGTGTAGTTATGTTTGGCTCGGTAGACACCTATCTGAAAAACACTGGATGCCAATAGTGCTATTGAGATATATGATTGATTGTGGCATGCTAATATCGTTGATTGTTTCCGAGGCTATTATATGCTATCGAGCTCAGAAAGAAGTTTGGCTACCACAACCCGATCTAGATCGTATAATCAGCGAACTACGAAAACAGTTTCCAGATTTCAGTGAAGAAGAAATCATAAATTGGTCTAAGAAGTTATTTGAAATTAAAAAAGAACAAGCAAAAGATCTCGGAAGAAGAATAATCGGTAAATTTACCCAGGGTGGACGATACGACAACGCAAAATACTCTTCGCGGTTGATCATAGATGTCGCTGAATACGATTTTATTGTAGCGGATTTAATGAAATAGGGAAAACTTGTATCCCGTAAGGATGCTTTTCTATCCAATGGTGAGAAATTAGGTACGGTTGTTACCTACTGTGATGGATATAATTCCCAGTAAACACATTTGAGAAGTTCAATGTTAGCCTATGCTTCTATTAATCTATTTTCGATGATAAATAGATTTCCTAATACCGCGGTTAGAGTGGCCACTGATTCGATGTATATACACAATAAGTACAAATCAGCTGTAGCGGCATTCACAGATCCCGAAGAAAATTGGGGGCGTTGGCGATTTAAAAAGGAGATGCTACATGAGTATTGTGAATCCGCAGACGTTGCCATGGATGATAAATATCTTTGTTGTAACCCTATTGAAATTCAATCAGAACTTTCTAATGCACCACCGGTATCTGATCCAGTATGTAGATATAAGACAGTTTATTTAAACGGTTGTGGTGGGTCAGGAAAGACAACTCGTGCAATTGAATTATTTCGTCGTGGAAACGCTAGCGTTTCTAACATGATTGTGCTAACACCGACTCACAGACTCGCCTGAGAGATGATACAACGAGGGGTAAATGCTTGCACTTACCATAGTTTCTTTCGATGGAAGGGTGACAAATGGACTCCTGAGCGTATGGGTGATAAACTCATTCATGAAATCATAATTTGGGATGAAATATGCACAGTGTCATTAGATGTATTAAACACATTTCTTGAGTGGTTGTTAAACAAAAACACAAAAGTCGTCATGTGCGGTGATCACGGCCAACCACCACCATTTGTCGGTGCATCTCCACATGAATGGCTAAAGGGTTTTGTAGACTACTATGAAGAAATCACCACTGATCATCACTGTTCATCACTTGATGAACGATTACAAGAATTTAAGAAACTAATTAGATTACAACCGGATAGAATCCAATGCGAAATAGCGCGTGAAGTGATTTCAGAAACTCCAATGAATGATTTCTGGGAAACATGGAGACCAAACGATTTGATCATTGCAAGTAGAAAAATAGTCAGGGATACACTTCAGATGAAGTTATTTGAATTGCATAAAGAAAAATTTGCAACGCTTCCAGTACCCCTTTGTTCTAGGCCATCGGATACACGAAAACAGAACATTGAAGTTGATATTCCAGGACAGAGTGAAAAACAAATTCTCGTATTAAATGATATTGTGCTGGTTGATATCAATGTCGTTGAAGATGCATTGCGTGCTAATAAATCCCCGTGGACGCTAGGATACGCAGCAACAATACACTCTTCACAGGGATTGACTATATCGAATACAATTGTTTGGATGGTAGATAATCACATCGAATGGTCGAATTTAATCTATCTCGCAGTATCCAGAGTACGAAACATAAATCAACTTCGAAGAGTTGTTTTCGATGATAATGACACAACAATAAGTGATATTGATGTTAGCATCATTAATAAAAAACTCTCCGGTTACAAAACAACAGGACAAAAAAAAACAACGAGAATTTTATATTGATGCTGAACTAATAATCACTTTGAAGAAACAACAGAATAATCAGTGCGCGAGTTGCAATTGTATAATGCGTTGGCAGTATTCGGATAAGGATCCTCGCCAATTCACCGTAGACAGAAAAAATGACAATCTCGGTCATGTCAGAAATAATGTGATGTTGACTTGTCTTGAGTGCAATAGACGCAACGGTGCTAGTTAAGACCATGCGGTGGCAATTGAGTATCCTCGGGAATCACTTGTAGTTGTTGTCGAGTAAAACCCCGCTGAGGGGCAGTTGAATCCAGTTTATAGACTGGAGGTCTACCAGTTGATCGTGTTATACTAGATATCTTATGCGTAGTGACGCTCCAAATAGGATCAGTAGCCCTTTTTCTACCCCCTTCAAGCTCTCCTGGTTCGTATAAGTACCTCACAATGACACTACTACCAAGAATTGGTTCTTTGAAATCTTTTTGTGGTTGTACGGGTATTGACTTCTTTTTAATCGCGTTGATAGGTTTCATGTTGATTGTTCTAGTAATCTCGTTATTCAGTGCAGTAATCACAGATGGTAATCTTTTAACCCATTCACGGGATCGCTTTTCTTGAATGAATTCTTTTGCGTATAGATATCCAAATAACCGCTCAGCAATTGTCCGATTAAATCGTTCTACAATGGCCTGATCGCGATGTAGCGCAGTATGCTCTCGTCGTATGGTGACATTATGATGTTTCATTGTAGATAACACTGCACCCTGAAATTCCTTGCCAGGATCAACCTGCAATAGATTAGGCCAGTACAGAGGACCTCGTCGATAAATCCTTTCAAATGCAGAAGCGACTTCAGTGGCTGATTTTGTTTTTAATGGTTCTGCTTCTTTGTATCGACTCGCAACATCAACTAATGTTAGCGCGTATTTGTAACCACGATCATGTGGCAGAAATAATATATCAGCCTGATGAACTTCATTAGGAGCGGTCACATCAAAATGCGAGAATTGAATTTGTTTACGCGGTGGTAGATAAATTTGCCATAGTGCCTGTTTGGATAACCAATTAGCCGCAGTGGTTTTTTTCACTTTTGCAGCACTAGCGAGTTTATTGATTGCAGCGTTACCCCTCCAGTATCCCCTCGGAGAATAATAAATTGATTCCATATTATTAATTACCAGCACCTAACATCAATTTACTTTTCATAGCCGATTTTATCAAAAATGAAGACAATTTTTCTTTGAAGGATTTATCAGGAATAGCATTTAACGCATGAATTAATTTCACATCTGCTAGATGCCTGTGTTGCAGATTGCTGCTTTTATAAGCAACATCATGAAGGTGACAGGCCTTATCAATGGCGTTTATTGGTTCTTCACCGGGGTTGGGTTGATTTTGATTATTGAGTCTGATATCAAGTCTGGTTCCCGGTCCACAGTAGCTATATCCTGGAAGGTGCTTTTCTCCGGGGTATTTTGCCCATGGGGTTCCAGGGAGTTTTGCTAATTTGGCTGCGATATCACCTCCTCGTTTTTTTTTAAAGGTTCCTTGGGTTTAGAAACAAATCTAAATTTCTTTGTACTACATTGTACGCATTTACCAGAAAGCGCTGATCGGTTATTTTTTGTTGTAATCGTCGTCAAGTCATCTGTGCCAGTACGCGTTTTACACTTCACACAATATAGATCCATAATTTATGTATAGAAATATGGATATAATTGATTTTTCAGCGACTAAAACAAGAGAACCAATTAAGCATCATGCAGCGCTACCAAACTCTATCCGGATGATTATAATCGGGCCATCTGGATCCGGTAAAACGCAATTGTTACTCAATTTAATAATGAGATGGATGAAGTGGGATAAGTTGTATTTAATTGCCCCTAGCGTAGATGATCAACGATGTTATGAAGTGTTAAAGGATTTTAACGAGAATGCATCAGAAATTAAGGGTGAGAACGCCATTGATTTTATAACCGATATCGATGAAGCACCGAGTATTGATGATATTGATGGAGATATTAACAATTTAGTCGTATACGACGATATAATGCTGGATAAACAAAAGAATCCTGCTAGAATATTTTCCCGTGGGCGTCACAAAAACACTGACGTGATATATGTCACTCAACGCTACACTCAGGTTCCAAAAGTCATCAGAGATAACTGCAATTTATTGTCTGTATTCAACGGAGTTGATACTCATACTCTTAGAAATATTTGGCAGACATGGTGTTCTGATATGGACTTCAATCAATTTCGAGATTTCTTTAGTCATGCTCAGTCGACTCCGCACGGATTCGCAACAATAAATTTGCATGATCCTCGGACACGATATCGTATAGGACTTGATCAAATATTTGGTTAAAATCATTTGTTATTTTTTGTTAACCCAGTGATGAAATCACTAAGCAGCAGAGAGGGTGGATGACCACATCGTTGTGACCAAAATTGATTAAAAAATCGTAAAATCTCCGTTTTAATTTTTTTAGTTAAAATGAGATTTCGTAGGGAAAGCTCATTAAGATTTCAATAAATTTTTTGTCTGAAAACGTTGTAAAGTTTGCCCCTGAGACATTTTTTTGGGTTAAAATGAGATCGTAGGAAGGCTCGTTTTAATGATTCAATCAAAATTTTGTCTGAAAACGTTGTAGGGTTCACCCTCTCTGCTGCTGTCCATTAATCAATAAAGGCAATCAAATGTAATTATTTCATGTTCTAAAGGTACGCGGAGGTTTGACCACAGGTGCTTTGACCATAGGTGGTTTGACCATAGGTGGTTTGTCCACAGCGGGGGTTTGACCATAGGTGGTTTGACCACAGGGAGTTTGACCATAATATGAAAAGACTATGATTAGTTGTTGGAGCATTAGATGTAAGTATATTTGGGGATTAAAGTGAGGGATTAAAAGTTGCGTAAAGCATATCTTCAGGGATTATAATTTGCGGCATTTAATTCGCTAAAATTTGTATAGTTGAAGGATTATAAGTTGCGTAATGTATATCTTAACGTTATCAAGGGATTATATTTGCGTGCTATTGCACATCTATCATTTAGTTAACCACAAAAATGTTATTCCAATAGCTATAATATTTGCATGACATTAATGTTTTGATTTGATTTTATCATTTATATGCGGTACGTAGTTTGTAGGACTGAGTGTAATTTTCTAGTAGATCTACAGCCTTAATTTGTGAAACGTTGGACTTGTTGCCTAATTTGTGTTTATTTTCTGTTTAATAATAAATCGAGTAGGCCTGGCACCAGCCTTTATGTGGACCGAAAACAAGCTGTTATTGACCTTTATTTATTACATGTTAATTACTAATTAGCATTCACTTATTGGCAACTCAAAGAAAACTTGTCACATAAAATTTCATTAACTGAACCATAATTTTAAACTCTAAATAACAGTTTATTATTATTATAAAAACCACATGTGGACAAACCACCTATGGACAAAACCCCGGTGGTCAAACCCCCGCTGTGGACAAACCACCTATGGTCAAAGCACCTATGGTTAAAGCACCTGTGGTCAAAGCACCTAGAACCGTTCTAAAAGTTTGCTCCAATATTTATCACAGGCTGAATTAGCACATTTCTTGCAGCATCCCGCGTGATAATGAAAAGTATCTACCGTTTATGAGCTGTATGTGTTTGTGTACATTCACATAGAAAATATAGACAGAACTCATACTTCTCCATCTTATTGCAAGTTACAACAGCACTTAAAAATGTGAACAAAAGAAGACTTAAAAAAAATAGCATGTATAATGTTGGATTTTAACTCAATTTGAAAATATGAGTAATGACATACATACATATAGACCACTAACGTGTTTCTAAGGGGTGGTCTATTGCACTTTCCGTTACGGATTTACTGCCGTCTCACCTCTGTCTGCGTGGGCTAGAATCTAAGATTCTGCTAATGTAGTTATGTGAGATGTCTTGCCAGTAGCTTCTCGTGGGTCGGTGGTTCTTTCCGTGGTTTTTCCCCATGTTCTTCCTCCAATAATACTGGCCGCCATGTATAGCCTATTGCGTGCTGAAAAATGGCGTTAAACCCTAAATAAAAAAACACCACACAAACTTGCTTACATATAGAATATGTAAATTTCTTTGTCAAAATATTCTAAATATATATATATATATATATATATATATATATATATATATATATATATATATATATATATATATATATATTGACGAGCAGTGAAAATGCGTATTCTAATAGAGTGAATTATAAAGATTAGTATTGTCTATAGTAAAATAAAGATGATGTTTTCTTGGTATAAGTGAATAAAATATATATTTCATTAAATGTATTTTAACAATTGACGAAGTAAAAAGTTCATTTCATATTGAATATCGATTGTTTAAAACTCTTTTAACTGTTCAGGTCAGTATTATTAAATGCATCTAAAAGTTACCAATTCGTGTCACACAGAGTGCTTAAAACGAATTAGGTACTTTTAGTTACATTTAAATTGGAAATTTGCCGAGTTACAGATACGAAAAATTTGCTATGAGGAAAGAACTATGAGGTTTTCACCGGAGAGATTAAATATATCGTTTATTTACTTATTCATTCGGACCAAGCAAATTTTATTTTAATTTTATACTCAGATATATTGATTATAAATCTTATAAGATTGATAGCAGATTTCTTACTGTATCCCAAGAGCAGCACAGTTGGAGGGGTTTGGGGGTTGGGTTGGCCGAACTTTTTGGTGAGGGTGCAAAGATTCACTCCCATAAGACCCAATAATATATCTGGGCCCTGGTTGATTTATTATTTACCCAAATCCTCGTTTGCAAGATCTAGCTGGTGTTTTGAACTCCATATGGGCTAGACCAATAAGTGGATTGGGGGAAGAGCTAAGACTAGAACTGGTGGGTCAGCTGACCTTTGTTAAGCCTCCTCCCACACTTCTGCCAAAGCCCCGATTCTACAATCGGGCCATGTAGCAAAAATAGATTTATTTGTTGTCAAAAGCCCGAACACTGTATATAAGCCTGGATGGCAAGACTCCTGTGTATTTTATTGTATTGTTTTTGGGAGGCACCAGATAGATGTCCACCACCCCACCCCCCTCATTTAATACATTTACATTTTATTTTGAATTTTGAATTTCCGGCAAAGTCCAGTGTACTAAGTCTTAATTTTTTGGGGAAAAAAATACCAAAAAATTACAAAACATTGTTTTTAATGACTATTAAATTGTTTCGATCTTTGTCCTTTTTATATTTATTTCTTTTGAGAACGACTGTGTTCGAGACGGGTCCGAACATTTATTAAATTTAAATTGTACATTAACCGCCTCGAGTTTGGTCGTCTCTATTTATTTATATTTAGGTTCGTAATTTTTTTTAAATTGTTTATTTGGCCCTTTACACAGGGCTCTCTGAGTAGTTTGGGAGCTACACAGTGAAAGAGAAAATGCAAGATTGCCTGGTTTTGAATAGTACTCACAAGCGACTTTTACCTTGTTTTCTTTCAGGGCATGCACAGTGGGAAAACACTTCAAAACTCTTATGCTACTCTATACTTACTGTATTAGTGTGTTGTCTGCATCATGTTTCTCTGAGTGGATTTTTCCCCCGACTCTTCACGGGCCAGTCCACTTCGCGTAGCGCCATGTGATTTAGCCCTTTGACTTCCTCATCTCGTACTTTCCAGTTAAGGTTCCCTGTCCCCCACCCCCATTGTGCTCCTACCCTAGTTATGTGTTCCAATAATTATGATTTTCTCTCATAGTTTCCAATAAAAACTATTTGATGTTGTATACTAATTTCTTGCTAAAGTTTCCGTCTAAATATAGTATTTTTTGTTTGCATAATTGAGTTATTCTTACTTTAAAAGTTATGTCAACTCTTTTCTTTCTATTCTTATCACATTCAACCATGACATATTTTTTTGGAGGGGGAATGTGTGAATTTTTACTGTGAGAGGACAAGAGATAAAATTCACTACAGGCTCCGAGCGGATTTTGAAAGAGATTTATTCGTAAAAAGGTGTGGTCCAGGCAAGCCGCTACTACTGGCTGGGTGACGAAACCACAAAGGGAGAAATTAGCTTTTAGACGTATTGATGTTACGTAACCTGAGACGTATGCTGAGAAAAAGAAAGAGAGGAAAGTGCAGTGAGACGTTTACACTTGTGAGGAAATTTTGTCCATTGCTAAAATTCTAACGTGTTCAGATTGTATCCCGAGACGGATATCCCGAGAGCAAGTATCATCTTTGAGATCTAAAGTTCAGAACAGCAACAGAGGAAACGGAAAGCTGAGGACTAGCAGATTATGAAATCGTACGTTGCGTTGACTTCGATTGTTTAACTCGATCCTATGATGAACTAAAGCTATCAGTAATAAATCGGCTATTTAAATTAAATCTATTTGAGTTTTATTGTAATTCGGTGGAAGTTTTATTTATAAAAGCAGAGTACATTCTTAATGAAAGGAATTTTCACAATTGTTTAAGTAATTGATTAAATTGTTTATCTCTACAGGGCCTCGTATTTGTTTGTTCATTATATCAGCTCAGATCACTATATTTATTTCCATCTATAAGTTTCACCACTTATCTTTACTCGAACCTTGGCAATTATATCGAGGGCGGTCATCTCTTAGATAACGAGTAACAAAAAGGGGTGGGTTATATTATTTCTTATTATATTTATGCAACCCCGTGACAGTGGGCAACAAATATATATAAATCATCACCCCCGCACCTATACACCTCCCTATCTCATTTCCCTTATTTTGCTGAGAGCCCATTTCTACCTGGTGATTTTTTTTTCTTAATTTCCTATTGTTCTTATAATGTTTTCTTGCGTGACGAAATCTTCACATATGTTTTAATGTTCTGTAGATATTGTCTCGCATTTTATCTCTTGTAAATATTCGTCCATTTGGCACTTATTTCTTGTGATGTGTAGAGTTCTCCGTAATAGTCTTGTATGTGTTTTAGTATTCTATTTTGCCTTTTGTTATTCTCTCCTCTTTAATATTGAGCGATTCTAAAGATTTGTTCTTCTCCCAATCTTCTTAGTTCTTTCATTTTTTATAGACCCTCTGCAATTTTGTATAGTTTTGTAAATTTTCCCGCTTTAATCTCCCTCCCTTTATGTTCTTCCTTTTTCTTTTCATTAAGCTTTTCCTCTGGTGTTTATTTTTTGTATTCTGATGTACATGTTTTCATTAAATTTTCTATCGTTTCTTTCTCTAATTTTATTTTCCCTATCCTTAATTTTGTATAGTATGTTGCTATATTTTTTAATCTCCCTTTTAAAGTGTCCAATTCTTTTATTATGTACAAATTATCTTTATTTGTACAAATTTCTATTCCTTTCTTAATTTCCTGACCAAAGTCTATGTTATCTAAGATCTTGTTGTTTATTTTCCATTGTCCCCTGTCCCATTTTATCATATTTATTTTCCTTATTTCTACGTTAATTAATTTATAGTCCGAAAGTTTGGAATTAATATTTACTGCTTTTATATATTTATTTGTTCCCGAAAGTGTCCCCCAAATAGTATTTATCCTACTCCCCTTATTATCTTTGTAATCGAATGTGTATTATACCCTGTGCACATGAAGACTCCTGTATGTCAATCAGTTTCTGTGTCGTCAGTATGTGTTCATTTTGTCTTTAAATCTTATGTCATCTGTTGTTAGTTGTCCTGTTCTGTCTATGTTATCACCTACACAGTTTAAATCCCTCCTAGTTTCAATTTTCCTATAGTTTCTTTTTCTAAATATTTGGCCAGTTCGTCAATAAATTAATTTATTGTGTATATTGTTTGGAATGTACACACTGATAAAGTTTATCCCACCCATTACAATGTGTATTAATCTCCCCTTAAAATGGTTTCCCTCCTCTAGTCTTTCCCATTTAACCACTCTTTTATTTTTAATAAAACCGGCCACCCCACCCCCTCTTATATTTTTCACTATAAAGTCGTTAGTTATTATCAAACTGTTCATACTTCTTTCCCTCTCAGTTTTCAGTCCATTATGTGTCTCCTGTATAAATAACATGTCATAGGTTTCTAATGTTTTTAATTTTTCTAATTTGTCCCTATTTATCACATTTACATTTATATACAGTAAAGTTTTTGTCCTCCATTTTTTGTCTAACCCAGGTTGTCGTATTACTTTTTCAGATTATGGTTGTTTGCATTGTCTAACTTTGTGTGTGTGTGATCCATATGTGTTCATATTTTTTTTTTTTTTTTTTTTTTGGGGGGGGGGGTTGCGCGTCATCCCATATCGTATCATTGCTAGTTCGGGACTGGTAAAAATCGCTCTTTCGACGATTATAATGTGTGTCTCTGTTCGTATTGTTTCCCGTTACTCTTGTCCCTTCGGATGTTCTATCATTGTCTGTTCTCTCCGTTTTCCTTAGACTGTTCATTCTCTTCCCTTCTTTACTTTTGTTCTCACTTTTTTCCTTGGCTTGTTCTATGTCTATTTCTTCTTCTTCTACCATATTTATCGCAACGTTTTCTTTAGTGTCCTTAATATTTTCTGTTGATGAGGTTGATATATTACTAACCTTCTTTTTTAAGATTCCTTTGCATTGGTGCCATTGGTGTGAGTTGTGAGGGGTATCATTTCTAGTAGATCCCCCATGTCTTTTCTCTCCGTTTTCCTTAGAATGTTCATTCTCTTCCTTTCTTTGCTTTTGTTCTCCCTTTTTTCCTTGGCTTGTTCTCTGTCTATTTCTTCTTCTTTTACCATATTTATCGCAACGTTTTCTTTAGTGTCCTTAATATTGTCTGCTGATGAGGCTGATATATTACTAACCTTCGTTTTTAAGATTCCTTTTCATTGGTGCCATTGGTGTGGGTGTTATGAGGAGTATCATTCCTAGTAGATCTCCCATGTCTTTCTCTTCTTCTATCTCCTTTCCCTTTTCACTCAGTACATCAAATATGTTGTGTTTTTTTTGTTGTTGTAATGGGCTCTTTTCCTGGGGTCTTAACCATTGTGTTTCTAAGGCTTAGAATATCCCTCCACTTATCAGCACTTGATTGGTTCTGTGTTATTTCCTCCTGTCTTATTTCCTATGCTGTTGTTGGTGGGCTTTGTGGATGATTTTTTTGTGGAGAATTTATTACTTGTGCCGCAACGGCACCTGCATAAGTCTTGGGGCTGTCGTTGGGTTTGGGTGTTCCCTCTTTGCAATCCCATAGGCCGTGACCAGTTTGCCCGCATCTGGGGCACTTTTGATCGTCCTCGCACCCCCTGTACCAGCCTTTGAGTTTAAAGCCCAGTACGTAAAAGAACATGGCGATTGTCTTAGTCTCTTTTCTGGTTATTGTTTGTATTCTGCCTCCAGTCTGAGTGGGGGCAAAGCCCCAACTGGTTGTCATCTTATGATAGTTTACATTGGCTCTCAACTTTTGTTGGGCTTTGCTAACTAGTTCGCACGTGTCTATCTCAAGCGGGAGTCTGTTCACATGCACTTCGACAGTCTTTCGGCCCACCTCTCTCTCGAATGGTGGGACCTCTCTTACTATAGCCGTTGCTCTTTTTACCTCCAGCATCTTTACGGCTATAAAAGGTGTGTATAGGTCTTTTGGATGCAACATATATTTGTTTAGATCCGCATTCTGGAGGGTCTCAATATTTCCAATGTAGTATTTCATCGCATGTAGTGTCGCTAAGATTTCCGCCTGGCGTGGCACTCTTCTGTTCTCCAGTAGTTGACACCTATCAGGATGGAAGACCAGCAAGACATTATGCTGTATTGTAGTCCTGAAGTATTTGTTCAGCTTTGACTTCAGTGCTTTTGGCGCCACATCTACCCCTCCGGTGGCCGCATTAAATTCTATCCAGCAACTGCTCGATGTTCATCCCGTCAGTAATGTCAATGTCGGTCATGAGTCTTACACTACTACACATCTGGTCATTGTTATGTTTTGCATTTTTCTTTAAAACAAACAGGTCAATGCATATGTTTCACTGCAACGTTCTATATATTCCTACTTTAACGTTTAAATTGGGCAGATATGTTCTGTCCAAAATTGTATCTAATTAAGGAATCTAATTTGTTCTAACTAGCATAGTTGGTGAACAACCTGTACTTTGTAAACCAAAAATACTGATCTTTCTTAATCTGCACAATTTTCTCAACTCAATGCAACCTGTAAAGAAAGGTGAACAAATCTTTTTCTTACTTCTCCGTGTGGGAAGTCCATAATCCTTATTGCGATCATAAACACTTACTTTGCTTTTAAACAACAGTTATTAGAATTGTTTTGAAATCCACACAAGTGAAAAGCCTTAAATTGTGACATGAAGGCCCAGATAAGGTATCGTGGTGCAAACAAAAATTATGTTTGCGCATGTCGCTGCGTTTACTGCATTAACTGTTTGATGTGCATTTAAGTATATCAGCAGACCGTGATGTGTAACTGATTTGCTGATGTATTAATAATAATAATAATAATAATAATAATAATAATAATAATAATAATAATGTTTCTGCGCTAACTATGGAATATCTCACACCTAAAATAGCTCGACACTGACTTGAAATAATTATGAAATATCTCCCCGTCAGTGATTCTATCAAATAGCAACTATAGCAGCTTCAAGAAGCTCAGGTGGAATTTCAGAAGGTACAGAGCAGTTATCTAAATTAAATGTCGAACCAACCAAAACAAATTGTTACGGCAACTGAGGCAACAACAAGATCTTAAAACATTACCAGAGGATATTGCTGTCATCTTCAACCCATCCCACCACCTCATTAACCTCTTTAACCACAGCCCGGAGCTCGACCACCACCACCACCAAAGTTAGAACATGATAGATACATTTACTGATGAAGGTGTTGCCGCTATCAAAGATGCAGACCAAATACTTGATATTGCCGTGTTTGGATACGGAGTAGACAAACGATACGTAGAACCAGAATATATTAAAACTCTAAAAGCTGCCTCTTGGGTTAAATATTTATACTGTGATGCCTTTAATATTCAGCAGATCACATCTGATAAAGATATTAATAAGTTTGTTATCAATGACTGGACAGCAAAGGAACATACTGCAAGAGTAAACTAGAAAACGAAAGAAAAACAGGAAGAATTGAAGCATAAACTTGAAAAAGCAACAGGGAAAGGATAATATCAGGTGTAAAAACCAGATCTGAAACAAGGATATAAAATGTAATAGCCGAGTCAGAGGCATCCGCCTTAACCACAGATACTACATTGTGCTCAAGACTGAACGAACTGGGACTACATTCATCATTACTTAAATGTAAACGGAAGCGAAATAAAAACGTTGCTTCAAAGCTGGCCGGCGTAGAACAGGAAGAAGAATTATAATTATCTCCCTTTCGTCCGTAGCAGATAAACAATTTAAAAATTATGCCGTTAATTTTGATAACATGGTTCAAATTCCTCTTAAATCGTCACCCGTTGTGTCAACTGTCCCAAGGATACCACTACGTATTGAATTATTCAACGCTCAATCAGCAGGATCACCGGAAAAGCGCACACAAATAGTTAATTTGATCAACGACCTGAATATCGACGTCTTTTTGCTGATAGAAACAAGGTTACGATCAGCATGCGACGAACCTAAGTTTGGGGATTTAATACCCATCGATTAATTCATCAAGTCGTTCCCGCGCAACTCTCGCGAAGGTGGAATTGCTGTAATTACAAAGAATTCCATGATCAAAAAATGCCTTAAGTACAACACAACCTTAAATTTCTGCCACACATTCTTTGAACAGATCCAAACAACGCTCACACTGGAACAAAGGTCAGTCCATTTTTTATTTCTCTACCGCCCTCCTCCTAGTAGCAAAAACAAGCTGACTGAATCTCTCTTTTTGGAGCAGTTTCCAAATCTTCTAGAGTATGGAAATTCGATAGGTGGTAACCTAATTATTCTTGGAGATTTCAACTTTCACTTTGACTGTCCTGGAAAACCATACACGTCAAAACTCCTAGATTCCATTCATGTTTTCAATCTTTAACAGTCAGTTAACCAACCCACCCATAAACTTGGTCACATTTTAGACTGGTTTCGTTATAGAGCTGATGATAATATTCTGTAATCCACCCTTGTATCCCACGAACTTGCATCGGATCACCTCTGCATTATATGCCATCTCGACGTATCAGTCTCTAACCAACCACCTCTATTTGCTACGAAGAGAAAACTTCGTATGATAAATAGAACCAAATAATGCATGACATCCAAGAAAACCTAACAACTTTCTTACATCCGATAGCGGAACAGCTTGATAACTGCCTGCTTTCATTGCTTAAAAAACACGCCCCAGCCACCAAATACAGAGTATCAATTTAAAAAAAAAAACATGTTCTTCATGGTATAGCAGTGTTAGGGACCAGCTTCGCACTGTTAAAAGACATTGCCGAAAAGCAGAGAGGCTTTGGCTTTCCACCGGACTCACTATTCATAAACAAATATATGAAGTCGCTAAGAAAAACGTCACAAACATAGTCCATTTAGACAAATTATTCCACTACAGTACTTAGATCACAGAGAGTTCAAGTTGCAAAGAGCTCTTCGGCAAGATTATCAAAAAAATGTCAAGGAACAAATGTACACCACTCCCAACAACCTTCTCTCCAGTAGACCTTCCGGACCCATTTGCAAATTTCTTCCGTGACAAAGTACAAACCATTAGAGATTCGCTTGAAAGCACAATTTCAACTGACTCGTCACCATACAGTTATGATGAAGAATTTCAGCGACAACCGTTAGGAGCATTTGAACCTGTTTATATTGATTTAGTACGGACAATCGTGATGAAAAGTGCACCAAAGTCTTGTGAACTTGGTCCAATTCCGACATCACTGCTGCTTGAGTGCTTAGACCCAATATTGCCTCCACTAACTGATGTTATTAATATCTCTTTCTCATCGGGGGAATTCCCATCATTTTTCAAAACTTCCATCGTAAAGCCTCTGCTGAAGAAACCAACACTTGACCATAACGATTTAAAGAACTACTGCTCAGTTTATAATCTCTCATTCACATAAAAAATCTTAGAAAAAGTTGTTATAACCCAACTTGTATCTCATTTGAATTCAAACAGTGCTTTTAGCAGTATACAGTCTGCATATCGCCCTTGCCACAGTACGGAAAATACTCTTCTGAAAGTATTTAATGACATTCTCTCTACTTTTGATAGTGGAAAGATTACAGTGCACTCTCCTGGATTTATCTGCAGCATTTGACACAATAGACCATGATATATTACTTCACAGTCTCAAGCATGTATGTATTTGTCATTAACACTATAGCCTTACAGTGGTTCAAGTCCTACTTAGTGAACAGGACACAACTTATATATGCAAATGGAATACATTCCAGCCCATTTGACGAATGTTGTGGTGTTACACAGGGATCTGTTATTGGACCTGTTCTCTTCATTCTATACACTCAGTCGCTCTCAAGTGTCATAGATCATCACCCAGTGTCGCATCAATTGTACGCTGATGACACCCAAATATACAAATCTAGCCACCCAACTGAAGTTGATGCTACCATCCATGGAGTTGAGAGGTGCATTTATAATGTGAAATCGTGGATGACATGTAACTAGCTGCAGATGAATGATGATAAAACTAAGGTTATTCTGATGACAACACAAATAATTTTTCATTCAGATTCTTTATCTCAGACAATAAACATCAGCAATACCAACATTAAATTCTAGGCGTTACTCTAGACAGTACTCTCACATTGCACCAACATGTCATGCAAGGCTGCATATCTTGAATTGAGACACATCAGTTCCATTCCTAAATATGTTTCAGTTGATGCCACTGAAACACTTGTGTTCATTAGTACTTTCAACTACTGTAACTCAATAATGTCTGGTTCATCACAATATTTATTCCAGAAACTTCAAAACACAGCTGCACAGATCATTTTTAGAGTACCTCGATCAGAGCACACCTCACCATTGCTCTGTACCCTACATTGGCTATCAATTCGATACAGAATCAGACACAAACATTTTTCTCTGTGCTATGTTTCAATGAGAGACTCCAGTCCAACATACCTATCCAGCCTCACCCATGTGTATACACAGCTAGATCCTTACGCTTTTCTTCTGATACTCGTATACTCATTGTTCCCAAGGTGAAAACAAAGTCATATGGATAACGTTCGTTTGCACACCAGGACCCGGCGACGTGGAACGAATTGCCCATTGAAATTAGACACAAAGACACAGTGGTACCTTTTAAGAGTGCTCTTAAGGCTCACCTGTTTCGACTGCAGGGACAAACTTTGAGACCTAATTATGTTTTGTATCTTATATGTTTTCAGCATGTTTTTATGTTTTCCAATTTCATTTTTTTTGTCATTTGTATTTCTATAGTGTAGTCATATCATTATAGATGGTGTAAAGCGCTTAGAGCTTCGAAAGATTAGGCGCTATACAATGTCGTCATTATTATTATTATTATTATTATTATTATTATTATTATTATTATACGGTTTGGTCACACACACGAAATGTTAATGAAGACATGTCTTTAGCGTAATCCACGTAGGGTCGATAGTACCAATAGACGCTAGCATATCCCTTTGATGTATCGGATACTCTCTAGTAATAATTTAATTAATTTCGACTGACCTTGGTATACGGATGGAGACAAAGCTGTTTTATTTTGACCCATTACGTAAAATCCTTAAGAATACCCACTTTTTATTATTAATCCCTGTCAAAACGCAGCACATATGTATACATCTATTAATGACCTTAATTTTGTTTACTGCTGATGCATGCGTTGAAAGCAGCATCACCCTAAGGCAATGGCAACTGCTGTAAACGTTATCGCGAGGAGCATATCACACAAAACTGACTTTTTTTGTTGTTGTTGTAGGGTATAACCCAGGAAATACCCGTAAAGAACAGACCGACAAGAAGCTGCTGGCAAGCTTTCTCACATACCCACATTGGTAGAATCAGAGACTGGAACCTACGCAAACAGACATGAGATGGCAGTGATCCTTAATGGAGAGTGCTTCAGACCACTCGGCCACTCATGGCCCCTACTACCCCCCCCACTGTACTTACTAACATTTGGGACGGAATTGTGAGAAACAGAGAAAGACATAAAATCTAGAACTAACTGCTGTAATACGTGTTTTAATTTTAAATGTACTTAATTTTAAAAAATATTACAAAAATGCAAATGTCCTCAAACAAATTTGGGATTGACATTCAAATGGACATCATTTTTATACTTATTGCTCCCTATCCGAGGGCAAAACAATGAAGATGGTTTGAGATGATGAAGTGAATCGTACTTTTCTGTCCACTGTTAATTTCCATATTAATGATGCTCACATTAATGTTGAGCTTGACAGGCAGACATACTATGATGAATAGAAAAGTCATTTTCATTAACTACAAGTAACTCAATTTCTCTTGCAAAGTAAAAGAAAGAAATAGTGTGTTAGAAACGTGTACTTTATTCAACTGCCTGTCATGTGAAGGGAGATACAGAAGTGTCAAGATTTAAAAAATGGGATGCATGAATTTGAAAAAAATATTTCAACATAGAAATAAGAAAAATAAGACACACTTGATAAAACATTTAGCATGTGTGTATATATATCATGACTTTAGTTTGGCAACTGACAGCTTATACCACAATCAGATTTTAAAAAGACATGAAATTCAATCACATAACATCATTCAAGAAGAAAAAAAATCATCTGATGTTGCTAGTCAGTTGTGACTGTAACATATATATGATCTGGTTGGAATGCTGCCACTTATACTGTATTTGGGGTCAACCATAAATGACGTCACACGATTTTGGCCGATTTTTACCACCCTCCCCCCTCCTCGTCACACGTCGTCACAAAAAGTCAGACCCCCCTCAAATATGACGTCACAAAGCTCTGCCCCCCCTTCCCCCCAAAAAGCCGTAATTCCTATTTGAAAATTAACATGTTTCAAATCACTTCATTGTAGTATGTATTTTGTGTGGCGCTTCACTCTGATATTGTAGGAGAAAACATGTATGTAGCTAAAACTGCAGATGTTCAGAATATTGTATTAAAATTCTCCTATAAATATCAAATAAAGTAATTATAACTAAACAAAAATACTTTGAAACTTTGTAGTTGAACACAGAATTATCGGTATTTTCCACAGGCACTTTTTTGGAGTTTTTTTTTTTGGTAGCGGCATATGATGTTTGTTTAGCCCAAAACGTCAGAAGTAATCCTCTTTTGTGGCGGCAATAGGTTTTAATTCTTGCAACCAGTGATCAACTTTGACTTGCAAATCTGCATCATTTGTTTTATTCAATTCCACTAATGAATCACTTCTTCTTAGCAAATCTTTCTGCTCTTTGCAGGATATACCAGCACGTACGCCTCAAAAAGACACTGGAACATTTTACTTTTATCCATTGTAGTGGCCAATTCGTAACCCTTCAAAAATTGAGATTATTATTGGTGTATTAATATAAACTTTAATTTATTCTGTTTGTAATATAAACTTTATATATATATATATATATATATATATATATATATATATATATATATATATATATATATATATATATATAAAAACTTTAATTATTCTATTTCTTAAATGTAAGATCTTTTAGAATAGGAATTTGAAAAATAACAACCTTTATAAAAAAAAATATTTTTTATCAAACCAATAAATTATTTACTTTTCTATCAAACATTTTAAGTTTAATTTTATAGCACAAAAAAGTTTAAAATTAAAAAAGTTTGGCGAGAAAAAGATAATTTCAACTTGCTTTGTCGACACCAGCGGACTGGAAACGGAAAAATGCTATTTAGAAAAAGCTACTATTGGGGCTAGTAGGGGTGTTGGTAGTTCGAAGAAGAGTCCATCGTAATTTGAGCTCATGCCCGACATGCATGAAGCTACTTAAAACGTCATTAAATAAATTGTAAGTAATAAAAAAATTAAGCGGAACTTTTAGTAAAGTTGCGCATTTTGATGTGACGTCATATTTCTTAAACACCCCCATCCCCCTTGTCACAAATGAGTGACCCCCCGACCCCCCACCCCACCCCGTAGGTGCGTGACATCATTTATGGACGGCCCCTTACTCACTTGCTAGTATTGCTGGCTATTTGTTGCAATTGTTATATAATTATGTGCAGGTTAGCTCTGCAACTAACACTGCTCACTGGTAGATGTTACATAACTACACTACAGCCAGCAAATAACAAAAATAACAATGTATCACTGTTAACTGGTACCACTGCTCAGTTATCAGTATTATGTAATTCATGTTTGCCTATTTATATTGCTGCTTGTTGTTGTTGTTGTTGTTGTTGTTGTTGTTGCTGTAGAGTTTAAAGCCATTTCTCAGTACATGATACATGGTTGAGGAAGAACCTGGGAAAACCCTTAGAAAGAACCACCAACCCATCAGAAGCTACTGGTAAGCTTTCTCACCTACCCACATTTGCCAAATACGAGACTCGAACACACAGAGGTGAGATGGCAGTGATCTGTAACAGAGAGCGCTTTAGACCACTCGTCCACTCATGACCCTCTTGCTGGCTGTTTGTGGGTGCCATATAATTACCATCATGTTAGCACACTGAATTTAAATTTATCATACAAGGAACACATGATTAGATTTCATGACATCACAAATTATATTATTAAGTCATGCAATTGGAAAGTCATAAAAAATATGGATTTCAAATGAATCCAATAATTATTTCATGTCACATCTGCAGTTTGGAGTTATAAAATGAGTATTTTTAATAATGCAGTAAATAAAATCTGCATTTATGCTCATTTCAAAATAAATTAATGAACTTGTCAAATAATTCCAATCAATGCCTAAAACAACGACAACTTTGTGTAAAACAGAACCTTTATCTGCCATAATTTTAATCCCATGGTTCTAACGAATCTTTAATCCCTGACAGCTTTGTGATCTCCACATCCTCAGAGTCATGCATCCTGAGTAAAAGGAAGACACAAATGTGACTGCACCATGTGCGGCTATCCCTACCAAACCTTTCCAGGAGTTGTGAGTTTTGGAGTTTGAAAACGTCTTTGATGTAAGCACTAGAGATGAGGGTCTTTCTGTAAATATTTATGTGCAGTCAATAATAATTCTGGTTTCTGGGTAGGACAGTTGAAACTCGAGAGACATATTTGTTTGAACCTGCTCGTGACTTGGCCAAATATTTATACTTCCCAGTAAGAAATATAAATAATTTGTCCACATGATTATTTTCTGACTTAAAGAAGACATGTGAATATTAAATTGAAAAGAAATATCTTCAATCGGAAATCCACATCTACACAAAAACATGAAAAGTTCATCCACTGGGTCCATTGCTTTTTGCCGTCTTGTGATGTTGATGTCATTCCTGGTGCTGTAATATAAGCTCTTCATTCTAATTGCAGTAGGTTTGATGCCATTGAAGAAGGTTATAAAAACCTCATATGGGAAAACAAGTGTAAAATTCTATCATTTCATCGTCACCTGTAAATCTGTTCAATCCAAATTTCTCCATATTTGTTATTTATTTAAATCTTGCAGTTTCCTTTCCTTTTCTTCCAGTTACGTTTATGCTTTTCGCAGTCTCTCCTCGATATATGTAATTTTACTTTTGCAACTCACAGGATCTGAAGAAGATAACATAATAGTGTAACTTTTCATCAACATTTGTAATTATAATGGAGATAAAAAAAAATAACTAGCAAATTTACCAGCTTCATTATAATTTAAAACTTTAAAATTATACAAGAGTTTTAAAAGAGGCTGCTTTCCACCGACTGTATGCTCTCTCTCTCTCTCTCTCTCTCTCTCTCTCTCTCTCTCTCTCTCTCTCTCTCTCTCTTACACACTATGAGGATGAAATAAATGTTTAAAACAAAAGTTACGAAGCTATGGTTTGATTACATATCAGTACCATCTAATAGTTTCTATTTTATAACGAGGTAATAAATTTCACTTGTTCTGCACTTACTACTTATACGTAAATTCATAATTTCTTTTATAAATGCGCTGCGTGAAGTATGCCCAGTTTTCGATGACCCCGTTATGTGGAATGGAACTAGGGGTAACATTTTTAGAAACCTATCATTATAAAACACACGCACATACAATCATTTGCTTCATCGACAGAATCTATTTTGCGTTTGGATTTCTCTTTCTTACATCATTTAGTTGCAAGTAAATACAAACAAACCAACACCGATCCAGTTACTTACCTTAAAATTCGGCCCCGCATTATGACGTATTGCAACAATCTATTTTCTACGAAGCTCCATCTTTTTCACTAATGGAATATGGTGGAAACTTAAATCTTTGTGAATTCAAACATTCCCATTGCACAACGGAACACAACAATAAATGCCACGATTTTTCCGTTGCCTGTATCAACTGTAGAACTGGCAGCGATGGTTGCGAGATAAAACAAAATTGGTGCCTATCTTAGCCTCGTTTTGGATGCGTTGACCCAGGGTCACATGAATGCATGAATATATTATAAGAATGGTATATAGCAGGGGTGTTAAACTCAATCGCTCAACGGGCCAAAACTCAAATCACACGTAAGGTTGCGTGCCGAACAGGATAAACAGCAGCAGAGGGGGTGAACAGACCAACGTTTTAGGCGTTAGATAGACTTCCTTCTTGTTAATATTTCATAGAAAGGTTTATTTGACAAACTGAGGCTTCCTAGTAAATATATAATAACGAGGTCGATTCGTCAAACTAAGGCTTCCTTGTAGGGTCCATTTGGCAAAAAAAAAGACGCCATGTCGTTGGAGTTCACCCCCTCTGCTGCTATGTTAACAATTTTTTATGAGATTCAGTAAATGATTTTAGCCGAATATTTTATCAAGTCCGACACGATATCGTGTTCGAGGGTCTGATAAATTTATCGTTACAAATCCTTGTGGGATTGACTGAGCACGACTAAAGAAATTTCTAAATTGATTATGATCCATATCACCGCAGCACCAAGTTTGCCAAATATTTCTAAGACGCAGTTGCGTCTGACTGGTCAGCCTAATGAATGAAAGAGTCATAAGCATGCCTGCTCACTCAATCATTTACTCACACACACTATATTGTCAGCGACTTACACTCCGTTAAACACACACACAATACATTGCAGTTATCTCTGATCACCTTCGGAATTTGTGTATACCGTTGAGTGACATATATCACGTCAGTGCTTTTATTCCTGCCTCTGGAAAATATCCTAGCGGGATTCTAGGAGCTATCAAATACAACTTGTCCCATTTCATCCATCTCGTTATCAAATTAAGTAGTAGTTGTGTCTTGCCACTTCCAGATGGTCCGATTATAATCATTCTAATTGAATTCCGTAACATTGCATGGTGTTTAATACGTTCCCGTCGACGGGTAGCTGAATAATCAATTACATTCATATTATTATATATAAATTATGGATCTATATTGTGTGAAGTGTAAAACGCGTACTAGTACAAATGATGCGACGACGATTACAACTAGCAATACCAGATCGGCACTTACTGTTAGATGTGCAACATGTGGTATACAAAAGTTTAGATTTGTTTCTATGAAATCCGGAGATGTTTTTAAATAAAAACGAGGATGTGATATTGCAGCCAAGTTAGCAAACTCCCTGGAACACCGTGGGCGAAGTATCCAGGAGAAAAACACCTTCCAGGGTATAGTTACTGTGGACCCGGAACCAGACTCGATATCCGACTCGATGATCAAAATCAACCTCGACCGGGCGAAAACCCAATAAACGCCATTGATAAAGCAGGTCATGCTCTTGATGTCGCTTATAAAAGTAATAATCTGCAAAACAGACATCTCGCAGATGTGAAATTAATTCATGCGTTGAATTCTATCACTGATAAATCTTTCAAAGAAAAATTGGCTTCATGGTTAGTAAAATCGGATATGAAAGGTAAATTGATGTTAGGTGCCGGTAATTAATAACAACATGGAATCTATTTGCTATTCTCCAGCGGATACTGGCGGGGTAAGGCATCAACTGGAAACTCGCTAGCGCCGCGAAGGTAAAATATACCACTGCGGCTAATTGGTTATCCAAACAGGCAATATTGCAAATGTATCTACCGCCGCCTAAACAAATTAACTACTCACATTTTGATGTGACCGTTCCCAATGAAGTTCATCAAGCTGATTTATTATTTGTGCCGCATGATGGTGTTTACAAGTATGCGCTAACCGTAGTTGATGTTGCGAGTCGATACAAACAAGCAGAGCCATTAAAAACAAAATCATCAACTGAAGTGACTTCTGCATTTGAAAGGATTTATCGGCGGCGTCCTCTGCGCTGGCCAAATCTATTACAAGTTGATCCTGGCAAGGAATTCCATGGTGTGGTTCTATCAACGATTAAGAATCATAATACAGCGTTACGACGAGGGAATACTGCATGACATCGCGATCAGGCAATTGTTGAACGATTTAATCATACACTTGCTGAACGGTTATTTGGATATCAATACGCGAAAGATTTTATTCAACATAAACGATCTCGTGAATGGGTCAAGAGATTACCAGGTTTAATTACCGCGCTGAATAATGAGGTTACTCGAACAATTAACATGAAATCTAACAACGCGATTAAAAAGAAGTATATATCCGTACAACCACAAAAAGATTTTTCAAAAGAACCAATTCTTGGCAATGTCACTGTTAGGTATTTATACGAACCAGGAGAACTCGAAGGTGGCACAAAAGAGCTACTGATCCTATTTGTAGTGTCACCGCGCATAAAATATCCAGCATAACACATAATTTACGAGTAGACCAGACTGGATTTGACCGCTCCTCAGTGAGGATTTACTCGACAACATCTACAAGTGATACCCGAGGATACTCAATTATCGCCGCGTGGTCTTAACTAGCACCTCTTCGTATGTTGCACTCTAGACAAGTCAGCATCCCATTTTCTCTGGTATGACCAATACTGTTATTTTGTCTGTATACGGTAAATTGTCGACTTTATCCGACCAACACCAACGCATTATACAATTGCAACTCGCTCAGTGATTATTCTGTTGCTGCTTAATTCAGCATCATTATCAAATTCTCTGTTATTTTTTATCCTGCTGTTTATAACCAGATAGTTTTTTTTTGGATTATATCAGCGCAGACAGTATCACTTATTGTAGTGTCATTATCATCTCCTGACTCTGTTAGGACAACTCTTCGAAGCTGATTTATTCTTCGTACTCTGGATACTGCGAGATAGACTAAATTCGACCACTCGATGCGATTATCCACTATCCAAACAATTGTATCGGATATAGTTAATCCCTGTGAAGAATGTATCGTCGCTGCGTAACCTAGCGTCCACGGGGATTTATCAGCGCGCAATGCATCTTCGACGACGCTGATATCAACAAGCACAATATCATTTAGCACTAAATTCTGCTTTCTTGACTCTATATATATATATATATATATATATATATATATATATATATATATATATATATATATATATATATATATGTAACCTTTCCATCGAAAGAAGCAATAATAAATGCAAGCATTAACCCCTCGTTGTTTCATCTCTCTGGCGAGTCTGTGTGTTGGAGTTAACACAATCATGTTTGTGAAATCAGTAGGATTTTTCCCACGAAATAACTCAATCGCGCGAGTCGTCTTTCCTGTCCCGCCACAACAGTTTAAATAAACTGTTTTATATCTACATATTGGATCAGATATCGGCGGTGCATTAGATAGTTCTAAACACTGATTGCTTTTCAAGTATTTATCTTCAATCGTAACATCTGCTGATTTGGAATAATCACACAGTATTTCCTGCTTAATTCTCCATGATCCCCAACTCTCGTCGGAATTTGTGAATTCAGCTACTGCGTTTCTGTGTTTCATGTCTATGTAAAATGAATCAGTGGCGACTCTAACTGCGGTGTTAGGAAATCTATTTCTCATCGAAAACAGATTAATATAAGCATAAGCCAGCATAGATGCTCTCAAATGTGTATACTGAAAACTGTGTTTAACGCTGTAAGTAATAATTGTTCCCAATTTGGTTCCATCGGACAAGAAAGCGTCTTTACGATCGACATATATGCCCTTAGATGTTACATCCGCGATTATAAAATCGTATTCGACGCTATCCAAAATCAACCGTGAAGAATATCGTCCATTGTCGTATTTACCACCTTGAGTGAATTTACCAATTATTCTTCTACCAAGATCTTTTGCGTCTTTTTTTCTGATTTCAAATAACAGTTTGGAACAATTCATGATATATTCCTCGTCAAGATCGGGAAACTGTTTTTATTGTTTGCTGGTTATACTATCTACATCAGGTTGTGGCAACCAGACTTCAGTCTGTGCTCGATATGATATAATCGCTTCACTGACAATCAGCAATATCAACATGTTACAATCAATCATATAACGTAACAGCACTATTGGCATCCAATGTTTCGTAGACATGTGTCTACCAATCCAAATATAACAGCACGGATGAAGTCCGGTAGCAAATTCAAAGGATACCACACGAGCGAATCCGGTTAAATCAAAATCAGGTAGTGGTCCATTAATCTCAACTTGTGCCATCTCATGGGTGGAATGTCCAAATCGCTTGAAATATTCAGCACATTCTCCGTACCAGAAAAAACTCCCGGGATAACACGCGACTATATAAACCGAAATAATATTTTTTGCGTCGTATTTTGTATTCCATAAACCACCGTGGTTGTATTCGATGCAGCTTGATGTGATGTCTGTGAGAAATTCAGCTCGTGTTGGTTTCCAGGAGTTTCTCTTTATCGCAAAATGAGCCGCAACCGACGGAATTGTAAAGCAATTTGTTAGTAATTGTTCGTCGTCGAAACGCTTCGAAAAACTACTATCTAGTTTTTTCATCTTTTCATGGAGGACTTCGGTACGGTATAATTTTCCATTGGGTCTTACAAACTGATCGAATCCACCCTCGGGGTTTTTAGCACTGTGAAGTAACCACACTGACACCGGATCGTTTTTACTCAACTGTTAAATAGCATCGAACAATTTTTTCTCAGAGAATTCTGGAGTGGAAAATTCTTCGGGTATATATTTTATTGTTCGTGTTCGCGGAAATATTGTTACCGCAGATGTCCATGCGTGTTCGTTATGATCAATAATTTTGATTGGAGCTCCTCTTGATTTATATTTTGGTTCGTATAATTCTTCTCCGGTTATCGTCGCTACCGATATTGGGAATTTTAGTATTCGTTCTAACTCTGCCACATTTTGAATTGTCGCCCCACGCTGTTACACTGTTAATCCCAACTCGGTTATTTTCTGCGTTTTAAATCAGTCAATTTGTTTCCCCGGGATGCATTTGTGAAATGTTCTAATATTCGTTCTGCTACATAATTCATTCTTGACGAAGTCGATGACGAAGTCAACAATGCCAGTTTCATGGGTTTTTAGTTTTTCAATACTCGGTTTATCATTTAACGGATATATCCCATAAACAACTGCTGTTACAGTATAAGATCTTTCGTAGTATGGTCTGTCAATTCCAGTCAAAATTCCTGGTTTGGAATCTCGACTCACAACGACGGTTCTTTTATCCTTCAAGATAGGTTCAAATTTATCCCTGATAATCCAATTTCCAGTGTCTGAACGGATAATGAATTTCACTCTAAAAAAATATCTTTTCCGGGTAAGATGTGAAATTATCACTGCTGCGCGTTCGTCGTTCATGGTAGCATCAACACTACCATGAATTCGAAATGTTGACCAGCAATGAGATGCTCCATCGTGTTTGAATTCATTAAAATAGTCACTGATTTTACTTATCATAGTTTCATCACCTATTAGATTTTTTGATGCTACGGAGACTATATCGAGATTAAATCTAGCATTTTTCCAGGGTTTAATTTTCGATAATCTCTCGAATTCCTTCATGTTATAATTACAACAAGTATTTAAATAGAGAATTTATTATATAATGAATCATTGCAAATGGTTTATGATTGGATCAGCAACCCCGTGCTACAAATCATGCAGAAAAGAGTTCTGTGGGTATCATATGCAGCAGCAGAGAGGGTGAACCCTACAACCTTATAGAGGCGTCGATTCGATGATCTGAGGCTTCTACCAAATAGTAAAAAAAATGGCGTCTATTCGATAAAATAAGATTTTCTTATATACGCCAAACGTCGTTGTCATCCACCCTCTCTGCTGCTATGGGTTAATAATTTTTTTACGAGTTTAACCGAATATTTGATCCAGTCCGATACGATATCGTGTTCGAGGATCATGTAAATTTATTGTTATAAATCCATACGGGGTTGACAGAGCGTTACTAAAGAAATTTTTAAATTGATTGAAGTCCATATCAGAGCACCATGTCTGCCAAATATTTCGTAACGCATGTGTATCAACGCCGTTAAACACAGCAAGAATATTACAGTTATCTCTGATCACTTTTGGAATCTGAGTGTATCGTTGAGTGACATATATCACGTCGGTGTTTTTATGCCTGCCTCTGGAAAAGATCCTAGCAGGATTTTTTTGATTGTCTAACATCACATCGTCGTATACGACTAACTTATTAATGTTCCCATCAAGGTCATCCACGGATGGTGCCTCGTCAATATCAGTTATAAAATCAATGGCGTTCTCACCCTTAATTTCTGATGCATTCTCGTTAAAATCCTTTAACACTTCATAACATCGTTGATCATCTACGCTAGGGGCAATTAAATACAACTTATCCCACTTCATCCATCTCATTATTAAATTGAGTAACAATTGCGTCTTGCCGGATCCAGACGGCCCGATTATAATCATCCGGATAGAGTTTGGTAGCGCTGCATGATGCTTAACCGGTTCTCTTGCTTTAGTCGCTGAAAAATCAATTATATCCATATCTCTATACATAAATTATGGATCTATATTGTGTGGAGTGTAAAACGCGTACTGGCACAGATGACTTGACGACAATTACAACTAGAAATAACCGATCAGCGCTTTCTGGTAAATGCGTGCAATGTGGTACAAAACAATTTAGATTTATTTCTACAAAATCAAAGATTTTACAATCCGGAGATGTTTTTAAAAAAACGAGGAGGTGATATCGCAGCCAAATTGGCAAAACTCCCTGGAACCCCATGGGCAAAGTACCCCGGAGAAAAGCACCTTCCAGGATATAGCTACTGTGGCCCCGTAACACGATTAGATATCAGACTTGATGATCAAAATCAACCCAGATCCGGCGAGTATCCGATAAACGCCATTGATAAAGCGTGTCACGCTCATGATGTTGCATATAAAAGCAGCAATCTGCAACACAGGCATCTCGCAGATGTGAAATTAATTCATGCGTTAAATGCTATTCCTGATACATCTTTCAAAGAAAAATTGGCTTCGTGGTTGGTAAAATCAGCTATGAAAGGCAAATTGATGATGGGTGCTGGTAATTAATAATATGGAATCTATTTATTATTCTCCAAAAGGATACTGGAGGGGTAACGCTGCAATCAATAAACTCGCCAACGCCGCAAAAGTGAAAAAGTCTACTGCTGCTAATTGGTTATCCAAACAGGCACTATGGCAGATTTATCTACCACCGCCTAAACAAATCAATTTTTCGCATTTTGATGTTACCGGACCCAATGAAGTTCATCAAGCTGATTTATTGTTTTTACCACATGACAACGGTTACAAATACGCGCTAACCGTAGTTGACGTTGCGAGTCGACAAGCAGAACCGCTAAAAACAAAGGCAGCTACTGAAGTAGCTTCTACATCTGAAAAGATTTATCGAAAGGGTCCTCTGCGTTGGCCGAATCTGTTACAAGTTGATCCTGGCAAGGAATTTCAGGGTGCAGTGTTATCAGCGATGAAACATCATAATGTCACCATCAGACGAGGGCATACTGCACTACATCGCGATCAGGCAATTGTTGAACGATTTAATCGGACTCTTGCTGAGCGGTTATTTGGATATCAATACGCGAAGGAGTTTATTCAGGATAAAAGATATCGTGAATGGGTTAAGAGATTACCAGCTGTGATTACCGCGCTCAATAACGAGATTACTCGAACAATTAACATGAAACCTGTCAACGCGATTAAGAAAGCGTCCATACCAAAAATGGAAATCCAAGGAATTTCGCAAAAAGATTTCAAAGAACCAATTCTTGGTAGTAATGTCACTGTGAGATATTTATACGAACCAGGAGAGCTTGAAGGTGGCAGAAAAAGGGCTACTGATCCTATTTGGAGTGTTACTGCACACAAGATATCTACTATAACACGATCAACTGGTAGACCTCCAATCTATAAACTGGATTCAACTGACCCTCAGTGGGGTTTTACACGCGAACAATTACAAGTGATTCCTGACGATACTCAATTGCCACCTCATGGTCTTAAGTAGCACCCCTTCGTCTGTTGCACTCAAGACAAGTCAGCATAATATTATCGTTGGTATGACCAATGCTGCTATTCTTTCTGTCTACGGTAAATTGGCGAGGATCTTTATCCGAATACTGCCAACGCATTATACAATTGCAACTCGCGCAGTGATTATTCTGTTGTTGTTTCAGCGTAATTATTAATTTAGCATCAATGTCAAATTCTCTATTATTTTTTTTATCCTGTTGTTTATAACCGGAGAGTTTTTTATTAATGATGCTAGCATCATCCATTGTAGTGTCATCATCGACACCAATGATTTCATCATCGAAAACAACTCTTCGAAGTTGATTTAATCTCCTCACTCTGGATACTGCAAGATAGACTAAATTCGACCATTCGATGCGATTATCTACCATCCAAACAATTGTATCCGATATAGTCAATCCCTGAGAAGAATGTATCGTCGCTGCGTATCCTAGCGTCCACGGGGATTTATTAGCACGCAATGCATCTTCAACGACGCTGATATCAACCAGCACAATATCATTTAACACGAGAATCTGCTTTTCACTCTTCCCTGGAATATCAACTTCAATATTCTGCTTTCGTGTATCCGAAGGCCTATAACACAACGGTACTGGAAGTGTTGCAAATTTTTCTTTATGCGTTTCAAATAACTTCATCTTAAGTGTGTCTCTGACTATGTTTCTACTTGCTACTATCAAATCATTTGGTCTCCACGTTTCCCAAAAATCATTCATGGGAGTTTCTGAAATTATTTCACGCGCTATTTCACATTGGATTTTATCCGGCTGTAATATAATCAGTGCTTTGAACTCGCGTAATTGTTCATCAAGTGATCTATAATCAGTAGTAATTTCTTCATAGTAGTCTACAAAACCCTTTAGCCATTCATGTGGAGATGCACCGACAAATGGTGGTGGTTGGCCGTGATCACCGCACATGACGACTTTTGTGTTTTTGTTTAACAACCATTCGAGAAATGTTTGTAATACTCTCAACGATACCGTGCATATTTCATCCCAAAATATGATTTCAGGAATGAATTTATCGCCCATTCGATCAGGGGTCCATTCATCGCCTTTCCATCGAAAGAAACTGTGATAAGTACAGGCATTTGCCCCTCGCTGTATCATCTCTCTCGCGAGTCTGTGAGTCGGTGTTAACACAATCATATTTGACCGACGATATAATTCAATTGCACGAGTTGTCTTTCCTGACCCACTACAACCGTTTAAATAAACTGTCTTGTATCTACATATTGGATCAGATACCGGTGGTGCATTAGAAAATTCTGATTGAATCTTATCACACTTTAAGTACTTTTCATTCATGGCAACATCTGCCGATTCACAATACTCATGTAGTTTTTCCTTTTTAAATCGCCAACGTCCCCACGCTTCCTCCTGGGATGTGAATTTAGCTACATCTGATTTGTATTTCTCGTGGATATAAATAGAATCAGTGGCTACTCTAACTGCGTTATTAGGAAATCTATTTATCATCGAAAATAAATTGATAGAAGCATAAACTAGCATAGATTTTCTCAGATGTGTATATTGTTTAATATATCCATCACAATAGGTAACAACCGTACCCAATTTCTCACCATTGGATAGAAAAGCGTCTTTACTATTTACAAGTTTTCTTGTTTCGTTAAATCCGTTACAATACAATCGTATTCAGCGACGTCTATGATCAACCGCGAGGAATATTTTGCATTGTCGTATCCTCCACCCTGGGTAAATTTACCGATTATTCTTCGTCCAAAATCTTTTGCTTGTTCTTTTTTAATTTCAAATAACTTCTTAGACCAATTCATGACTTCTTCCTCGCTGAAATCTGGAAACTGTTTTCGCTGTTCGCTAATTATACGATCTAGATCGGGTTGTGGTAGCCAAACTTCTTTCTGAGCTCGATAGCATATAATAGCTTCGGAAACAATCAACGATTGTGACATCTCACAATCAATCATATATCGTAGTAACACTATTGGCGTCCAGGCCTTTTCAGATATATGTCTACCAAGCCAAAGATAACTACACGGATGTAACCCTGTAGCGAGTTCAAATGATATCACACGAGCGAATCCGGTTAAATCAAAATCAGGTAATGGCCCATTAATCGCAACACGAGTCATTTCATGCGTCAGGTGTCCAAATCGTTTAAAGTATTCAGCGGCTTCTCCATATCCAAGAAAACTCCCTGGATAACACGCAGCTATATCAATTGAAATCATACCATCACGTGAGTATTTTGTATTCCACAGTCCTCCATGACTAAATTCGACGCAACTCAATTTAACATCCTCGAGAAAATCACTTCGTGTTGGACGCCATGAGTTTTTTTCTCTTGGGAAATGAGCTACCACTGATGGAATAGTAAAACTATCCGTGAGTAGTTTTTCATGGAAACTCTCCGGTGAAAAATCATTAGCGATTTTTCTCATTCTGTTATCTAATTCTTCAACGCGATATAATTCACCATTTGGTCTTACAAATTGATCAAATCCTATTTCGGGATCTTCATCACTTCTAAGTAACCACACTGACACAGGATCATCTTTACACAACTCATGAATAGCATCGAATAATTTCTCATTATAAAAAACATCTCCGACGTACTCCCCGACGAATTCCTCGGGGATATATCTCACGGTTCTATCTCGTGGAAATATTGTTACTGCAGGTGTCCACGCGTGTTCGTTATGATCAATAATTTGTATTGGAGCTCCATTTTTGTTATATTTCGGTTCGTATAAAACTTCTCCGGTTATCGTCATTACTGATATTGGGAATCTTAATGATGTTTCTAATTTAGCTATATCAGAAATCTTTGCACCGTGCTGTTTCACTGTCAGTTCCCATTCGGTTATTTTCCTACGTCGCAGATCAGTTAGTTTATTTCCTCGGGATGCAATTGTGAAGTGTTCCATTACCCGTGTTGCTACACAATTCAGTGAACTAGAATATTTCATAGGAGCTAGTTTTGCGATATCGGGTTTATCATTTAGCGGGTATATCCCATATACGATTGCTGTTACAGGATAAGATCTCTCGTAGTATGGTTTGTCGATTCCAGTTAGAATTCCTGGTTTGGAATCTCTACTCACAATGACAGTTTTTTTATCCTTGAGGATTGTTTCAAATTTATCCTTGATAATCCATTTACCTTCGACTTCGATAATGAATTTTATTCTGAAAAAATACTTCTGTTGGTAATTGCCTTGTTTGAAATCTTTTGGATTTCCATCTTTAGATTTCCACCCCGTTGGCTCGCCAAGGTGTGAAATGATCTCAGCTGCTTTTTCATCATTCATGGTAGCATCGATGTTAGGTACATTGACATCCTCGTGTATAATTCGAAATGTCGACCAACAGTATGCTGCACCGTCTCGGTAGAATTCATTAAAACACTCCTTGATTTTACTTAGTATAGTTCTGTCACCGATTAGACGTTTTGGTGTATCAGAGACTCTATCGAGATTGAATTTAGCATTTTTCCAAGGTTCGATTTTCGATAATCTCTTGAACTCTTCCATGTTATAATTTAAACAAGTATTTAAATAGAAAAATATAGTATAATGAATCACTGCAAGTGGCTTATGATTGGATCAACAACCCCGTGTAACAAATCATGCAGAAGCGAATTCTGTGGGCATCAATTACAAAGCGTTCGGCGACGAAGTTTTGGTCCTCTCCCATGCCTCCAATGTGGGGCTGGGGTAAGGGGAAAATCACAATTATGTCTCAGTTGCGGCGGCAAACGATACAGGGAAATAAAACGCTATTATGACAAACGAATAAATAATGCAGTCATTGACCCCAACGACCTTGATAAAATCAAGGACAAAATCATAAAAACCCTCAAGACTACATTGATAGACTTATAATTAAAGCAAATAATAAATTAGACAAATAGTATTATTATACAAATGAGCCAAGATTTGAGACCTCACCCAGTGCTTGTTAATTATGAAGCATCCCGTGATGGTGTTATTAGAAATTGCAGACTAAAAGAACCGGTTGGGTATCTGAATAATATGGGGTATTTGATGTTTTCAGCTGGGAGGAAGAAGTATCTCTGTCACAGAGCCATCTATGAAGCATTTTACGGATTAATCGAAGACGGCCTTGTGATTGATCACATAAATGGCGTAAAGACTGATAATTGTCTTGTGAATCTTCAAGCCGTCTCACAAAGTCGGAATGCAGAATTAGGTGGAACTGGCAAACATGCAAAACGCCCTAGGGGATCAAATCGTTTGATTTAGAAAAAAATCAAGAGAGAAGCTTTCAGTCGATAAATGAAGCCAGTAGATACTTTGACATTTGTGGGACTTCAATACGATTTGTTGCAGAAAATATAATTAAAACTGCTCTGTCGAAAAAAAATAGTCATAAAATAAAATTCGTATACACCTGAAACTATTCAAGGGAGATAAATCCCCATGGACAAATCCGCCGCAACTCACTAAGTTCCCTTGTATTATGACGTCAAAGGAATTTGTCGTCTGTTAACTAGGCGCGCACGTGACTGTACATAGTTTCGGTAGAATTTTATTTTTTAGCAATTTCTAAAACATTTTATTGTCGCTTGGCTACACTGAGTGCAGGATAAACCACGCGCGGAAAATAAAAGCAAATGCATCCTTCCGATTATCAGGAACCATATGTATACATCGCGAGTGGTTTCTATTCATTGAAGTAGGTGGGCGTGGTTAAAATTCCTGTATACAGCTCTTTGTGATCTAGTCGATAATTTTTTTGTCTAGTCACTGACGTAGGCATGCGTGACTGATAGTTACATTATATTTTAAACTGCTCCGATTTTATGTTTTCACTGTTTTCTGGATAGTTACAACAGTTAAATTATTATTCGTTTTCTTAAATACGATAGTAAAATTGTCTATTTTAAAAATCTCTTAATCAGATATATATATATATATTAACAATCTCTATTTTATATGACGGCTCCGTGGTGTAATGGTAGCGTGTTTGTCTTGTAAACATAGCTATCAACTACTACGTGTTCGGTCCCCATAACAGATACATTATTTGATGGCGAAACGGAAGATGTTTTTTCTATTAATTGGGGAGAGGGGCGGACCCCCTTAGCCAAACCAACATTGTAACTCATGCTATCGCATTCTCGGTAGCGTGGGTTGGTGTTTTTTCCAACTCATGCAACCATGAATTTAATTTCACGGGTTGCCATGTTGGTTTGGTTTACCACGCCCACACCACATAACATCCAATAAACATATACCTTCTGAGAGATCTAATTCAGCCTTTGCTGAGTTAGACCCCTCGCCGGAGATTGTGTTTATAAAAGTAATTGGATGTAAAATAAATGGTATAAATTGATGCAAAAGCTCTACATTCACATGAGGAACCCCACAGGCTAATAGAACCGGCTAATAGAAACGGTGTTAGGGTCGCAAAAGGGCATCCAAATGGATAGCCAAAAGAAAAAGGCATCTGGAATGGATAGCCAAAAGAAAAGACCCTAGCAAAGAATAAGGGACTCATGAATGAATAACCGCTCATAATTGATATCATTTATTTTGCATTTTTTTTAATAATTAGAGATACAGTATACTATATTTATATTTTTATATAAATGGATATCAAAGATGTAAATGCTATAATTGCCGAAATCTCAAATTTAAAAAATAACGGGGTAGTATTATCTGAAGGTCTCGACTGTGACAAGATTACCTCGGAATATGAAGATATTGAGTATCAGTCTAGTAAGGGTCGTTATGTTTTACCTAAAATGTACAGACTCGTGAAAGGAATTCAAAAGTCCATCTATGCTTGTTTGTACGGTAACGATATTGATGTATTTATAACGCTATTTAGCACCGTTGAAGCAAAACGTCAAAAGCTCGGCCAAGAGTATCAAAAACGAGCTGAAATTAGTTCTAAGGTTCGTGATCTTAAAAAAATGTTAAACGAGGAAAAACCAGTATCTTAACCACGTGAGTGATAGACTTTCAGTAAATAATTTAAAAAATAATTTTTTTTAGCGTTTTTTGTAACACTCACATGGGATTTTCTCCTGAAAGGATACTCAGCAGTTTGGGCCTGCTTATGCAGTTATGTGCGTACTGGATGATCTGGTAGTGGTAGCAAGTAATCACCGCGACGCCTCCATTTTCACGCAGTTGTTGTTGTTGCCGCGTCGTTAACAAAAATCGTTCATCGCCGTTCTCAGACATTACAATTTTGAAAACCCCAGCGATGTTATTTCTGAAACATTCGCGGATAGCGTCGTACAGTTTAACCTTGTCCGAGATGGATAGGTTAGCTTGATGGTACATTATTTAATAACTCATCTTTTAATTGTGATAGATTCACATTTGAAAAATTAGTTCACAAACAATATATGGTAGGTGAATCGCTTACAACTAGATTAGCCCGAGAGCGGCTAGCAGCAATTAAAAAGTTTATACCGGTTCGAGACAGACTTCGTGAGAAACTTCAACAACGACAACAAGCGCAGACTGACTTTTCTGTGTCAAGTGAACAACTGTTCGCCCCGGTAACTAAGGCGACCAGCGATGTGAAAACAGCAACTGAACGAGCAATATTTGGGGATATTCCTGAGGAAGGCAAGCGACGAGAAGTGCCTGTTCTTGGTGTGCTTGAAAAAATTGCAGCAGAGACCGAACAAACAAAAAAGTCTTTAGAAACACTTCCAGTAGATATAGTAACTACTTCACGGCAACAACAAAAAAAAGAGCGAGTACTAGAAGAACTTGGTGCTACTGCAAGAAAACAAGAAGAGGAAGGAGACGTTACTATAGAAAAAATGTATTCACCGCAAAATATATTTACATACTATGCATACAGTATAATTAAAAATTTTAAAGATGACAATGATTTAATTAACTTTACCGTGCGGAATTTTTCACTCTATAAAAGAGAAATAGCTGTAAACAAAGGGTATAAAGAGTATATAAAAAACGACAAGAATTGGATAAAAAAGGTATACCTGGCAAACCGTGGTAGATTTAGAATCACAGAAGGTAACCGCAATGATTTTGAGAGTTTTAAAGACAAAGTATTGAGTAGAGTAGAGTATCCAACTGGATTTTTTGGTAAAGAGGAGTCAACTGGAGATGGATATTTAGGTAGCGGCATAGTTGAAAACACTAGCGTTACTTGTCCTGGTAACATTCTCAGTGATATATCACGGCTGGAGGTTCTCATCGGGGGGAAGCGAGCCGGAAACAACTCACCGGAAATAATTAATGAGGCCGCTGATATCTGTAGACGGTTATTTGCCGGCGGTATCATGGACATTAATGTATATCGAGAACGCATTGCTGAATTAGTTGAAAATCACAAAGATACCCATGGTTATTACAGCGATTGATCACTAATTGAAAAATTACTAGTTTTATAACAAGATGATTATACACTACAACCATGATAAACCAACCCCCGTCTATGTAGTTAATTCACGGTTTCCAGTTTATAGAGCATATTACGGAGATGGTCTCGGTGATACCATTGCGGGGTTATTTACAAGAATGGCCCCAAAAGTGGCGCCGTTAGCTAAACAATTATCAATGAAGGCCATTGATGTTATTCGTGATAAGGGTATTGGTGCTGTTGGAGATCTTGCCGGAAAAGCGTTTTCAGCTGCGAAGAATAAAATAACATCATTAGTGAGACGAAAAAAGAAGCCGTTACCGTCTACAGCGGAAATGCCTGCAAGTGTTAGTAAAATTATAAATAATGCAGTAGATGAAAAATTAGCGCAATTGACTTCAACCTCTGACCAAAATAACATGATAGCAAACATGATAGCAGGGAGTGGCTTTAAAAAACCACGACGATGAAATCCTACGATTAGCAATGAAAATCTTTCGCGATGAAAATCGTTTACGATTTCACGATTTAGACTCTGATAAATAGAATAAAATGTTCAAAAGGTCACCTGATCCAGCGTTTGATATAGACGCCCCAGTTCCCAAGGATGATTCTGTACGCGATTATCAATATTACGCCTAGCATGCAATAGACTCAAATAGTCGATCAAGAATTGAACTTCAAGTCCATGATACCAGTAAATACTTTTTGCCCTGTGAAGCATTTATCGAAGTAGAAGGAGAACTTGTAACAGCTGCTGATACTCCTGCTGTACCAGCACCGTATCCAGCTGGTACTCAAGTCGGGTTTGTCAATAATGGTATCATGGCGCTATTTGAGAGTGCTATATATCTCATTGATGGAAAAGAAATTGAGTCCATAGATCGCGATGTTGATGTGGCTACAGCAATAATCGGGTTAGCGAGATATTCTGATGATTATACAAGATCCGCGGGTCCTTCTATGATGTTTGCAAAAGATGTTACAAATACCGCTGGAGGAAATCCATTTGTTGTAAGACGACCAAAAAAACGTGATAATAGTGATGCTGATGTCGAGGATATGATTATAAACAAAGAGGATAATTTCAATCTAGGAGCTGCAACACGTATTTCAATGTTGGGAGGGGGGCGTAAATCATTTTTATGCGCGATTCCACTGCATCACATATTTGGATTCTGTAGAAACGTCAGAAAAGTTATTTATGGAGCGAAGCATACAGTAGCACTGGTGCGAAAGAGTGATGATAATGACGCAATTTGGAGGATTCCAGCAGACAATGCAAATCCCAATGCTGATGCCGGTAAAGTCAGTTAAACAAAAATATCATTGTGGATGCCAGTGTTGACTCCAGCAATTACCGCAGAAGAACGATTACTATCATTTATGGATCAAGGAGGAAAATCATTACTAAGTTGGCTAACCGTGAGTACAGATGTTAAACAATCAAATCTGAACGGGTTATTCACTTGGAACCTAGCATCAAAACAAGGCGTTTCTGCGCCACGTCATATATTCGTAGCGTTACAGGATAACACACGAGTTGGCAATCAACTCTCCAGCCATATGATATTTGATCAATGAGGTGTTAAAGACGTCTCACTGAGAATAAACGGCCAGCAGGAACCATCTGAGGATATACAACTTAATTACGGTGAAAATCATATTGCACGAGTGTATCATAGATTGTTGTCATTTATGGCACGTGATCAAAATGTTGATACCGGTCTACAAATATCACAATATGATTTTAAGAATCTATATCCAATCTATTACTTTTCATTGGAACATCTTGATTTAACAAGACAATCTGTTGTCGATATACATTTTAGAGCTAATGTGCTTCGTGGTGCTATTGCTAATTATAGAGCGGTTGCTGTCATTCTCAGTGATAAATCAATGCTACTCGAAGGTGTTGGTGGAAGAATTAGAGTGGTAAATGCGCCAGTAGAAAATCTATGATTGAAAATTCTATGAATTTTTCATTGAAATCGTAAACGATTTAGAATCAATCTGTTATTGTATAATGTCGTATAGTAATATCAATGTGTCTTTGACACCCGGTCAATTAAAAAAACTACAATCCAAATCAGCTAAGCAATGTGGAACCACAATCACGTTGAAACCTAATCAAATGACTGGAGGGGCGAATAAATTATCGCTGACAACTCGTCAAGTGAAACATTTCAATGATGCACTTGTAGCAAAAAAGGGTGTTCCGATTACTCTTTCTGCGGCTGCTATCAAAAATATGATTAAAACAGGCAGTATATTTCCATTGTTAGCTGCAATACCAGCATTGATTGCAGCGGCTGCCCCAGCAGTGGCGAAAGCCGCAGCGTTGGAAGCCGTTGGGACCGCAGCAGGGATGGCGTTGAAAAAGGCAACTGGGAAAGGATATAAAAAAAATGGAAAGGGTCTAAGACTACCAGGAACCCCGTATTCATGGTACAGCGGGAGATCCGTTCACGGATCCGGCCTAAGAATACCAGGAACGGTTTATTAGTTGAAAGCCCAATTGTTGAGGAGTCTATGACTGAGGAACCTATGGTTCCCATGTCCAATTTTCGATTTAATTGATGCTGCTAAAAACCAGCGATAAAAAACTTCAGAGGGGTTTTTATGAGAGATCAATTACCGAGAAAACCTAATTGCGTCGAAACCGGTATCATCAATCTTGATAACAGTAACGGATCGGGAACTCACTGGGCTGCATACGCGATTGATCCACGTGGGATTGTCTATTTCGATTCATATGGGTTAGCTCCGCCAAGAGAGTTTATGCGGTATATAAATTCTTCGATGAAACTCAAAGAGTTTCCGATTTTTTATTCCACGCTGCCAACACAACAATTAAATGATCCACCGATATGCGGCCGTGAAGTATTAAATGTCCTCGCGGAGATTTCATCGTCACAGAAACCACCTCATCTGGTTGTAAATAAATACACGAGTGGGAAATTACAAGGTAATTTTAGAGAATCAATAAATTGAAAATACTAGAGTCTTTACAATAATGATTAATATTTGGGGACAACCTCTGTCAATGTCGGAACCCACCACGAAAACATCTGCGGGTTCTATCGAGGATGTAAAAAAAACAATTAAAAATGAAATCGCTGAGACGTTAAACTTAGTAAATGTTGACCCGAACGAAATAGTTGTATTTCAAGACAAACAGGGTAAATTGAAAAGCAGTGATGTGTCATTGGATGACATTTTGATACGGCAGCGCGATGCCGCTGAAAACTCTATTGCGCTGTATTCCAACGGTGGACAACTTAAACCAGGCGCACTTGTGTCTACGATCACCGACGCGATTGCCACCCACGACAACACGATTGCCACCCTCGACAACAAGATTGCCGCCCACGACAACACGATTGCCGCCCACGGCCGTGAGCTGGATGATCATATACGAGGTTATAATAGTTTTCGCAAAAATGTCGTACATAAATTCTTTGGAACCCCGCTTGTGGTTGCCTTGACTCTCGCGAAATTAAAAACTATCTATCGCTATTCTTTTTTAACAAGGACGCGGGAAGGATGATGAATGAAAATGAAATCAAGGCAAATTATCTCGATATTTACACGGATATTTCTAAACTAATAGAAAATCTTGAAAAGGTACAAAAGCCCACTAACGACATTGTTGGTAAGTTCTTTTGAAACCCGCTTGTGGCAGGAATGACTCTCGCTGAAATTAGCGAGTTTATCGGCAAGCATACTCACAATGCCTACATTGCTAATAGTTTCTTTGGTGTCCCAGCTACATCTACGATGACTCTCAAAGATATTAATATGTTTATGGTGAGACAAACAACACTTAATACCATCGTGGATAAATTCTTGGGGAGAACACGCGAATCTGAAACAACATCGTTGACAGGCCCAACCCTCGCTGAAGTTAAAAAAGCTATTGACGATCAAAAACTCACTAACGAGTTTGTTAAAAATTTCTTTGAGGGCAGTAAACCCCAAGATATCAAGACAAATTTTTTTAACATCAACTGGTATATTGAAGAACAAGCAAAGCTTAAAATCAACGACCTTCTGATTTCATTCTTTTTTAGCAAGAGGGATGGGAGGATGATGCTTTCTTACGAAATCGAAGCAAATTATCTCGAGATTTACAATGATATTCTTAAACTAAAAGAAAACTTTGAAAAGATAAAGATTCCGCATCCACGCATAAGCATTAAAAATGTCGTGTATACGGTCGATCATGGAACCATGGATTGGATAAGAGGTGTTAATACTACATTGTCCACCGGTCTTTGGAAGAGTGGCTGGGCTGGGGCGATGATATCTACAGTCCAACGGGGGTCGAAGGTATCTACAGGCTAACGTGGATCTCTATCGATCAATTTAATATGATCGCGGGCGGTAAAACCTATTCTGGTGGCACCGCGATGTTAATTATAAGGAGTAACGGTCAACACTTTAATGTCGTCGCGGTTGATAGGTCCACCATTAGATAAAAAATAACTTGGTGCTTAGAACTTGTAGATGATTTTTCAGGCTGAAGATACCATACCTACGACATCCTAACCCATCTACTCACCTGACCCCCGCAACGATGGCGAATAATTGAAAACACTAACGGATTTAAAATAACAATGACATCATTGACGGAGTCAACGAAATCAATTGAGCCGATAATAACCCCGTTGACGGAGTCAGCGGTATCACAATCGCAGATGACGCCGTCATCGCAATATCGATTCAACACCGTGAAAGAGTTTTCCGTGAACTTGAAATCACTTTCTGAGCGTTATCGTGAAAAAATGAAAAAATACCGACGCAGCGTAGCAATCATCGACATCACCGTGTACTCGGTGTCCGGTGTGATGGCCAGCGCTGGGGTTATTATGTCGACGGTGACCATGATGGCTCCGATTGCAGTTCCAATTGCTATCTCCGCGGCAACAACAATCGCGGCAGTCGCCACCGCGATAACTAAAAAATTATCATCGTGTTCTCAGAAAAAACTCAGTGATTATACAGCTCGGTACAGGGTGGTATTTGACGCGTACTCGAAATTATCCGAGTTGATCTCGCTGTCGATAGATAATTCTTTCATATCCGATGTTGAATTTTCCACGATGACCCAGTTGTATAACTCCGCGATGTTGAAATTGGAAATTGAAGACAGCGTTAACAATAATGTCACTACAATTCAACGAATTGCAACTGCTTCAATGAATCGCGGAGAATACCACTCCGATACGAACAAGCATGATATCAATAACATCAACGAACCCTGAATTTAGTGTGAACTTTCCTTCTCCGATTCCAGTGCGTGAGATAGCGCTGGCAAAATTACGAGTGTATCAAAGCTGGCCTAATATCAGATCTGTTGCATTTGGCGGTCAGCAACCCAATAACGCACTGGTATTCTCGTATAAGAATAAACCTGATGGTACTCCAGCGTGGGAAACTGTTTCGTTACCAACTGGGTCGTACCAAATTGAGCAAATCGATGCTGAAATTCAGCGTAGAATAAAATCAATCACTGGAAAAGAATCAAAAATAGCTATTAAACTTCATGAACTGACGGTCTCGTCGTCGATCGAAATAAGCACAGAGGGATACATTGTAGATATATATAACAGCTCGTTAAGAACAGTGTTAGGATGGCCCGAAAAACCACCGGAGAAATCCACCGCCGACTTAACCACGGACGTAAAATCATATCATGAAATCAATCCCAGTTATTGAGATAATTTATCTGATATAAGAAAAGGAAGAATCGGCGATAGATTTATATTTACCAACAAAGACACATTGCAATGGGATTTTATCATTAAAAGAACAGCCGACTCATCTGTTACTATTTCATTTACGCTAACTGACATCCGTGGTTATTTTAATGAAATTAAACAATTATATCAAACACAACTAGAACAACTACGGAAAACAAAATTGCAAAAACACGTTGAAATAATAAATCAACTTATATCTGACATGGAATATATCTATGTACTAATTATTCAAACAATAATTAATGACAACAGCGACAATAAACAACGATTCCTAACCGATTACAATATCACAGAAGACAATCTGCGTAATTTCAAGTTTCCCAAATACAACGCTGATGAACTAGCAAAAATTGTTAAAACCGATATCAAGGCGCTACAAAAATCAGATTCAACTGTCCTCAGGTATAATAATGATCCAGATGGTGGCGGTAGGCATATTGCCCCGCATAATGTAAATATTTTAACGGTGATTGCGCTCAATTTAGTATGTGATGCAATCGAAGGAAGTTATCAAATTAATCTAGAGCAATCAAATCAAGCTCAGCAGGGATATATTCTTTATTCGTTTGCACCAATAGCTCCTCCAGGATTCCTAATTATTGAAAACCCAATTAATCCTGTCTACATGCGATGCCATAATAATTCGTTAACGAGAATTTATTTCCGACTCACCGACCAGTCAAATAATTCAATTGATCTACAAGAGGAGGTGTTAGCGATTAGTTTGTTTGTGAAATCATAAATGATTTTCGTCCTGAAGACTGGATCAAATATTTGGTTAACCTGTAGCAGCAGAGAGGGTGGATGACAACGACGCTGGCGTAGACGAGGAAATCTTATTTTATCGAATAGACGCCATTTTTTTTACTATTTGGTAGAAGCCTCAGATCATCGAATCGACGCCTCTATAAGGTTGTAGGGTTCACCCTCTCTGCTGCTTATGCAAAGCGTTCGACGCGAATGCCTTGGTCCAATTCCATGTATAATATGTGGAGTAAGGGTGCGAGGAATACCACAATTGTGTCTCGGTTGTGGTGGTAAAAGATACAGAGAGTTGAAGCGTTATTATGATAAACGAATTAAGAATTCCATTAAAAACTCCACTAAGAATTCCATCAATGACTCTGACAGCGTCCTTGACTCTGTCAAGGACAAGGTCATTAGAACACCTCAAGATTACATTGAAAGATTTCCAAGTAGTGTTATCATTCAACCAAATAATGAATAAGACAAACAATAATATAGTATATAAATGAACCAAGAATTCCGACCACATCCCGAGATTCCAAACTATGAGGCATCCAGTGATGGTATTGTCAGAAACCGTAGATTGAAGAAGCCATTTGGTTCTGACAATGGTATGGAGTATTTGAGGTTTACTGTTGGGAAGAAATTTATCTTAATCACCGATTCGTCTTCAAGGTGTTTAATGGATTGATCGAGGATGGTCTTGTTGTTGATAACATAAATGGGATTAAGACTGATAATTCTTTGAATAATTTACGAGCTTTTACACAAAGTGAGAATACTGCATCTGTAAAAACTGGTACTTATAAATCAATTGGGAAGAGACCTGTGAAATCATTTAATACGGCAACTAACGAGAAGATAATATTTCAATCAATGACTGCAGCCTTTAAATATTTCGGTATTTGTGAACCATCAGTATGACGTGTTGCAGAGAATATAACAAAGACGGCGATTTCCAGAAAGAATGAACAAAAGATTCGATTTTTGTATGTCTAGATCATGTTTTGCATTATTCTATATAACACCAAGGGAGCTGCTGTTATATAAATTCCAAGAACTGTTATGATATAAATTCCAAGAACTGTTATAATATGAATTCCAAGAACTGTTATGATATAAATTACAAGAACTGTTATGATATAAATTACAAGAACTGATGTTATATGAATTTCAAAAACTGATGTGATATAAATTCCAAGAACTGTTATGATATAAATTCCAAGAACTGATGTTATATGAATTTCATGAACTGATGTGATATAAATTCCAAGAACTGTTATGATATGAATTCCAAGAACTGATATAATATGAATTCCAAGAACTGTTTTGATATGAATTCCAAGAACTACTGTTATATGAATTCCAAGAACTGATATGATATGAATTACAAGAACTACTGCGATATGAATTCCAAGAACTACTGTGATATGAATTCCAAGAACTGCTATGATATGAATTCCAAGAACTGTTATGATATGAATTCCAAGAACTGTTATGATATGAATTCCAATAACTACTGTGATATGAATTCCAAGAACTGTTATGATATGAATTCCAAGAACTACTGCGATATGAATTCCAAGAACAGATATGACATGAATTCCTGGATTTATTATATAAAATTCCAAGAACTACTGCGATATGATATGAATTCCTGGAATTATTATATAAAATTCCAAGAACTTATATGATATAAATTCCAAGAACTATTATGATATAAATTCCAAGAACTATTATGATATGGATTCCATAAAATGTTATGAAATAAATTCCAAGAACTGATGTTATATGGATTCCAAGAACTGTTATGATATGAATTCCAAGAACTGTTATGATATGAATTCTAAGAACTAGTATGATATGAATTCCAAGAACTGATGTGATATGAATTCCAAGAACAAGAACTGCTATGATATGATCCTTCAAAATTGACCTAAATTTTTTTTGTTTTAGAAATATGTATTATCATATATGAATTCTGAAAATATGAATAGGATTATAGCTGAAATTTTAAAATTGAAAATCAAGAAATTAAACTCTCTGACAATTTGAACCCTGACCAAATTATGTCTAACTTTCAAGATATAGAATACGGTATTAACACTAACAACTATATGCTGCCTAAGTAGTATGCGCTAATAAAAATGTCCAGAACTCTTTTCGAGACTCTCTTGCATGTTGTAGTGAAGTAAGTGTGTTTGTCCCGTTATTTACTATTGTGGAAGGAATACGAAAAGAATTGGGCCGAGATTATGAATTGAAAAAAGAGGTTAATTCGAAGATTAGAAATATACGGGCGTTAATTCAAGAAAATGAAAAACTCCTTTCGGATAGCGGTTTTTGTCAACAATGGCGGTGAAATTATATACTGGCATTTATCAATGGATGTTTCACTATAAGAGTTGTAAAATATTTTTTTATTACTGAAAATTTCATAGTAAATAGTATTTTTTGTCTGATTTTGGTGCTTTTCTGTCTGATTTTGGTGCCTTTTTGTCCACGTTGATGGTTTTGCGACGCTTTTTTTAGTGGTCTCGGTCGGGTCAAATGCCCGATTTTGCATGGGGTAACCCGTAGGCATTTTTACTTAACGCTGAATTCGGCGCTTTTTTGACAAAATTTAACAAAAATTTAACAAAAATCAGCAAATTCGACCAAAATATCACCACGGAACACCAGCGTAGTCTCGGTCGGGTCAAATACCCGATTTTGCATGGGATTTCCCGTAGACTTTTTCACTTAACATTGAATTCAACGCTTTCGAGATTCAAATTGGAAACTGATTTACTGTTTCAATAATGGTCAACGAAGCTTTAACAACTAGATTGACTAGTGAGCGACTAGATGCGATTAAAAAGTTTATACCAATCCGCGACTATGTCAGAAATAACCTGCAAGCTAGACAGAGTTTACAAACGGATTTTACTACGGGATCTGAAGAGTTGTTTTAACCAATAACCACAGCAACGAAAGGGATAGAGCGAGCTATATGGGGGGATGACCCCGAGACGGGGACAAGAAAAGAAAAGCCTCTTACTGGTGAACTTGAAAAAAAAACAGCGGAAACTGAAAAAATAGCAAGGAGATCCAAACAAAGAAAAAATCCTTAAGAACACTTCCTTGTGACATAGTAACTGCTACAAAAGAACAAGAACAACAAGAACGAAAACTTCAACAAGAACAACAAGAACAAGAACTTCTTGAAGAAATTGAAGAAATTGTTAGTAGATCACCACTTAACCAACCACCTGAATTTCAACAAGAAGGGTAAAACAGAACAAAGAGATCTTACCCCTGAAAATATATATGTACAAGTTACGCGATAGATTGATGAAAAATTTCCTCAATTTATCGTTGATTCATTTCCAAAGGGTCAGCGAGAACAATATATGAAACAGGGATATGAAAATTCTATAACTAATAAGAAGGATTGGAGAAAAAAACATATTGTGCAAAAAATCAATAAGTCTCAACTACCACCCAACGATGAAGGATTTAAGAGACTTGAAAAGTTGATATAAAACATAGAAAACACACCGACACCAGTTGCACCTTTTGTATCACAACCTCTCCAGGAAATATCAGAATCTGATTCTGAAAATGGTGCAACTAGTAAAAACGGAGATGGATATCAAAAGACTTTTTCAGGCAGTGGTCTAATTAGTTGTCCTGGTAATATTCTCGGTGATATAGCACGATTAGAGGTTCTCATCGGAGGAAAATGAGCCGGAAAAAACTCACCGAAATAATTGATGAAGCAGCTGATATCTGCATGCGGTTATTTCAAGGTGGTATCATGAACACTGCAACATATCGAGATTTCATCGACGAGGTAGTGGAAAATCATACGGATCACCATGGTTATCATGGTGATTAATCACCATGACTGAAAATGCTTTGAATTGGAAATTGTTTCCACATTACATAAATACCATTTAAATAATATGATCATACACTACAACCATGATACACCAACCAGCGTCTACGTAGTAAACTCGCGGTTTCCAGTTTATAGAGAGTACTATGGTGATGGTCTCGGTAATACCATTGCAGGGTTATTTGCAAGAATGGCTCCAAAAGTGGCACCGCTAGCAAAACAACTATCAATGAAAGCCATTAATGTTATTCGTGATAAGGGTATTAGCGCTGTTGGAGATGCTGCCGGAATATCATTTTTGGCCGCTCGGGATAAACTAACATCGCTAGTTCGCCGGCGAAAGAAACCGGGACCGTTACCATCTACAGCAGAAATGCCCGCGAGTGTTAGTAAAATAGTAAATAACGCAGTGGATCAGAAACTATCGTCGTTGATGACTTCGTCGACAGCAAGTGACCAGGATAATATGACCGCAAATATGATCGCGTGAAGTGGCTTAAAAAACCACGACGAAAACGCTAGCGTTTTTACGACGACGTTGATTTCGACTTTCATTTATCAAAGTGATAAATATAATAAAATTTTTAAACCGTCACCTGATCCAGCCTTTGATATGAATGCCCCAGTGCGCAAGCATGATTCGGTACGTGATTATCAATTTTATGCCTATCACGCAATACAATCAGATCTGCGATCGCGAATTGAACTCCAACTACAAGGAGAACTCGTAACAAACGATGTTGCTCATAATGATCCACCATATGACAATAACACAGCTAACCGAGTTTTGTTAATAATGGGATCATGGCGCTATTCGAAAGCGCTAGATATCTCATTGATGGAAAAGAAATTGAATCTATAGAGCGTGATCTTGATGTTGCCACAACAATAATAGGGTTAGCAAGATATTCTGATGATTATACAAGATCGGCAGGTCCATCTATGATGTTCGCAAAAGATCTCAATGATCACCCTGAACACGTCCAGTATACCAGAGTAAAGGCAACACGTGATTCTTCAGCTGATCCAGCACCAGCCGGATATGTAAGACCAGCTGCTGATTATGATGTCATAAATAACATCCCTTATTACAACGTAGGATTTGCAACACGCGTATTAACGTTGCAGGGACAGCGTCGACAATTTTCATGCGCGATTCCACTGTCATATATTTGGATTCTGTAGAAACGTCCGAAACGTTATCTTTGGAGCGAAAAGTAAGTAGCACTTGTGCGAAAGGGTACTGATGATTATGCAATCTGGCGTGCTGATGGTGTTACTGCCGGTAAAGTCATTTTATCAAAACTATCGCTGTGGATGCCAGTGCTAAGTCCATCAATTACAATAGAACAGCGACTACCATCATTTATGGACCAAGGAGGTAAGTCGTTGATGAGTTGATTATCAGTGAGTACGGATATTAAACTGGATAATATCGATGATATATTTACATGGCACCTGGCATCAACACAAGGTATTTCAGCTCCACGTCATATATTTGTAGCGTTACAGAATAATGCGCGAGTTGGTAATCAAGAACGAAGTCATATGATATTTGATCAGATGGGTGTTAGTGAAATCTCGCTGAGAATAAACGGCCAACAGAATGGTGGTCAGAATACATTGTCACTGACAACTCGTCAAGTAAAACACTTCAATGATGCTTTCAATTATAAAAAAGGCGTTCAGATCACTCTCTCTGCAGCTGCGATCAGTGACATGAAAAAATCAGGCGGTATATTCCCGTTGTTAGCTGCGTTACTAGCATTGATTGCTGCGGCTGCCCCAGCGGTGGCTAAAGCGGTGGCGTTAGGAGCCGTTGGTACCGCGGCAGGAATGGCACTAAAGAAAGCAACTGGGAATGGATATAAAAAAGGAAGAAAAGATGTCTAATACTAGCAGGAACCCCGTATTCATGGTACAGCGGAAAGGGTCTAAGACTACCAGGAACTCCGTATTCATGGTACAACGGAAAGGGTTTAAGATTACCAGGAACGGTTTATTAACTCTTAAATCTTCTATTTCCAAACCGATGGTTGTATAGTCTTTGACTCCAATCTCCAATTTTGATTTACTCGATGCTGCTAAAAAAAAAACGCGATTAAAAATTTCAAAGGTGTCTTTATGAAAGATCAGTTACCGACACAACCAAATAGCGTTGAAACCGGCATCATTAATCTCGATAACAGAACAGGACCCGGAACCCATTGGGTTGCATACGCGATTGATCCACGTGCAATTGTTTATTTTGATTCATATGAATTAGCGCCGCCGAAGGAATTAAACAGCTGTATAAACCGCTTAGAAACTCCTCGATGGTATTCCACGCTACCAACACAACACATAAATGATCCACCAATATGCGGCCGTGAAGTATTAAATTTCCTTAACGCTATTTCAGCATCTGGAAAACCACCACATTACGTCGTAAATAAATACACCAGCAATCGCTTCTTAGAGAGAGAGAAAGTTTTACAATAACATGTTTGATATTTGGGGAAGACCTCTATCAGCGCTGAAGAAACCCTCCGCCGATGGCACTGCAACCGGTGATATAAAAAACATAATCGAAGATGAAATCGCTGAGATGTTGAACTTAGCAAGTGTTGACGCCGGGGAAATAGTTGTATTTCAAGATCCTCAGGGTAAATTGAAATCTAGTAATGTTTCCCTGGATGATATTTTAGTTAAACAACGAAACGCAACCGAAGGCACTATCACGTTATTTTCCGATCAGGGTAAACTCAAACCAGGTGTACTCGTTTCAACTATCATTGATAAAATTAACAATATTGACAAGCCGTTACTAGATTTCCTTGGTAATCCTCCAGTAACAACACCAAATCTTACATCGATAAAAAACTTCTATGTTGAAACTAGCAGCACTTCAAGTCAAATATGCAGATTACGTTGAAAAGTTTACATCGTTTCGGAAAAATATCATTGATAAATTCTTTGCAACCACGCTGGAAAATATTGATATAAAACTTCCTGATGTTAAAAATCCATCGATGAGATGAAAAACACCATCGAGGCAATCAGGGAAGATGCAACGAGAATGATAACAATCGTTGAAAAAACAAAAATCCCTCATGCGAAAACCATCAACGTAACATACACGATCCGACACGGATCATTTGCGTGGACACCCACAAACAACAAATTAGATATCACTGCAACCGTCAAGGGTATTAATCGATTAACACTAGTGACGCCAACTCAATTTAATATATCATCGTCGAGTTCATCTGGGGTCAACAATACGATATCGACGATCATCGACAAGGATACAACCGAACAGTTCACGATAGCATCCACTGATAAGAATTTGGCTAGGGTTTCAGTAACATGGTATGTGGAATTCGTAGCGGATTTGAGTAAACAACTTAATTTAAATCGTAAATAATTTGAGAATAAAATGACAACGTCACAAAAATATCGCTATGATCAGGTCAGAGAATTTCAGAATATACTCAAAACCCTCACTGAGGAGTATCAAATAAAAATAAAGAAATACAGACGAAGAATCACCGCAGTTGATGTTACCGTGTACTCGGTGAGTGGTGTAATTGTTGGGGCTGGTGTAATACTCTCCTCGGTAACAATGATTGCCCCGATAGTTGTTACAATTTGTATATCTGCGGCGACAACAATCGCGGAAATTATTTCGATTATAACAGAAAAAATATCATCATGCAGCCAGCGTAAACTACAGGATTACTTAATTAAATTTAATGTTGTATCAACCGCATATTCGCAATTATCCTCGATGATACATAAATATTAGATAGTGAGTTCTCAGCGATGGTAAGTATTTATGATTCCGCGATGTAGAAATTAGAGCGATAACATGATTATAATAACGATGACAACACCGCAAGAACTACTTCAAGGAATAGTGGAGAACACAAACCCAGTACAAACTAGCCTTATCTCAATAACCTTAAAAATATCCTATAATAAGTTCTCAGTGATGGTAGTATTTAATGACTCCGCGATATCAAAATTAGAAATACAACATGAATATAATAACGATGGCAACACCGCAGGAACTACTTCAATGAATAGTAAAGAATACCGAACCGATTTAACAAATAACGGAAAATACCACACCGATGAGGACCAGCATTATATCGATAACCTCAACGAATCCTGAATTCAGTGTGAATTTCCCGATTCCGATTCCGGTGAAGGAGATCGCGTTAGCAAAACTACGAATGTATCATAGCTGGCCTAATATCAGGTCGGTAGCATTTGGCGGTCAACAACCGAATAATTCCTTAGTGTTTGCGAATAAGAATCGTGAAGACTGGACTCCAGACTGGAACGTTGTTTCGATACCATCTGGGTCATACCAAATCGAACAAATCAATGCTGAATTCCAGCGTAGAATAAAATCTATTACTTCAGCAGCAGAATCAAAAATCGCTATAAAGGTTCACGAGCCGACGCTATCATCTGCGATCGAGATTAACTCACCTAGTTATGTCGTAGATATCTATCAGAGGTCAATAAGAACTATACTGAAATGGCCTGAAATCCCACCTCGACAAGAAACCGTTAATATACCACCTGAACCACAACAATCTGATTATACCACCAAAAGGATAAAACCCGGTAATACAGGAAAAAAAGCTATAACAAATACAATAAGTGGGATTTTTTCAATGTAATAGTAGAAAATAACGTTATCAAATTCACACCCCGACATGATAAAATTGCTGAAAATTTCATAGCGTTCAATAACGATGTTTCGCTGTTGTTAATATCTCTTAAATCCGGTACTCTCACCCGAGATGAATTTATCAGTGTCGTAGAAACATGTAACAGAATCATCTATGACATGGAAATATTTTATTTGAAAATTATTCAAGAGATATTAGATGACGATAATCCTAAAACGAGAACAGAGTTTGCGATGAAAAATAATATACGCGTAGAAGATATTCCTGAGTTCAAGCTACCAGGATATGATATCTCAGAACTACAAAAATATCGCAATGATGCCATCAACGAAGGTTTCCAAAAAACCCATGACACATGGAAAAAAACAGCACCACAACCACAAACAACTATCCTGACACATAATAATGACCCAGACGGAGGCGGCAGACATATCGCTCCGTTCAACGTGAATATAACCTCGGTGATAGCATTAAATTTAGTATGTGATGTTATCGAAGGAAGCTATCAAATACATCTCGAGCGATCAAATCAAGCTCAGCAGGGATATATTTTGTATTCATTTGCACCAACAGCTCCAGGATTTATAATAATCGAGGATCCAACTAATCCAGTCTATATGCGATATCATAATGATTCATTAACGAGAATTAATTTCAGACTCACTGACTAGTCAAATAATCTAATTGATTTACGCAGCGAAGTCTTACAAATTAGTTTGTTTGTAAAATCCTAAAGACTTTCATCATAGTGATTTTCATCGTAAATGATTTTCATTGTTAACCATAGCAGCAGAGGGGGTGAACTGCAACGACATGGCGTATTTTATTTGCCAAATGGAACCTACAAGGAAGCCTTAGTTTGACGAATCGACCTCGTTATTATATATTTACTACGAAGCCTCAGTTTGTCAAATAAACCTTTCTATGAAATATTAACAAGAAGGAAGTCTATCTAACGCCTAAAAAGTTGGTATGTTCACCCCCTCTGCTGCTTAAACATTCAATAAGCGGAAAATTAAACCTTTTTTTAAACATTAATCTAAATTAAAACAGAAAAAAGTAAAAGTTGTAATACTAAAAATCATTGGCATACCCACTTTTGCTCTTATGCCAATTTGTCAGAGCTGGATGTTTGGCATCTTTTCTTGGCTACAAGTTCGTTTATGTTGGGAGTAATGTTCTGTGTCATTGAGATTCTCATGATGGACTGCAAGTGTTCATCAGTGATACGACTCCTGTGTGATATTTTGTTAATCTTCATCACAGAAAACAGCTGCTCACACAGATATGTGCTACCAAACATGCTCAAGGTTCGAGCCGCATGTAGACGAAGCTGGGGCATCTCTTCAGGATTGAAACGAGTGAACTGTGCAGGCTGTACAGTGTCGTACTTTGCCTTTAGTGTCCCATTACACTGTAGCTCTATTAGCTCCATCTGCAAGTTTACAGGTGCAGTTTCCACGTCTATGGCAAATGGGTTACGAAACAGCTCGAAATTACTTGTATGTGCTTCAACGTCACTTAAGCGCCTTGCGAACTCGGCGCGAAGTAAGCTAAATTTTACAGCAAAGTGTGCATTGTGAAACACCATGACGTTGATTTGGTTCAACATTGCTTGGCAACAAGAAAAGTGAGACAAGTTGCATTGGTGCATTTGTGTCTCCCATAAGCGCAGCTTCAATTGAAATGCCTTCACTGCATCATGCCTATCAGTGATCAAGTGGTCCCGCCCCTGGAGCTGCAGGTTCAAGTCGTTGAGATGAGTGGTTATGTCAGACAGAAACGCCAACTCACATTTCTACTTTTTATCCCGAAAAACTGTGGAGTCTTTTCCTTTGCTGTCCATGAATTGACAGATTTCCTCGATCAGCTGGAAAAATCTACTGAGAACATTTCCCCGATTTAGCCACCTCACCTCTGTATGACAACGCATGTCGCCGAACTCTGAGTCTATTCCCTGCAAAAAAAGATTGAAATTGGCGGTGATTTAAATCTTGCCTGTGATAAAGTTGACGGTTTGTGTTACAATGCTCATTACACCTTCCATGTTGAGAACTTTACTTGGTGTATGATGCAGTGAAATGGTATCAATTCACCAGTACAGTTCTCCTGCATCTTTAACCGTATCCTTCCAACTAGTCAATTTTTTTCGCCGCACATTGCCGGTGCTCCATCTGTTGTAAGTCCAACAAGTTTGCCCAAAGCAGGTTCATGTTGGTTAAACTTTGACATACGTTGTCAAAAATGTCTTTTCCTGTCGTTGTACCATGCATGGATTTCATGTCCAATATTTCTTCTTTAACATTCAAACTCCACGGATGAAGATGGCGAGCTGTGTAGTGTTAGTCGTGTAATTACTTTCATCGACAGCAAGGGAGAATGCGACAAAGTCTATGTCTTTTTCGATCAGCTGTTTTCACATCAGTGGCCATCTTACAAACCCGATTAGCAACCGTATTTCTGCTAAGGCTTACATTTGCAAACATCTGCGTTTTGTCTGAACACAAGACGTCACACACTTTCATCATGCAGCACTTCAGAAACTCTCCTTCTGTAAATGGTCGGCCTGATTTTGCGATCTCCTCCGCCACAATAAAACTTGCTTTCACAGCAGCTTCAGTTTGTGATTTTGCTTTCGTGAAAAACGTCTGCTGTGATGTTAGATTCTTCTTCAATTCTTCTACCTTCTATAGCTTCTGCTCTGCATTCAGGCTTTTTAACTTGTCTTAATGTTTAGTCTCGTAGTGCCGTCTCAGATTATATTCCTTGATCACAGCCACATTATATCCACAATTTAGACACACAGGTTTACCGCCAATATCAGTAAACATATATTCAGTCTCTCAGCGGCTTTGAAAGGCTCCGTTTTCAGAATCGACTTTTCTCGTGGCTATTTTAAGGCTACCTTTGATTTAACAAAAAAGATTGATATCACGTTAGCCGTAGCGGGAAAAGGTGATGTAATATCCGGGCACTACACTACTTTCATTTCTTATGCGCCAATCCTAAACGAGCAACTGAACGTTGCTAGGTTACTGTAACGACGAATATCCACTCACTACACCACTTTTATTTTCACTTATTCTGATCTAAGCCAGAACGCTCCCAGGTAGCCTATCGTTCGGCAAGGCTGCTAATTAGGAAATTTGATTTGCACTTTATATCGAAGGGCCATTAAAAATATTTTGCCTAAAAATCTCTCTTGGGCCGGATATAATTGTACGCCGGTCAATACCTCTCGGGCCTGATATAATTGTACGCCGGGCCAGATGTGGCCAGCGGACCTTGAGTTTGACACATATGGTGTATAGGGTATCACGGTACCAATTGTTTTTTCCATAGACCTCAATGCTAATATTTGGAGAGATACATATATTTTCTATCATTATTTAGCGTGCATCTCACACACTGTTATAGAGAAAAATGTTAGATTGTCAATTTGACGATGACAAAACCAGGTACTCCACTGCATTTAAGAGAGATAACTCTGCTAGAACTAGACAGAGGTATGAGTTATCTAGTCACAACATACATATTTTCAGTCATGTGTATTACATAGTCAAAAAATCATAAAAAATACAAAATTTGATCTATTTAGGAATTAGCATAAATTCCCATGTTGCCATGAGGCTAAACTTGTTTTTAAGCCTAACAGAAAGTACAACTCTTACATAATCCGCCAATCATAGCTAGTGTTGTTGTTTATTTCTGATTGTAATCCCTACACCTCAAGCTCCACCCACGTGGACTTGCGCAATTGGTACCGTTATACCATATAACACAAACTATTGCAGTTTCTTCGACTGCATTTCAAAAAGTCGAGTGTGTTATGAGTTGTCATTGAATTTGATCTTAAAGAAAACACATTACAAAGTGTTAATTACTATTTTAATAAAAGTGGAAGCATTTTTTAAAATGTCGCCATAATGGTTATGTAACCTTAACACACCTATAAATTGTTGCATAACAATATTTAATAACTAGACATATATTTTGAGTAAATAACATCAAATACTAGTTAAAGGCGATATTATAATAACTTACGTGAACTTCTGTATGTGAGTAAATCAGAAAAGTATTGTACAGCACGAGAGCAAACATTAAGGTGACACAAATTTTGTCACCCTAATGCTACTGTCGCCATAATGACTACCCAGTGACAATGAACTCTCGCCGTAATGACGGGTTCGCTGTAACACCCACCCCCCCACCCCACCCCCCACACACACATACACACACACACACACACATATATATATATATATATATATATATATATATATATATATATATATATATATATATATATATATATATATACATATATAGATATATATATATATGAATTTGTTTCCTGTGTGCGCTAATTTTGATATCCTAAAAATAGATTACAGCACAACCTTCAACTATCTAGTATCAATCACTTGCATTAAAAATTTACACAAATTAAAAGATACAACATCCAACTTTAGGAACGCTATTCATACAATTTAATTTTTGTATTTAGAATATGCACTCATTGTATCTTAAACAGTACAACAACTGAATGCAATGCAAAGTGTAACAAGTCAGAACATACATCGATGCATAATTGTATATTAATCTCGTAATAAATGCCGAAGCCCATGGAAATATCAGCCTTGTTCGAGCTTATACTGTATGATATAATTCAACCGGCGTCCTTTATGCACAATGTGTACAATAGTCTGCGTTACAAATGTCTGAGTCATCTCTATCTCAGTAACGTTTCAAATCAGTCGTGATATTGCGTCATATTGAATCCATCTGTATTCATCTACAAATATTGATCATCCGATTCATTGAGTTAATAGAAGGGACTACAAGAAAAGGAGTTACAAATATTGAATAAATACTGTCTAACTTTTGAGACTTAATTAAATGTATGCAAAAGGGATCCGTTTGGTCGAGTGACCTAAAGCACTCTCCGTTACGGATCACTGCCATTTCACCTCTGTCTACGTGGGTTCTAGTCTAAGTATCGGCCAACGTGTGTATGTGAGAAAGTTTGCCAGTCGCTTCTCGTTGATCGGTTGTACTATCTGAGGCTTTCTCTTGGCTTGGTCTTCCAAAATTAATAGTGGCCGCCATGTATAGCCAGCCTATCGTGTGCTGACAAAAAGGCGTTCAACGCTACAACAATAGCATAAATCCCTCCAAGATACGTTCAACACGTGAAAGGAAACAGTACATAATCTTGTTCCTCTGACACGATATGCGATATTGTCGATGTAGAGAAGATGCTAATTAATTAATCATCACATTCATTAATTAATGAACCAATGAAATATATAATTGAATAATTAATTCATTTTCATTCATACATGCATACATGCATACATACATACATACATACATACTTACATACATACATACATACATACATACATACCTACCTACCTACCTACCTACCTACCTACCTACCTACCTACCTACCTACCTACCTACCTACCTACATACATACATACATACATACATACATACATACATACATACATACATACATACATACATACATACATACATACATACATACATACAAAGCTTGAAATAAATAATGATGATACTGATTACCAATTTAAGAATATGATGGCATAACAAATTGAAATAACTAAATCAACGTATGAAAAAATGATTAAATGTGTAGTATCCATCAAACTGTTTTGCGGGTTCATTGTATAACCCAGTGTCTACTAATGGATACCTAACATGAAGTATAATTGATTACCTCGTCTAATGTCATATTGTAGATAATTACTAACTTGATATTAACTCTCCATTCTTGCTTTCAGTGGTAAAGTACGTAAAGAACTTTGATGGAATGTTGCTGTTGTTCTATTAACTATTTTCAAACAAAGATGGTGTTTCTACTAACTATTGTGTAGTATATTTATCTCCATAAATGGTATCGATGTTCTTTACACTGAGAGTACCAACATACGATCATGTATGTGAAGCAGATATGAATCAAAGCTTCCTTTACTAGGACTTGTGTAAATCATACAATTTCGATACAAACGTATATTGAACTAGTTATATATTGATGGATTGTCACTGAAAGGTAATTATATAAAATTAACTGGACTATGCAGGAACCAATGTTAATGTTAGTTATGTGCACTGGATTGGCGAGAATGTATGCATGAATCGGAATCGAAGCGGATCAAGGAGATGGATATATTAACGTTTGATTTTTGCTGACAGACTTTCGATGCATGTTTGGGTTACTTTGTCAAAACATCAGAGGTTAATACTCATCATGCTGTACTAAATTATGACGATTCTTCAATACATACATTGCACATTTAAGTATATTATGTTCCTACTACGTGTGGTTGCAAATTTTCGATGAATCAATAATGCGTTGATTAAAGAAGAACCAGTCAATGACGTAACAGAGTAGTGTTTCACTCATGACCCGAACGCATGTGTGTGATTAAAAACAGACACACAGCACTATGGAGTAAGAAGGCATATCACACAATATTTTTGCTAAATAAATTTAGGGCGATGTATCCAATTAAAATTAAGCAAATCAGGAAGTAAATACACAGAAATCTTTAGAATGTTGTTAAACATTTAATGTAATGTAAATAAATTTATTTCGATTTTATACTCGGTTGATTGTCGGATGTTTAAGCATCTTCGTTTTTAATTAATACAAATTCCCACACTCTAATGGAAGAAGCAAGTATTGCTAATGGTTGATTGTCTAGCAGTACAGAGTTCGATTTTTTCTTTAGAAACAACACAGCGATCATTGTTGCAAGAAAGAACTCTCGAAATATATATGTCAGGTAAAAATGCTGCAACAAATTATGTTATTCAATTTCAATTGAAAATATAGGGGCGTAGAGTGAACTTAGCTTTCCTTACTCGTTGTTGAAATTTAGCTCCATATAGACTCTAAAGAAATGGTGTAGCAAAGCAAATGTGATTATCTTGAACGTCAACATGAAGTGTTCGACATCACCTACAATTCAGGGCTTCAGTTCGATATTAGAATTCTTTTAAGAAAAGATCATTACTCACATGGATACAGAAAAGAACAATAAATATAAGTTGTGTTTCTTATCTGTATTTAATATTTCAATAAACTATGATCATACTTTTTCAACCATTTAAAACAAACTAATATATATTAAAAGTTACAATATTCATTCATGCCTATTATTTACTCCTTAAACCTAACGATAGATGCCACCGTATCTAGGCATTTCTGACATTTGAAAACAGTTTCCAAATCAAGAGGATACATTTTTAGTCGACTCGACGATTGGTGGCCGTAAATTGAAATTAAATTCGATAACAAATCCAACCGTCAAGAGGATGGGGTTAATAAAATGAGTTTTCATTGCCTTAGCACTTGGTTTATCCTTGTTTAAAGGCACAGTGACACTTTATTGTCGACAAGATGCAAGGAATTTGAATTGCACAGAGAAGAAGTCATGACAGACGATTCACTGTGAACCTATTGGGATTTAAATTCACGCCTTCGGTTCATAATTAATATAGAAAATTATGTCAATATTGTATGTTCGCATCCGTAATAGAACCAGCTGTATTGTCACATGATAGTTAAAAATGTATCTTGCTAAGGCAATTCAGAGAGAGAGAGAGAGAGAGAGAGAGAGAGAGAGAGAGAGAGAGAGAGAGAGAGAGAGAGAGAGAGAGAGAGAGAGAACATTTCGGGCTAAAAGAGGGTTACAGTCAGCACATGTATGTTCAATATCAATCCCCATGTTTCTCTGTTTGTCGATTTGTCTACTACCTGGTAAACCAATGTAACAGAATTGTTACCGAGAGGAGGGTGGATTAAATGAACAATACAAACACAATTTGTGAAAGAAAATATAAATTTATGTAATAAATTATAAATGAAAAAAATACAGATGTAACAACACACTAATTCATGCACTCAACCCACAATTACACTCACAACCATTCACAATACATGAGCAAATTAAATCACAATACAAAAGGAATCTCAGATGTAAAGGAATCTCTTGGATTATACACAGATCCAAGAACCCTTTACGAAAGTTAAATAAATGCAAGTATGATTTACGAAAAAAATAAACACAAACGACAAACTATCTATCGCACGATGGATTGCGATAACTAGCACGATCATATACTTGTATTCAATCAAGTTGCTAGCTTTTATTGATATCTATGTGATCACTTGAAATATTATTGCGATCTGACATAAGCATGCAAATACAACAATGTATTAAATTATATTACAATTTCAATACACCTATGTGTCTCCCCTGTATAACCGCACGATTCAGCAACAGTTGAATCGTCTCCCAGTTTCCCCGAGAACCGAGGGTTGACCAATACTATTATCGGACGTTTCCCTACACGGATCCACCACAGTTATACGTTCAGACAGCATACAACATCTACCCGAACCAACGGTTCCTCACTCCCCTAGATGTCGACCCGGACGTTTTACAACTCTAAGACAGCTCCGACACTCGGACTTCTAGCTTTCCGGATATTTACATGTTACACAGATGTTGACGAACAGACAGTTCGATACACAGACAGATACTTCAATTCCGTTTGCACAAATTAACGGCACAAGCACATTCAGATATTTATACAGAGATGTTCCAGAACAAACAATATATGTCCCACAACAAATCAAACGATATCAAAGACGTTTATCAAAAGATGGTATCAGATGTGTTTAACAGCTACGGTATCAACGATGTTATTAGCAGCTACGGTATCAACGATGCTATTAGCAGCTACGGTATCAACGATGTTATTAGCAGCTACGGTATCAACGATGTTATTAGCAGCTACGGTACCAGAAACAATGTAACAACTATGTTAGCAGCTACGGTATCAGAGACGGTATCAACGATGTTATTAGATGCGCTATCAGTGATGAACTTCTACGGTATCAACGATGCTATTAGCAGCTACGGTATCAACGATGTTATTAGCAGCTACGGTATCAACGATGTTATTAGCAGCTACGGTACCAGAAACAATGTAACAACTATGTTAGCAGCTACGGTATCAGAGACGGTATCAACGATGTTATTAGATGCGCTATCAGTGATGAACTTCTACGGTATCAACGACGGAATCAGCTGGAATCAGACTGAATCAGACTGAATCAGCTATAATAAACAAAACCAGACTAATAATAGTTGTCTCAAAAATAATCTAAGCCGTAGATTACGATATTGTATTTAAAGTCTAAAAGTGACTAGTAATTCCAAATATTCCACGTTTAATTGCAATAAAAGCATCATTATACGAAATGATAATCTGAATAAAATTCACAATAAAACGAAATGTAAATTTAACACTCACCCCTTTGGCTGGAGATTTGCAAGACGAGGTTATCTATCCTTCGATTAGATATTTTGGTTCCCGTAAAAAATTATGATAAATAGTCCGCCTTATATACTCTCAATAGGTGAACATAAATCACATCGAGCTTGCCGTACACCACGTAAAACGAGTATTTCGGATTTCATGTAAATTACAAATTGGCACATGCAAATCGTTACACGCCACTTAATCACCCCAGGTAATGCGTGTACGACGAAATCAAGAAAAATGGTGAGTTTCGTTTGCAATTGAAGAACAACAAAAATCAGTTCAAATTTTCGCCTAATTCTGTGACAATACCTCCCCCCTAAGAATAAAAATGTACACATTTTTAAAACTAACACAGAATAGAAGAAAAATAACTACTGATGATATCTTACAACATTTACACTGGTTATACTACAAACTGGATTTTATTACTGGGCAAATTCATACAAATTTCCCATCATGCCCTACTCAAGTAGTCTGCGCCTATATTTTCAACTCCCCTTATTGACATTGTCGCTCTGTCTCTTGATGTATAACTTGAGCATGTTTGCATGGAATGTCTTTACATTACCGTCCATGTCAATTTTATAGTCCATGTCACCTTTTATTTCTTTAACTTCATATGGACCTTTCCACTGGACTAATAGCTTATTCGAACTCGTTGGAAGAAGCAATAGCACCTGATCTCCCACAAGAAATTTCCTATTACGCGCTCTGCGGTTGTAATACTTGGCATATCTGCGCCCCGATTTAATCAATTCGTCACGTGCCATCTGGCATGTACTCTCAAGTTTGTTTCTTAGATCTAACACGTACTGGTAAGTCGTTTTTATTTCCTCGTTCGCGACATCACCAGTCCATAGTTCGCGTAGTATTCGCATCGGGCCTCGAACTGTTCTACCATACAACAGTTCAAAGGGCGAGAACCCTAAACTTTCCTGCGGTACTTCACGGTACGCGAACAGAACAGCGTTTAAATAACGGTCCCAGTCTTGCGGACGTTCCGCGCACATCTTTCGCAGCATGCTTTTCAGGGTACCATTAAACTTCTCTACCAGTCCATTGCACATCGGATGGTATGGGGTAGTGTTTAGCTGTTTGATGGATAACAGCCTACTTATTTCACCCATGAGGTCAGAGGTGAATTGGGCACCACAATCAGTGAGGATTTCCTCTGGCACCCCTACCCTACTGAAGATATCAACTAATGCTTCAGCTACCCTTTCCGTTTCAATAGTTGGTAACGCTACGGCTTCAGGGTATCTGGTTGCGTAGTCAACCAGAGTAAGTATGTACCGATTCTTTCTTTCGGTAACTGGGTGTATTGGTCCTACAATATCTACTGCCACTCTTTTAAACGGTGTATCTATTAATGGCATCTGTCCCAAGGGCACCCTTGTGACCCTTCCCTTACAGACGGTTTTCTGACATACGTCGCACGACCTACAGAACCGTGTGACATCGCCATTAACACCTGGCCAGTAGAATTCAGCGACTACCCTGCTAGTGGTCTTAGCCTTACCTAGGTGTCCTGCCATGCTTGACTCATGCGCCACCCTAAGTACTTGAGATCTATATCTCTGGGGTACGACCACTTGCCAATACTTCTTACCCTCCCGAGCGCTAAACTCCCTATGAATTAATCCGTTCTTGCGTACGAATCTAGAGCTACCCCCACGCTTGCAATGTTTAATCGCGCCGGACGTGATTTTCTCAACAATTGTTCTGATGGATTCATCACGATCTTGCTCTTGTTTGAAATCATCACGGGAAATTCCTGAGATCGATTCAGGGACTATTAATTTATGAAACGCGGTTTTCTCTCGCCGTGTTTGCGCTCGCGTTTCGACTGCCTGAGCCAAAGGTATTTTAAAATCGGCCATGGTTGGAAGACGGGAACCTTCAACATTACCGATCGTCAGATGGTAAATAGGATTGTCCATACAAAGGGCATCAACAGTTCCCGTTAAGAAAGGTGTTTTTACTGTGATCCTTGCTACGGGAATGCGACCCATCGTCTGATCAAATAACATACATGGGGATTCCCACCCGAGCATTTGGTTATCCTGCACGAGACTACGTTTGATCACTACGCCCGTACAACCAGTGTCACGCAATACCACGACTTCTCGACCGTTGACAAACCCTCTCGCGGTTGATACACGCGCTTCAGGAAATAAACACGTGCCAAGTGAATGAATACAAGGTTCTACATGTACGTTGTTATCGGATATACCTTTACTTTGTATAGCCACTGCTACCTTATGTATAAGTGCCTTTCTTTTAGGACAGTCTTTTTGAACATGACCCAATGCATTACACAAGAAACACCGCACACGCTGAAAAACTGGATTCCCAACTGACCTTTTTACCTCAGCTGATTTTACCGGCTCCCTAGGCATAGGTCTTACAGACTGGTTTCCAGACTTAAAATCTTTTAAAACCACGTTCTGGGTTCCCCCATGAGCTTCGGCAAATAAATCGGCTTGCTTAGCCATATCTTTTACGTTTGTGAAGACTTTCTCCTTCAGAAATTGATCTAATTCTCGCCCAACTGTATTAAATAATTGATCTCTGAGCAAGAAATCAGTCAACCCTTCAAACGTTTTCACCGCTTTGCCGCATTCAATCCACCGCTCAAAATAGTTCGCAATTCTGACAGTGAACTGACCAAAGGTTTCTCCCTTATCGGGCTTGCTATACCTGAACTTTTTACGAAAACCTTGTTCAGTGAGCTCGTACCTTTTGAGAAGTGCTTCCTTTAGGACATCGTACTTAAACACATCGTCCCTAGGAAGTCGCGAGTATACATCCAGTGCTTTACCTTTTAATAAAGCACTCAGATGCAGCGCCCAGTCATTTTGACTCCACTTCTGGTTTTCGGCATACCGCTCAAACCGATGAAGATAACTATCTATGTTATCTTTTTCATCGTCAAAGGGAGGTAATTTGGGGCCCCTTAATTTGTTAGTGGCAGAATCGTGTTCTCTTCCAGATGTCGCTAATTCTACCTTACGCTCATGATCCCGTTGTTTTGCTCTTTCTTCTAACTCTAACATTTCTACTTTAGCTAGTTTATCTAACTCTATTCGCTTTTGCTCCGCTTCCATTTCCCATCCTATCCTATCCTTTTCGGCCTGCTTCTCTAATTCTATCTTTTCCCTTTCGAAGGCCCATTTCCTATCTTCGGATTCCCTTTCTAATTCCCTTTTCCTCTCTTCGGCCTCCCCCTTTTCCTTTTCTAATTCCCTATGTAATTCCCTTTTCCTTTCTTCGGCTTCCCTTTCTAATTCCCTTGCTCTTACCCTTTCGTCCCTTTCCCGGGTTTGTTCTTCTTGAATAAATTTCCTGAAGCTTTCACCTTCATACCCAAATTCTTTGCCTAAGGCAACCAAGTCCTTAAGGGATGACATGACAATGACAATTGTAATATGAATATAGATATATAACCAAACCAATACTTTAAACACGTTTATACTGGACTCACGGACCTAGGTAAACTAAACAAAAATAAACTCCAACTAGAGTATTATCTTAACAGAAGGTCACGCTCAAATATAAACATTAAATGTATACCTTCACAAAAATGATTGACAGTTCACTTAATCCAACGATCCCACTTCTGACACCATTGTAACAGAATTGTTACCGAGAGGAGGGTGGATTAAATGAACAATACAAACACAATTTGTGAAAGAAAATATAAATTTATGTAATAAATTATAAATGAAAAAAATACAGATGTAACAACACACTAATTCATGCACTCAACCCACAATTACACTCACAACCATTCACAATACATGAGCAAATTAAATCACAATACAAAAGGAATCTCAGATGTAAAGGAATCTCTTGGATTATACACAGATCCAAGAACCCTTTACGAAAGTTAAATAAATGCAAGTATGATTTACGAAAAAAATAAACACAAACGACAAACTATCTATCGCACGATGGATTGCGATAACTAGCACGATCATATACTTGTATTCAATCAAGTTGCTAGCTTTTATTGATATCTATGTGATCACTTGAAATATTATTGCGATCTGACATAAGCATGCAAATACAACAATGTATTAAATTATATTACAATTTCAATACACCTATGTGTCTCCCCTGTATAACCGCACGATTCAGCAACAGTTGAATCGTCTCCCAGTTTCCCCGAGAACCGAGGGTTGACCAATACTATTATCGGACGTTTCCCTACACGGATCCACCACAGTTATACGTTCAGACAGCATACAACATCTACCCGAACCAACGGTTCCTCACTCCCCTAGATGTCGACCCGGACGTTTTACAACTCTAAGACAGCTCCGACACTCGGACTTCTAGCTTTCCGGATATTTACATGTTACACAGATGTTGACGAACAGACAGTTCGATACACAGACAGATACTTCAATTCCGTTTGCACAAATTAACGGCACAAGCACATTCAGATATTTATACAGAGATGTTCCAGAACAAACAATATATGTCCCACAACAAATCAAACGATATCAAAGACGTTTATCAAAAGATGGTATCAGATGTGTTTAACAGCTACGGTATCAACGATGTTATTAGCAGCTACGGTATCAACGATGCTATTAGCAGCTACGGTATCAACGATGTTATTAGCAGCTACGGTATCAACGATGTTATTAGCAGCTACGGTACCAGAAACAATGTAACAACTATGTTAGCAGCTACGGTATCAGAGACGGTATCAACGATGTTATTAGATGCGCTATCAGTGATGAACTTCTACGGTATCAACGATGCTATTAGCAGCTACGGTATCAACGATGTTATTAGCAGCTACGGTATCAACGATGTTATTAGCAGCTACGGTACCAGAAACAATGTAACAACTATGTTAGCAGCTACGGTATCAGAGACGGTATCAACGATGTTATTAGATGCGCTATCAGTGATGAACTTCTACGGTATCAACGACGGAATCAGCTGGAATCAGACTGAATCAGACTGAATCAGCTATAATAAACAAAACCAGACTAATAATAGTTGTCTCAAAAATAATCTAAGCCGTAGATTACGATATTGTATTTAAAGTCTAAAAGTGACTAGTAATTCCAAATATTCCACGTTTAATTGCAATAAAAGCATCATTATACGAAATGATAATCTGAATAAAATTCACAATAAAACGAAATGTAAATTTAACACTCACCCCTTTGGCTGGAGATTTGCAAGACGAGGTTATCTATCCTTCGATTAGATATTTTGGTTCCCGTAAAAAATTATGATAAATAGTCCGCCTTATATACTCTCAATAGGTGAACATAAATCACATCGAGCTTGCCGTACACCACGTAAAACGAGTATTTCGGATTTCATGTAAATTACAAATTGGCACATGCAAATCGTTACACGCCACTTAATCACCCCAGGTAATGCGTGTACGACGAAATCAAGAAAAATGGTGAGTTTCGTTTGCAATTGAAGAACAACAAAAATCAGTTCAAATTTTCGCCTAATTCTGTGACAACCAACATACTGTGAAATAATGTTTGAGTAGGGGCCTCCTTCGGACATTCTCACATTTAAAAGCCATCGGTTTTAAGACATTTAGTATATTTATAATAAAATTCGAAACACAAGCATTAGATTGATCACAGTATGTGTGCCTCATACCAAAGGAATATATCGGATAGTATTCCAACTTACTTGATAATATTAGCATTATTGATAAGCAGCAGAGGAGGTGAACAGACCAAGTTTTCAAGCAAAAATAAGGCTTCTACGGAAACCGAAATTATTTAACAAAATGCAGAGTGTGTGAACAGACCAACTTTTTTAGGCGTCAATTTAGCAAACTGAGGCTTCCCAAAATTGCTTATATAAGCCTCAATTTAGTAAACTGAGGCTTCCTTGAAAATACTTAATTTAATTTTTTTAATAATTTGAGCAAAGAATAAAATAAAAATTTTAAAAAAAAAGGACGCCATATAGTTGGCGTTCACACTCTCTGCTGCTATGCGCTAACAATTTTTTTACTAACTAAATATTTGATCAAGTCCGACACGATATCTTGCCCGAGGATCTGATAAATTTATCGTCACAAATCCATGTGGGGTTGTCTGAGCGCGGCTAAAGAAATTTTTAAATTGATTATGATCCATATCGCCACCGCACCAAGTTTGCCAAATATTTCTAAGAGTATGAGTATCAACTCCGTTAAATACACACAGCATATTGCAGTTATCTCGGATCACTTTTGGTATTTGAGTGTAACGTTGAGTGATATATATCACATCGGTGTTTTTATGTCTGCCTCGGGAAAATATTCTAGCAGGATTTTTTTGATTATCTAACATGATATTATCATATACGACTAAATTGTTAATACTTCCGTCGATGGAGTCAATGCTAGGTGCCTCTTCGATATCGGTTATAAACTCAATAACACCATCGCCGTTAATTTCTCGCGCGGCTTCGTTAAAATCCTTTAACACTTCATAACATCGCTGATCATCTACACTCGGAGCAATCATGTACAACTTATCCCAGTTCATCCATCTCGTTATCAAATTAAGTAGCAATTTTGTCTTGCCGGATCCAGATGGTCCGATGATAATCGCGCGAATAGAATTTGGTAACATTGCATGGTGTCTAATAGGTTCCCATCGTCTCGTAGCTGAATAATCAATTACATTCATACCGTTATATATAAATTATGGATCTATATTGTGTGAAGTGTAGGACGCGTACTGGCACAAATGGCTTGACGACGATTACAACAAAAAATAATCGATCAGCGCTTTCTGGTAAATGCGTACAATGTAGTACAAAGAAATTTAGATTTACTTCCACGAAACCTTTAAAAAAAACCGAGGAGGTGATATTGCAGCCAAGTTAGCAAAACTCCCAGGAACACCATGGGCAAAGTATCCAGGAGAAAAGCACCTTCCAGGATATAGCTACTGTGGACCGGGAACACGATTAGATATCAGACTTGATGATCAAAATCAGCCCCGACCCGGCGAGTATCCAATAAACGCTATTGATAAGGCGTGTCATGCTCATGATGCTGCTTATAAAAGCAGCAATCTTCAACACAGACATCTAGCAGATGTGAAATTAATTCATGCATTAAATGTTATTCCTGATAAATCCTTCAAGGAAAAATTGGCTTCGTGGTTGGTAAAATCTGCTATGAAGGGTAAATTGATGTTAGGTGCTGGTAATTAAAAATATGGAATCTATTTACTATTCTCCGAGAGGATACTGGAGATGTTACGCAGCAATCAATAAACTCGCTAGCGCATCAAAGGTGAAAAAAACCACTGCGGCAAACCGGTTATCCAAACAGGCAATATGGCAAATTTATCTACCAGCGCCTAAACGAATTAACTACTCGCATTTTGATGTGACCGTTCCTAATGAAGTTCATCAAGCTGATATACTATTTCTGCCGCATGATCGTGGTTACAAATACGCGTTAACCGTAGTTGATGTTGCGAGTCGATACAAACAAGCAGAACCGCTAAGGACAAAATCATCTACTGAAGTAGCTTCTGCATTTGAAAAAATTTATCGACGAGGTCCTCTGCGCTGGCCAAATCTGTTACAAGTTGATCCTGGCAAGGAATTTCAAGGCGCTGTTTTAACAACGATGAAACATCATAATGTCGCCATCAGACGAGGGCATACTGCGTTACATCGCGATCAGGCAATAGTTGAACGGTTTAATCGGACACTTGCTGAGCGGTTATTTGGATATCAATACGCGAAAGAATTCATCCAGGATAAACGATCCAGTGAATGGGTCAAGAGATTACCAGGTGTAGTTACCGCAATCAATAATGAGATTACTAGAACAATTAATATGAAACCTGTCAACGCTATTAAAAAGAAGTATATACCCGTAAAACCACAAAAAGATTTCTCTAGAAACGCTAGCGTTTCCCAACCAATTCTTGGTAGTAATGTCATTGTAAGGTACTTATACGAACCAGGAGAGCTTGAAGGTGGTAAAAAAAGAGCTACTGATCCTATTTGGAGCGTCACGACGCATAAGATATCCGGTATAACACGATCAACTGGTGGAAACGCTAGCGTTTCTAGACCAGCAATCTATAGACTGGATTCAACTGCTCCTCAGCGAGGATTTACTCGACAACAACTGCAAGTGATCCCCGAGGATACTCAATTGCCACCGCGTGGTCTTAATTAGCACCTAAGGTGCTGGCACCTCTGCGTCTATTGCACTCAAAACAAGTCAGCATAACGTTATCGTTGGTATGACCTACGCTACTATTCTTTCTGTCTACGGTAAATTGGCGAGGATCTTTATCCAAATACTGCCAACGCATTATACAATTGCAACTCGCGCAGTGATTATTCTGTTGTTGCTTTAGCGTAATTATTAATTCAGCATCAATGTCAAATTCTCGTTTATTTTTTTTATCCTGTTGTTTATAACCAGAAAGTTTTTTTCTGATTATATCACCAGTGATATCATCGGCGCTGATAATATCGTCACTGGCATCGTCAACAACAATTCTTCGAAGTTGGTTTATTCGCCGTACTCTGGATACTGCGAGATAAACTAAATTTGACCACTCAATGCGATTATCTATTATCCAAACAATTGTGTCTGTGATAGTTAATCCCTGTGAAGAGTGTATTGTTGCTGCGTAACCTAACGTCCATGGGGATTTATCAGCACGCAATGCATCTTCGACGACGCTGATATCAACCAGCACAATATCATTTAATACTAAATTCTGCTTTTGTTGTTGTCCAGGAATGTCAACGTCGATATTCTGCTTGTATTAGAAGGTCTATAACAGAGTGGTACTGGAAGTGTTGCAAATTTACACTTATGCAATTCAAATAATTTCATCTGAAGTGCGTCTCTGACTATTTTTCTACTCGCGATTATTAAATCATTTGGTCTCCATGTTTCCCAAAAATCATTCATGGGAGTTTCTGAAATTATTTCACGCGCTATTTCACATTGGATTTTATCCGGTTGTAATCTAATTAGCGCTTTGAATTCTCGTAATTGTTCATCAAGTGATCTATGGTCGGTATTAATCTCTTCATAATAGTCTACACGATTCTTTAGCCATTCATGTGGAGATCCACCAACAAATGGCTGTGGTTGGCCGTGATCCCCGCACATGACGACTTTTGTGTTTTTGTTTAACAACCATTCAAGAAATATCTGTAATACTGTCAACGATACTGTGCATATTTCATCCCAAATTATGATTTCAGGAATGAATTTATCGCCCATTCGATCAGGAGTCCATGTATCGCCTTTCCATCGAAAGAAGCTGTGATAGGTACAGGCTTTTACTCCCCGCGCTATCATCTCTCTGGCGAGTCTGTGAGTTGGTGTTAGCACAATCATGGTTGACCGACGAAATAATTCAATTGCACGAGTTGTCTTTCCTGACCCACCACAACCGTTTAAATAAACTGTCTTGTATCTACATACGGGGTCAGATACCGGTGGTGCATTATAAAATTCTGATTGAATCTCTGAGAGATTATGGTTGCTTTTCAAGTATTTATCGTCGATGGTAACGTCTGCGGATTCACAATACTCATGTAGTTTTTCCTTTTTAAATCGCCAACTCCCCCACGTTTCCTCGGGATCAGTGAATACCGCTACAGCTGATTTGTATTTCTCGTGGATATACATCGAATCAGTAGCTACTCTAACCGCGGTATCTGGAAATCTATAGATTAATAGAAGCATACGCTAGCATAGAACTTCTCAAATGTGTGTACTGACAACTATATCCATCACAGTAGGTAACAACCGTACCTAATTTCTCACCATTGGATAGAAAAGCATCCCTACGGGTTACAAGTTTTCCCTGTTTCGTTAAATCCGCTACAATAAAATCGTATTCAGCGACGTCTATGATCAACCTCGAAGAGTATTTTGCATTGTCAAATCTTCCACCATGAGTGAATTTACCAATTATTTTTCGTCCGAAATCTTTGGCTTCTTTGTTTTTAATTTCAAATAAATGCCTAGATAGTTTCATGATTTCTTCCTCGCTGAAATTAGGAAACTGTTTTCGTATTTCATCAATTATACGATCTAGATCAGGTTTTGGTAACCAAACATCCTTCTGCGCGTGATAGCATATAATCGCTTCACTGACAATTAACGATATTAGCATACCACAATCGATCATATATCTCAATAGCACTATTGGCATCCAGTGTTTTTCAGACATATGTCTACCAAGCCAAACATAACTACACGGATGTAACCCATCAGCGAGTTCAAATGATATCACACGAGCGAACCCGGTTAAATCAAAATCAGGCAAACGACCATTAATCGCAACACGAGTCATTTCATGTGTGGGATGTCCAAATCGTTTAAAATACTCAGAGTATTCTCCATACCCGAGAAAACTTCCAGGATAACACGCGGATATATCAATTGAAATCATACCATCACGTGAGTATTTCGTATTCCACAATCCTCCATGACCTAATTCGACGCAACTCAATTTGACATCCTCGAGAAAATCACTTCCTGTTGGACGCCATGAGTTCTTTTCTTTTGCGAAGTGAGCTACCACTGATGGAATAGTAAAACTATCCGTGAGTAGTTTTTCATGGAAACTCTCCGGTGAAAATTCATTAGCGATTTTTCTCATTCTGTTATCTAATTCTTCAACGCGATATAATTCTCCATTTGGTCTTACAAACTGATCAAATCATGATTCGGAATCTTCAGCGCTGCGAAGTAACCACAATGACACGGGATCATCTTTACACAACGTAACAATAGCATCAAATAATTTCTCTTCATAGAACACATCCTTGAGAAATTCCCGGGGGATATATCTCACGATTCGTTCTCGTGGAAATACATTTACCGCGGGTGTCCACGCGTGTTTGTTATGATCAATAATTTCAATTGGAACTCCTCGCGATTGATATTTCGGTTCGTATAATACTTCTCCGGTTATCGTCGCTACCGATATTGGAAATTTTAATAATGCTTCTAATTTAGCTATATCAGAAATCTTTGCCCCGCGCTGTTTCACTGTCAGTTCCCATTCGGTTAATTTTTTTCGTCGTTGTTCAGTTAGTTTATTCCCCCGGGATGCATTTGTGAAGTGTTCCATTAACCGTGTTGCTACACAATTTAACGTTGAATCACCTTGTGATTTCGACGATGAAAACAGCGGAGCTAGTTTTTCAATACTTGGCTTGTCATTTAGCGGATATATTCCGTAAACAACTACTGTGACAGGGTAACGGTTCGCGTAGTATGGTTTGTCAATTCCATTTAACATTCCTGGGTTGGAATCTCTACTCACAATAATAGTTTTTTTATCCTTCAGGATTGGTTCAAATTTATCTCTGATAACCCATTTTCCATCATCTTCGATAACGAATTTTATTCTGAAAAAGTACCTCCTTGGAAATCCCTTGGATTTCCTGCCAAGGTGTGAAAGTATCTCAGCTGCTCTTGTATCGTTCATGGTAGCATCGATTATGGGTACATTGACATCATCATTGGTAATTCGAAATGTCGACCACGCATGAGATGCTCCATCGCGCTTAAACTCATTAAAACAGTCACTGATTTTACTCAATATGGTTTTGTCATCTATTAGACTTTTTGGTTTATCAGAGAATTTATCGAGATTAAACCTAGTATTTTTCCAAGGCGTAATTTTCGATAATCTCTTGAATTCCTTCATATTATAATTAAAACAAGTATTTAAATTAAAAGTTTTTTATATATGAATCATTGCAAATGGCTTATGATTGGATCAAAGACTCCGTGTAACAAATAATGCAGAAATGAATTCTGTGGGTATCATATGCAAAGTGTGAGAAACGGTTCAAAAGATCCTCTTGCTTGCCTGTATTGTGGGGTAGGTGTAAGAGGCAAGTCGCAGTTATGCGTTAATTGCGGGGGTAAGCGTTATAGAGAGTTGAAGCGTTATTATGACAAGCGAAGAATCAAAAATCCTGACTCTGTCAATGACAACGTCAACAGCAAAATCATAAAAACTGCTCAGGACTACATAAAAAGATTTGCCAATGTTATAATTCAGCCAATTAACGAATTAGACAAATAGATATATTATGTATATAATGAACCAAGAATTTCAAAGACATCCTGTTATTGAAATTTACGAAGCTTCTCGTGATGGTGTTGTCAGACATTGTAAACATAAGAAATCTGTTGTGGGTGATAATGGTATGGGGTATTTGATATTTGGTGCTGGAGGGAAGAAGTATCTCAATTACCGTTTCGTCTATGAAGTATTTAACGGATTGATCAAGGATGGTTTTGTTATTGATCACATAAATAGCATTAAGACTGATAATTCTTTATCGAATCTACAAGCTATTTCACAACGTGAAAATACAAAACGAGGTGGGACTGGGGAATACTCGAAAAATGCTAGACCCGTAAAGTCAATTAATACTGAAAATAACACGAAGAGAGTATTTCAGTCAATAACCGCAGCTGGTAAGTATTTCGATATTTATCCGTATTCTATTCAATGCGTTGCAGAGAATAAAACCAAGACCGCCTTTTCAAAACGCTTCAATAATAGTATTCAGTTTATTTATGTATAATACGTAAACTTGCGGGGAATAACTCCGTTAGGTAACGCGCGTGCGACAAATCACCAATGACAGAGTTACGGATCTTAAACACAGTCATTGATTTTGATTGGTTAGTTTCGCTATTATGAATCTGAACAACACATAATCAATTTCGTCTTTTTTCAAGTATTAACAAAACTGTTTTATAGACACGTCGTATTTAAACATTTTTTTTAGTGTCTGTTTCAAGTATTATGCGTGTTTTCAACGTTATCAGTGATCGCTAAAAAACAAAACAAATAATTACAAGCACTACACCTCTTTATGTCACTTCGTTGTAATGAGTGGTTATATACAAATCCGTCCTTGTTATAATTGGGCTTAGCCGAAATTCAAGTGTAAAACCAAACCTGAAATCACACGTGGCGTGAACGTTATTATTGACATTCAAACCAGGTTTCGATTTCAGGTTTGGTTTTACACTTGAATGTAGAATAGCCCGCGTCATCCATTGTCATTGAAATCAATTCATTCACCTATAATCTATTGTTGTACCGTCGTCATTGTCATTGAAATCAATTCATTGTATATACCATTGTCATTGAAATCAATTCATTCATTGTGTCACCTATAATCTATTGTTATCTGTTTGTCGGTTGTAACCGTTGAGCGCGCTGCTTGATGTAAAACACCAAGGGGGTTCAAAACAGTGATGTGTAATTGTACCGTCGTCATCTATAATCATAATCACCTATAATCGCATTAAGCTTCTGGACTGCTAAAGATGATCATCACCTTAGCGTGTCCAGAATTCATTTTCCAATTCAACAAATATATTTTTATATAATATGAATATTGAAAATCTCAAATTGATTATTATTGAAATCAACAAGCTTAAAGATCAAAATGTTAAACTATGTTCAGGGTTAGATTGTGATCAAATTATGACCGATTTCGAAGACATACAATTTGCAGAACAGACCGGAAAATACGTCCTCGCTAAGAAATATTTTTTAACTAAGCGGATACAAAAGTTTATACGTGAAAGTTTAGTCAATACTGAGGACGTTAATGTTTTTGTACCATTATGTAGCATCGTTGAACGTGTACGAAAGCAATTACGCTTAGAATATGAACAAAAGAGGCTTATTAATTGTAAGGTGAGACAATTAGAAACGTTAATGGAGCAGGGTGATGAGCCCCACGCGTAGAGAGCCTCCTCCTTAATCACTACCCAACAACGAGGAAGTAAAATTATGTGTGTGACCCAGTACAGGGGGGATGTATAAAAAGTTAGTTTACAATTTAGTGATTTCTTTTTTTTTTTTACTTAAAAATCTTCGATTTTCATGGAAACTCAAAGAGTTTCAAATTTAACAATAGCGATACTCTTTCAATAATGGTAGGACAATCATTGACCACACGGAACGTAAAGGAGCGACTTAGCGCTCTTAAGAAAATATTACCACTTCGTGATCGTATACGTGAAAAACTTCAACAGCGGCAATTACTTCAGACTGATTTTTCTGATGATACACAACAACTCTTCAAACCGATTGTTACTGCAACTGAGGGTGTGAAAACAGCTACTGAACGAGCTATATACGGAGATGTCCCTAAGGAGGGTACTAGAATAGAGAGACCTCTTCTTGGTGAACTTGAAAAAATAGCAATCGAAACTGAACAAACAAAACAGGCTGTACAAAAACTTTCAGGTGATATGGCAACTCAGATGGAAATACAACGACAAAGTGGTATTGATGTCGGTGATGAATCCGCTGAAGACGAGGGCGCAGTTTCCACGAAGAGTGGTGTTCCCTTTATAGACAAATTCACTCCGGCGAGTATAATACAAATAAAACAATTTCAATTGATAAAACCCAAAGATTATACCACCTTTGGTAATTTTGCTGCTCAAAGCTATTATTCAAGAGAACATTTTTTGAAGGACGAGTATAAAGATAGTAAAATATCACAAGCTAATTGGGCTGATTGGTTATTTAAAACGAATAAGGGTATTAATCGTTTAAAAAAAGAAAAATTGGAGTATAAAATGTTTAAGAAAGGAATTGAAGATTATGATTTACAACAACAAGAAGAAAAACAACAACAACAAGAAGAACAACAAAGAGAAAGAGAAGCAAAAACTAAGAAAAAAGCCGGAAAGGGATATTCACCTATGGATTTTCATCGACAAAACGTCAGTTGTCCTGGTAATATTCTCGGTGATATAGCACGATTAGAAATACTTGTAGGAGGAAAACGAGCCGGGAATAACTCACCAGAAATAATCAATGAAGCTGCTGATATCTGTAGGCGGTTATTTCAAGGTGGTATCATGGAAATTGCAACATATCGAGATTTCATTGAAGAGTTAGTAGAGAAAAATCCTTTGGATTTTCATCATCATGGTTATCATAGCGATTAGATAAATATGAATTGAATAGAGAATGATCATACACTACAACCATGATAAACCAACTAGCGTCTACGTGGTAAACTCACGATTGCCAAAATACCGAGCATACTATGGAGATGGTCTCTGTAATACTATAATGGGATTATTTTCAAGAATGGCTCCAAAAGTGGCTCCGCTAGTAAAACAATTATCGATGAAAGCAATTGATGTTATCAGGGATAAGGGTATTAACGCTGTTGGTAATCTTGCCGGGAAGGCATTTTCAGCCGCGAAGGATAAAATAACAGCGTTAGTTCGACGTGGAAAATCTTCCAGATTTTCAACGAAACCATTGCCGTTGCCATCTACTGAGGTTATGCCTGCGCGAGTTAGTAAAATAATAAATAACGCAGTAGATGAAAAACTACAGTCAATGATTTCATCATCGTTAATGACTCCGTCATACACTAACGCCCAGGATAACATAACAGCAAATATGATAGCGGGAAGTGGCTTAGGAAATTCAAAGAATTTCTACAAACGTCAAAGACGTCGATGAAATTGCTTTGCAAATTATTATAAAAAAATAATTATTATAATAATAAAAAATCTTTAGATTTCGCCTCCAATTTAGACCATCGGATATATAATAAAAAATATTCAAACAGAACCCTGATAGTGCATTTGACATGGACGCCCCAGTACTTAAAGATGATTCTGTACGTGATTATCAATTTTTTGCCTATCACGCAGTACAACCTGATCTTCGGGGGAGAATTGAACTTCAAGTTCATGATACCAGTAAATACTTTTTACCCGCTGAAGCCTTTATTGAAGTCGAAGGTGAACTCGTAACAGATGTTGCAGCTAATACACCATATGCAAATGACCCAACTATCCGAGTTGGTTTTGTTAACAATGGCATCATGGCGTTATTTGAAAGTGCTAGATATCTCATTGATGGAAGAGAAATCGAATCTATTGAACGCGAGGTTGATATTGCTACGGGAATAATCGGGTTAGCGAGATACTCTGATGATTATACAAGATCAGCGGGTCCGTCTATGATGTTCGCGAAGGATATTACTGATAACGCCGAACACGTCCAGTATTCTAGAGTAAAAGCAACACTAGATACTGCAGTTGATCTAGCACCAGCCGGATAAACAAGACCAGCTGCTGCCTTTGATGTCATAAATAATATTACCAGTTACAACCTAGGATTTGCAACACGAGTAGCAACGTTGCAGGGACAACATCGACGGTTTTCATGTGCGATTCCGCTCCATCACATATTTGGATTTTGTAGAAACGTCAGAAAAGTTATCTATGGAGTAAAGCATACTATATCGCTAATGAGAAGGGGTACTGATAATTATGCAATCTGGCGCGGTGCTGGCGTTGCCGCTGGTAAAGTCATTTTATCAAAACTAACACTGTGGATGCCAGTGTTGACTCCATCGTTGTCAACAGAACCGCGGTTACTATCATTTATGGATCAAGGGGGGAAGAGATTATTAAGTTGGTTGTCAACGTCCACAGATACCATGGATTCTAATATTGATGGTACACTTACATGGCATCTAGCATCAAAACAGGGTATTTCAGCTCCTCGTCACATATTTATTGCGCTACAGAATACTGCGCGATTAGATAATCAAGAACGTTCCCACATGATATTTGATCTAATTGGGTGTAGTGAAGTCTCGCTGAGAATAAACGGACAGCAAGAACCATCAGAGGATATACAACTTAACTATGAAAACAACCACGTTGCACGAGTTTATCAACGGTTGCTGTCGTATATGGGACGCGATCTAAATGTTGATACTGGTCTACAAATATCACAGTTGGATTTTAAAAATCTATATCCGATTTATTACTTTTCGTTGGAACATCTCGACTTGATGAAACAATCCGTCGTTGATATACACTTCCGAGCTCGTGTAACCCGTCCGACTGGTCCACCAGTTGGTGGGATACTTCCTATCCTTATCCCGAATCATAGAGCGGTTGCTGTCATTCTCAGTGATAAGTCAATGATACTCGAAGGTGTTGGTGAACGAATGAGACTGGTAGATGCACCAGTGGAAAATATTTGATTGAAAATTGCTGTGCAATTTCACCTACGAATTTCACCATTGAATCGCTTGCGATTTAGAATCAATCTGTTTTGTATAATGTCGTATAGTAATATCAATGTTACGTTGACACCTGGTCAGCTAAAAAAATTACAATCCAAATCAGCTAAGCAATGCGGAACCACAATAACGCTGAAACCTAATCAAATGAATGGCGGGGGGAATAAACTATCGCTGACGAAAACTCAGATTAATCATTTTAATAAAGCGCTGAAAGAAAAAAAGGAGTTCAGGTTACTCTTTCTGCGAGCGCGATTAAAAACATGGAAAAGACTGAAGGTATATTCCCGCTGTTACGGTTGATTCCAGGGTTGATTGCCGCAGCGGCCCCAGCGGTGGCTAAAGCGGCAGCGTTAGGAGCCGTTGGTACCGCGGCAGGAATGGCACTAAAGAAAGCAACTGGGCAGGGTTATAGAAAAAAGGGAAAGGGTCTAAGACTACCAGGAACCCCGTATTCATGGTACAGCGGAAGCGGCCTGAGACTAGGACCGGTTTACTAACTCAGAAATCTTTGATTGGAAATCCTTCAGATTTCACACCTATGTCCAATTTTGATTTAATTGATGCCGCTAAAAAACTCGCGATTAAAAACTTCAGAGGTGTTTTTATGAAAGATCAGTTACCGGCACAACCAAATGATGTTGAAACCGGTATTATTAATCTAGATAACAGCGATGGACCTGGAACTCACTGGGTTGCATACGCGATTGATCCACGTGGGATTATTTATTTTGACTCATATGGATTAGCGCCGCCGAAAGAATTTAACCGCTATGTAATTAAATTAAAAATACCCCGTTGGTACTCCACGTTACCAACACAGACAATGCTTGACCCACCCATATGTGGCAATGAAGTATTAAACGTACTTGATGCTATTTCACGGGAATCAAAGCCACCCGATGTAGTAGTGAATGAGTATACTAGCGGTCGTTGGATTGAAAATCTTTGATTGGAAATTGCTGTGCAATTTCACTTTGAAAGTTCTACGAATTTTTGATTGAAAATCCATTGGATTGAAAATCTTTTAGATTTTAAACAGAGAAAAGATTTTTATGATAACAATGATTGATATTTGGGGACGACCTTTATCAACGCTGAAGAATCCCGAACCTGGTGGAGTTGAAACCCTTGATAAAATCAAGGGCGTTAAGAAACTAATCGAAGATGAAATAGCCGAAACGTTAAACCTAGCAAGTGTTGATCCTGGTGAAATAGTTGTATTTCAAGATCGTCAGGGTAAATTGAAAACTAGTAATGTCTCCCTCGATGATATTTTGGTTAAACGACGAGATGCAGCAGAGGATACTATCGCGTTATTTTCCGATCAGGGTAAACTCAAACCAGGTGTACTTGTTTCAACAATTACGGATAAATTAACAACATTCGATAACACGGTGAATTCATTGAAATCACTCAATGATAAGTATGCCGATCATATAGTTGTATTTGATCAGTTTTCTGAATTACAAAGAAATACAATTGACAAAATTGATAAACCCCTGCTAGAATTTTTTGGAAATCCACCAGTGACCACACCAAAACTCACCTCGATAAAAGATTCTATGTTGGAACTAGCAACTCTTCAATCCGAATATGAAAAACACGTGAAACAGTTTTCAATGTTTCGTAAAAACATCATTGATAAGTTTATTGGAACCCCATTTGATAAAATTGAAATAACACTTCCTGATATTAAAAAATCCATCGATGAGCTTAAAACATTTAACAACGCAATGAAGGATGATGCAACGAGGATGATAAGCGTTGTTGAAAAAATAAAAATTCCTCATGATAAAAAAATCATTATCAACAACGTATACACAATCCATTACGGATCATTTGCGTGGACTCCCACAAACAACATTTTACACGTAACCCCAGCCGTCAAGGGTATTTATCGATTAACAATAGTATCACCGAATCAGTTTAATATATCATCAAGTAGTTCATCTGGAGTCAATAATACGGTATCAACGATCATCGACAAGGATGTATCTGAACAATTCACGATAACGACCACAGATAGAAATCTAGTCAGGGTTTCAGTAACGTGGTACGTAGAATTCGTAGTGGATTTAAGTAAACAATTAAACTGAAAACGCTAGCGTTTTTAAGGGAAATCACAATTGAAAATGCTAGCGCTTTTAAAATAAAATGACGATCCCTTCAGTGTATCAGTATCGCTTTGATCAAGTCAGAGAATTTCAAACTAAACTCAGTTCTCTCTGTGAGGAGTATAAAAAAAAAATCAAAAAATACCAACGAAGAATAACCGCAGTTGATATCACCGTGTACTCGGTGTCGGGAGTAATCACTGCTGCTGGGATAATACTATCTTCAGTTACAATGAATGCTCCGGTCGTAGTTCCAATCGCTATTTCCGCGGTGGCTACAATTGCGGGTATATTAACCGGGATCACAAAAAAAACTATCATCGTGTAGCCAGAGTAAACTAAACGATTATGTAATTAAATTTCACATTGCATCTGCCGGTTACTCGCAATTATCCTCGTTGATATCATCGTCGCTCGACGACACAACAATATCAGATAGCGAATTTTCAACGATGGCTCAATTGTATAAACAGACAATACTGAAATTAGAGCAGAACAATAATAATAACAATGTCGTCGCAAGAACTACTTCAACAAATAGTAATAAATACAACACCGGTGAAAACAAGCATGATATCAGTAACCTCAACGCGTCCTGAATTCAGTGTGAATTTCCCGATTCCCGTTCCGGTGAGCGAGATCGCGCTAGCAAAACTACGAGTGTATCATAGCTGGCCCAATATCAGATCGGTAGCATTTGGTGGTCAACAACCAAATAATTCCTTGGTGTTCGCGTGGAAAAATCGTGAAGACGGAACTCCAGACTGGAACGTTGTCTCGTTACCAACAGGGTCATATCAAATCGAACAAATCAATAACCAATTACAACGAAGAATTAAATCTATCACTGGAAAAGAATCAAAAATCGCTATAACGGTTCACGAGCCAACGTTATCATCTGCGATTGAGATTAATTCCCCTGGGTATGTTGTAGATATTTATCAGAGTTCTATAAGATCAGTATTAGGATGGCCTGAATTACCACCTCGACGAGAAACCGTTGATATACCAGAACCTGTAAAATCTGATTATGTCTCCAACGTGATAAAACCTGATAATCCATTGAAAAGTTATCAAGATTATTCTTCCATCTCTAATCGTGAGATACTTCACACTAGTTCAATCGAAGAAAATTTGAGCGCGATGAATAATGATTTTTCATTATTGTTAATATCCCTTAAATCCGGCTCTCTCACCAAAGACGAGTTTATTAGTGTAGTACAAACAGGTAACAAAATCATCAACGATATGGAAACATTTCATACTCAAATTATTCAAGAAGTATTAATAAACGAAAGTCATAAGGGGATATTTAGGGAATCATACAATATCCGCGTAGAGGATATTAAAACATTTAAAATTCCCGGGTATAAACCCGACAAATTAAAAAAATATCTCAGTTATGCCATCGATATTGGGTTTAAGAAAATCCACGACGATTGGAGGAAATTATCACGACAACAAACAAATATTCTGACATTTAATAACGACCCAGATGGCGGTGGGAGACATATCGCTCCGAACAACGTAAATATATCCTCGGTGATATCATTGAATTTAGTATGTGACGTTATCGAAGGCAGCTATCAAATAAATCTCGAGCAATCAAATCAAGCTCAGCAAGGTTATATTCTATATTCATTTGCACCAATGGCTCCTCCAGGATTTCTAATTATTGAAGACCCAACTAATCCAGTCTATATGCGATGTCATAATAATTCTTTAACGAGAATTAATTTCAAACTCACCGACCAATCTAATAATTTGATTGATCTGCGAGGTGAGGTTTTGCAAATTAGTCTGTTTGTAAAGTCCTAAAGACTTTCATCGTGAAAGGATTTTCATCGTAAAAAAAATTGTTAGCGCATAGCAGCAGAGAGTGTGAACGCCAACTATATGGCGTCCTTTTTTTTTAAATTTTTATTTTATTCTTTGCTCAAATTATTAAAAAAATTAATTAAGTATTTTCAAGAAAGCCTCAGTTTACTAAATTGAGGCTTATATAAGCAATTTTGGGAAGCCTCAGTTTGCTAAATTGACGCCTAAAAAAGTTGGTCTGTTCACACACTCTGCATTTTGTTAAATAATTTCGGTTTCCGTAGAAGCCTTATTTTTGCTTGAAAACTTGGTCTGTTCACCTCCTCTGCTGCTTGATAAGTTAAATGGAGATACAGGTACTGTAGATTACTATATGTATATGTAGATTTACTCCCTCACTTTGCGTTTGTTGTATCTTGTGCGAGTGAATGTGGGTGGGGACGGGATGAACAAAATGAAACTAGAAATTATTGCGATTAAATTGTGTGACATTCGAAGTTCATTTTGAAATATGCAGAAGGGGCACTATTTAGATTCGTGGCGGGATTTTATTTCATCGGATCGCAATTTGACAGATCAATACTGTTGATATATCAAATCATGTATGAAAGCACAGGACAAACAACATATAATGGAAGAGAGAGACAGAGAGAGAAAAATGAATCTGGAGCAGACCAACATTTTATATTCGTGAGTGACCTGCTTCAAACGACTAATAATAATTAACAACTGTGATTTATTAGGTCATATACAATTGGGATGTATTAGGCGCTATACAAGGTCCTTATTATTATTATTATTATTATTATTATTATTATTATTAATATTATTATTGTAATAAATTTGGAGTAAGTGTTAGTGAATTTGAACCATGCTTGGGTCGTTAGTAGTGAAGTTGGGTACAAGCCGAATGACTGTCCCTGTGTAACATAGTCCATATTAAAATTCCGCGGTGTATAAAAGTGATGTGATTGAAATGGCAGTATTTATGGGGGGAATATAATGGAATCAATAAGTTGGAACTTGATAGGTACCGTTTATGTGGCCATAGTGGAAAATGGGCGTATGTATATGAGCGTGATACGCCGGAAATTATGTGGATTGACTGGCCAAGGCTCGCGCAGTTAAATATTTCCCAGTTAGTAAGGAAATACTGGTGTAATTTCTATGGCATGACAAGCTCTCGGTACGGAAAACGGATGATAATGAATCAAAAACCATGCAAAGGTGCAGTTAATGGACGTTTGGGCAAGTTGTCTCCTCTGGGTCGCCAATTGATTAGAACAAAGATTATTAGTTATAGCAGACACGTCTTTCTTTCCATTTTACAACTCAAGTTGTATGGAAGTCTTTGGAAATTTGGGGAAAACTTATGACTACCAGCGTGACTCGCGCCAGGGTTTTGACATCGCTCTGTCAAGTGAATACCCCTGTGCGTGTAACATTATTATTATTATTATTATTATTATTATTATTAGTATTATCATTATTATTATTATTATTATTATTATTATTATTATTATTATTATCTATGCTAATACATCCCACGGTAACGCCCACTCTGATTAGATAAAGTATATAACCCATATTAGCATAGTACACGAAACGCTGATGAGTTTTCTCTCCTACTTTAAATTACATATTAAAATCATTAGTAATTATAGGAAATACATGTTTACAAATCTCACTCTGTTTCTGATATTGTGTTTTTATATATATATATATATATATATATACATATATATATATATATATATATATATATATATATATATATATATATATATATATATATATATATATATATATATATATATATATATATATATATATGACATAAATACGTTTAATCCTACACTCGAGAATCAGTGACGTTGTTCATGCTAAATGACTTATTGGATATGTTACCTGCATCATTGATCTTAACCGATTGCGAGTTGGTGTAGAATATAAGAATGTCATCACGCTGTAATTCCGTACAGATTTTGTATGTCAATATATACACGACCTAACTACCGAAAATCCACCAACTAGTAACGATTGCTTCAATGTACATGGATACAGTTTAATAGCATTTTAATACGTGATTAAATGTTAGTGGAAGCAGCGTCATAACCATCTATATTTGGGTTGTTTGAACGTGTATATTTGCCTCGCCATATTAATTTCTGCTCGATATAGGCTCTTACTAAATATACGTAGGGAAATATTGGTGAGTAATTGTAACTCGATTTTGGTTTCTTTAAGCAACGTATCTGAAAACATTCGGGTGATGAGACGTAACATGCAGACTATAATTTGTACACGTGCAATATATTCTCACACATTTTCTTAAACACGTCTACATGCAACAACAATGTGGTAAGTAGATATAGACCGTCATATTCACCCAAGATTTTGTATTCGAATGTGGACCAAACGTTTCTTGCGTGCGTGCAAGCAGTCGTTATCATAAATATCTGCACTTGACAGCGACAAATAGATCGCTTTAATCATTTTACATCATTTATAGTAAACAAGTTAGTATATGAGGCAAGAACGAGGTGAAACACATTTCGACTGGTTGTATTGAAACACCCTACTTACAATTTCTAAAAATGTGACAAATGACTAATTCAAAGTCTGCCATGAATCAGCAAACTGTATTTGGATCCAGCCGAAAATTCGTGCATATATGTATTAAAAACAAAAAATCGATTATTTGAGACTGAAGTTTGATCCAGTGTATTTATGATACTCATCAGTTCAGAATGTTAAACTTTTGCATATGGTGTGTAATTTATATTTCAATCTGCTTTTTGATTTGTGTTAGCTGATGCACATTTGATATGCTTTCATAAGGCATAAACCCTCTCGAAATAATAATCCTAGCTATGTTTTCGTTTACATATCATTGTTATCTCTGTACGTGTTTCAGGTCTTCAAGCATCAGCAAAGAAGGTGATCTACCCATTTTTCAAAAGCATGCAAAAAATGCTTCTTACGAAAACGAAACTATAAGGCCAATAACATCAAACCGAAGCTTTAAACTAACCGAGATTTTCTGTAGGATTAACTTAATGTGTTACTGTATTTGTGTATTCGGAGTTTTCAAAAGTTTTACCCTGAATAATACTTATTTGTGGTCGCTCCCTCTATGCTACTGTGATTTAGATTATTACTATATATAAATAAAATTACACAATACACGCAATCGCACACAGCTAAAAATATCTCGAACAAAATTAAAAGAAATTAAGAAATGTGAAAGGCGAAAATTCCAAGATGGTCATAAATCTCGTGTGGATTTTATAGAGTTCTCAACAGCTATTTAGATTTGTTACTGAAACAACTAACCGCTTCTTCCTCACATTGACAAACTAGTTGACAAAAGATAAAGAAACATAAACAAAAATATAAAGCAAGAAACCATATGTTGAAACCAAACCATGGAACATAAATAAATGACAAGCATTTAACTCTGGGCTGATGTTGTTGTATAACTTTTAAATTAACATAGGTAGAATCAACACACAAAGTGAATCGAACAATAGTATTGATGCGAGAAACAATGTGTATAGTAATTATGAAGAACAAAAACAGAAAAAAACATTAAGAATATAAACAACGAAAGCAGGTACGAAGAAAAAAATCAAAAGTATGAAATTCTTATATCTGTTCAAAAATTAATGTATGAACTTAGACCTGGAACGTATGAAAATATTAAAGCCATGGATGATGTTCAATTAGCTAAATGCACTACAGACGATTCGTCGTTTATGTTACCAGAACATCGAAATTTGTACGAGGATGCTTATTGTACTATGATCTTTATAACTCGTCATAATTATGTTGGATTAGTAAGGGTGATTCAGATTTGTTAAATTCTTTGCAAACGAAATAGAACAACTAAAAGCAAAACGGAAAAAAATTGATTTATTGACTATTACACTTAGCACAACATCTCTACATAGTCCACTACACTAGCAAGTACAGTTTTTTTGTGCAAATAAACTGTTAAGCCTCCGGGTTTACTTCTTATTATGAATTAGAAGTATTATATATTGGCGGATTTTGGATAAAGTCAAATATCGAGATTTGTAAAACCTAGCTTTATTGACCATTGACAGATATAATATGATTGGATAAAGAGTGTATACAGTGTTTACGATTGCTCTTATTTATTAAACGTGATATAGACAAACGAAAAACGGACGGAATCGATGACAAATGTCATGTCCCAGTACAATCAACCGGCAGTGGTACTTCATCAAGAGGAAGTGATCTAAATTTATTGTTATAATAAGAGTTTTTTCTAACATTGATCGATTACAAATTCTGATTGGAGGAAAACGAGCTGGAAATAATTCTCCAGAAATAATGAAGCAGGTGATATTTTTCGACGAATTATTATTACTGGTGTAATCATGGACGTATGAATATTTTTCTTATTTATTAAATATTTGATGATTATCACAGTGATTAAATCAATAAATAGCAAATACGATGATCGTACATGATTCTCAATATGGACCCGTAATGGTTCGGGCGACAAATTCGCGATTACCAACCAATAAGGCAACTTACGGAGATGAACTCGATGGTGTTGTTCAGGGTTTATTTAGAACAGTGACAAAGAAAGCCTTACCATTACGAAGTAACTAGGACTTATTGTGATCGATAGCATCGTGATACAATTCCTACTGATATTGGTAATATTGCCGGTCGGGTGTACTCGGTTCCCATATCGGTACATTGACTAGTAAAGCTGAAACTTGCTAAGCTTGTTAAGTTCCTTTAATCGATATTTAAGCGATACTTGACCTGAATAGGTGTCACGATCCATACCAAATGGTAATATTGTTTAGGCAACCGATTGGAAATACGGTCCACATATTGTTATATATATATATATATATATATATATATATATATATATATATATATATATATATATATATATATATAATCTTTGGTCCAAGGTTGACATTGCCGGGGTGGGAGTGGGAGACAAGCTCCCCACTCCTCCAAAAATGCCCCATAGGGCTTGCGACTCTGAACGCCTCTGTCAACTAAAATCCAGCTCCTGGCCTTTACGAGTGGCTTAGCTTCTAAGTTCGCGCAGACCATGTTTTCACTGACAGGAGAAGGGGTGAAGGCGGACACTGGCGCCTTAAAACCAGTCGCTTCGGGTAGATGGGGCTCATAAACCTTGGATGGTAGCTCATCTAGGAGAAGAAAAACTCTGATTTCAAACCTCCGCTGCCTTGCGGCGATACCCACTCATGGGAAGGTTAAGGGAGTAAACCCCGAAAATCCGGAGACGGAGTCCCTAAGGCGGTCTGACATTGACTTCAACGTCATATCGGCAACTCCTGCGACGCCGTTGGTGCCAAGCTGTAGCGACATTTTTCGTTCCCTTGGGTCCACCAGCTGCGTGGAGAGGGGGGATCTGCTGCATGGTCAACAGCTGATTCTCCATTCTAGACTGACCAGGCTTTGTAGCTCCACTGGAGAGTACACTCCAACGTCGTCTTCCGGTTATAAGCCATAGCTCGATTGGCGTAGAACTTGGCGCCAGGGGCTGCTTTGGACGGTGGGAGTGATCGCCATGTCTCATTGGAAGCTAACGCCAGCCTCAAGCTGGGCAGCCCTCAGTCAATAAGGTGCTTCCCGACATGGCCTGCCTGCTTCACTGGGTGCGTGGAGCTTAAAGAACCATCTCGACAAGCAGGCCAAAAAACTCTGCACCAAGCAAGATACAAAGAGGAAACAAGAAGACTCCAGCTCTTCGTTTCTCAATCTGGAACATCAGAACCTTGTGCCCTAGACTCACCAGTGACCTTCAGAAGATCAACGACGCACGGAAGACTGCCGTCATTGACATAGAACTCTCCCGACTGAATGTCGACATTGCCTGTCTTCAAGAGACCCAACTGGTTGACAGCGGCACCATCAGGAAAGCCAACTACACCTTCTTCTGGCAAGGAAAACCATCAGACGAACCCAGGCAGCATGGTGTCGGCTTCGCTGTAAAGAACACCCTCGTCGCCTTCATCGAGCCTCCATCATCAGGCACTGAGAGGATCCTTGCCCTCAGGCTATCAACATCCTCAGGCCTTGCCAACGTCTTCAGCGTGTATGCCCCAACCCTCTACTCAAACCCAGAAGAAAAAGATCAGTTCTACGAGGCTCTGGATCAAGCAATATCAAATATCCCCAGTACCGAGGGCCTCTATCTACTAGGAGACTTCAATGCGCGAGTGGGAGCTAACTACGAGGCATGGCCCACCTGTCTCGGCCCGCACGGAAGGGGCAAAATCAACGAGAATGGCCAGCGACTGCTGGAGATGTGCTGCACGCACAGCTTATGTGTGACCAACACCTTCTTCAAATGCAAGGAGATCCAGCAGGTATCATGGAGACACCCACGTTCCCGACACTGGCACCAGCTAGATCTAGTCATCACCAGGCGCACGGAACTAGCCAGCGTCCTTCTCACCCGCAGCTACCACAGTGCCGACTGTGACACGGACCACTCCCTTGTGGCCAGCAAGGTGCGAATAATACCCAAGAAACTGCACCACGCCAAGAAGAATGGTCGCCCACGCACCAACACCTGCTGTGCAAGCAATCCAGAGAAGACACAGCAGTTCATCTGCAAGCTTCACGAGGCTCTCACCAAAGAGACACCTGATGACACCATCGACTCCAAGAGGTCCCACCTCCGAGACGCTGTGTACAACTCAGCCATTACTGCCTACGGGAAGAAAGAGCACAAAAACACAGACTGGTATGATGCCAGCTTGGAGGAGATGGAATCCTGACTGAGGCGAGAAGGAAAGTCCTCCTGGCTTACAAGGCTGCGCCTAGCCTTGGTACATTACAGGCCCTCAGGACTGCCAGGAAAAATGCCCAGCAGACCGCCCGTCACTGCGCTAACACCTACTGACTGAACCTCTGCACCAGTATACAGATAGCTGCCGAAACCGGGGATGCAAGGGGCGTGTACGAGGGTATCAAGAAGGCAAACAGGCCCATCCACCTCCAAGATCACCCCACTCAAGTCAAAGACTGGCGAGGTCATCAAAGACCAGGGCAAACAGTTGCAGCGCTGGGTTGAGCACTATCTTGAGCTGTATGCAACCCAAAACGTCGTCACAGACACCGCCCTAGACGCCATCCCAGACATGCCAGTCTTGGAGGAACTAGGTACACCACCCACCCAGGAAGAGCTTAGCAAAGCCATCGACTGCCTCGCTTGTGGGAAGGCCCCTGGGAGTGACGGCATTCCGCCTGAAGTCCTAAAGATAGGGAAACCAGCACTAATTCAGCCTCTGCACGAACTCCACTGCCTCTGCTGGAGACAAGGATACATCCCCCAGGACATGCAAACATTGTCACTCTATACAAGAACAAAGGACACCGCAGTGACTGCAACAACTACAGGGGCATCTCTCTTCTCAGTATTGTAGGAAAGGCGTTAGCCCGTGTCGTCCTGGCGCGCTTGGAGACCCTAGCATCCCGAGTCTACCCCGAGTCCCAGTTTGGCTTCCGAGCAGGCAGGTCAACTGTAGACATGATCTTCTCACTACGACAGCTGCAGGAGAAATGTCGTGAGCAGCAGATGCCCCTCTACATTGCCTTCATAGACCTGACCAAGGCATTTGACCTGGTCAGCCGGAGCGGACTCTTCAGGATCCTTAAGAAGATAGGCTGCCCGCCACGACTGCTCGCTATCATAACATCGCTCCACGAGAACATGCACAGCACTGTGTGCTTTAACGGCGCAACATCAGAGGCCTTCCCAGTCAGCAGCGTAGTGAAGCAAGGCTGTGTCCTTGCTCCAACTCTCTTTGCCATCTTCTTTTCCATTCTCCTCCAGTACGCCTTCAATGACTGCAGCGAGGGTGTGTATATACACACCAGGACTGACGGAAAGTTGTTTAACATCGCCCGTCTCCGTGCAAAGACTAAAGTTACAAAGGTTCCCATCCGTGAATTGGTCTTCGCCGACGATGCAGCCTTGACATCACACACGGAAAATGGACTGCAGCAGCTAGTATGCCACCTCTCCCACGTCTGCAAGGAGTTCGGACTGAACATCAGTCTGCAGAAGACGAATGAAATGGTGCAGGACGCAGACTCCTCCCCCACCATCGCCATTGATGGGTACAACCTGGAAGTTGTTGAGGACTACACATACCTTGGGTCCACCATCTCCAACTCGCTCTCCGTTGATACTGATGTAAATGGCCGGATTGCCAAGGCATCAGCAGTTATGGCGAGACTGAACCAGAGGGTCTGGGACAATCACAACCTCACCAAGAAGACCAAACTCCGCGTCTACCAGGCATGCGTGCTCAGCACACTCCTTTACAGCAGAGAGGCATGGACCGCGAGTCACGTGAGGAAACTCAACATCTTGCACCTGAGATGCTTGCGGCGCATTCTGCGTATACAGTGGCAGGACAAAGTTCCCAACACAGATGTTCTGAAATGCACCGGCATGAACAGCATGTTCTCCATTCTCGGAAAGAGGCGCCTTCGCAGGCTAGGCCATGTTAGGAGAATGGACCCAGGCCACATACCCAAGGACCTGCTGTACGGTGAGTTAGTAGAAGGTGCACGAACGACTGGTAGGCCACGTCTGCGCTAAAAAGATGTCTGCAAAAAGGACCTGAAGACAGCCAACATCAACATAAACAATTGGGAGAGCTGTGCTGACGACCGCTCCACGTGGCGTCTTGCTGTCAGACAGGGCACTCAGAAAGCTGAAGAGATGAGAAACACAAACCTAGCTGCAAAGAGAGCCAGGAGGAAGGCAAACCAAAAACGTCCTCAGCAAGCATCAGCATACACCTGCAGCAAGTGCAACAGAGACTGTCACTCAAGGGTCGGACTCTCCAGCCACTCGCGAAGGTGCAGATAGGACACCCAAATCGGAAGCTACACCATCTTCTCTCGAAGACGGACGGATGCCGACGATAATCTTTGCATAGCTTTCATCCGTATGTTAAGCTACCATCATACCCAAATGTAATTACTAAAATGATTCATGCCATATTTACATGCTCAGATTGAAACCTTTGGATAAGTATTGATACGTGTGTGTGTGTGTGTGTGTGTGTGTGTGTGTGTGTGTGTGTGTGTGTGTGTGTGTGTAGGTTGGAGGTATCTATGTATTGCATAAACAGTTGTCGATAAGGTGACTTACGAAATCCAAATCAGTGACTCTATTCAACGGTCTTATCAGTTTTAGCGTATAATATAGAAGGCGAAAATGTTATACTATTTTATCTTCACAAATTAGGCTTTAATAAGAAATATTGTAAGTTACGCTATGAAAAATAGTGTTTCGTTTGCAAATTTGAGGACGTGAAGGGATTTATTATAGTACTTACAGTTTCCGACCTCTGATTAGTGTGTTGTTTAAGTGGAATTGCCTATGACTGGAGAAGAACATAACGCTACTTCTCATGTAGGTCGACAAAGTGCTTGTCATCATCCATAACTTGCTCGTCTAAAATAACTAGTATTTTTTAATTTAGAAGATTGACTTATTGTTTAACCTTGTCAATTATAATTCAATTCTTAACTGATACCACCGCTCAGACTCCATTCGTGGCCTATTTAGTATTATACCTGTTCCTTGATTAAACCAGTGGGTTTGAATTTCTAAATAGTTTTCCATATATTACCTACATTCATTTATACAAGCTGTACTCAGACAAACATTTCAATGGTACTAGGATTCCTAGCGGTGACAGTTCCATAGCATTATGTTAACACCGGCTAATTTTTTTAGGTATTATAATGCTGTTTTTTATAATGCAGTTGGAATGCACATATTGGGGTCATGATTTAATTTCCTGGTCAATACAATGATAGTTCGTGACCATGTGTCATACTTACTTTACTTGTGCTCTTACACAACACTGTTTTCACAGCCCTCAGCCCAATCATTGTATTGGTGAGCATCAATCCCTTAAGAAACCAAGTGAAACAAACACTATAAATTTATAACTATTATTCACCACTTAAAACATATTCTTGTAGTCTGCCAAATTACATTATTGCAACTGTAACTAAATACTCACATAGATTATCCCAACGTAGACTCCATACACTTATCTGAGTTTGACATTTCCTAGCCGTATATATATATATATATATATATATATATATATATATATATATATATATATATATATATATATATATATATATATACATATATATATATATATATATATATGGGGTGTGATAAGACTTATACATTGATCCTGTCAGGATATGATTGATACGAGATAGGCCACACTGCTGATATCGTGAACAAATACAGTCATCACACAGGAAACATAACGAGACATAATTGACCAGGAAGGTAGCCATACTCATATCAGTTGACTTCGTCACAGTCTCATTTAGTGTGATAGCTACGGACTATGCGTTAATCTCTACACAAGCTCAACTTTATAGCTGGCCCCTATTTGAAGAACAACAAGGTAGGTTCAAATCCAATTACACTTTTCGAGTCTGAAATAAAACAAAAAAAATGCTTGAATAGTTGTACGTTATATAGCTTGTGTATTTAATTTAATACATGTAGCTTGAATTAACTTATGTTAGAATCGTGGGCTCTATACTGTGTGTGGGTTGTTTTCTTCTGGTTTCATTCTAGAATTCATTCTGTCAGCACATCATACTTATTAGAGAGGTTAAAATTATAGTGATCTGAATTTGTCATGTAGTGCATTTGCTGACCACGATCTGTACAAGAGAGTTGAAGCCTTACCGATCAAAGGGATGAATTGCTATGTGCGCTTGTACAACTAGGTTTTATCACTTCGAAATAAAGTCATCATCTTTAGTTTTGAATTGATTAGTCAGTATTTGGTGTAACAGATATGATCTTTCATTGAGAAGATGCGGAAACAGTTGTGTTGACACACACACACACATATATATACTGTTACGATTTGAAAGAAATGACATAATGTATCTTTCTAACCAAACAGTAGAAAATGAGACAACTGCCCTTTGAGAACACCATTAACATACTGCAAGAATCATAATCTAATAATTTAGGATCTCAGTTGCACAGAAAGCATTTAATAACTTAAGTATAACAGCTATCAACATTAGTTAGAAATGATATATGTTAGCTTAAATAAACATGCAGCAAATTATTTGAAATAGTTGGTATGCCTCCCATTTTTCAAGGCTGGGAAGATATTTACATTATTCTGACTTCTCACCGTTAGTCTTACAAAATTATTAATAGAATAGGTAGTGAAAACTCAAGATAAAAAACAAATATCTTAAATTGAAATAATTGAAAATATACTGTTATACAGTATGAAGATAATAATTCATCAAACTGAACACATTACGATGATTGACAAAGACTATATATGAGTCAGATGCGTAGCTTGAGTGTTTTGAACCCGGGGACAAGATTCATTTTATCGCCACCACCTTTAACTCTGAAACCCATTATTTTCATCAATAACATCACCATCACCCAATTTCAAAGCCTATTTTGCCCTCCCCCCACTAGTCTGGCACACCCGGGGATATATGTCCCTCTCTGCCGCCTCCTATCTATTCGTTAACTGATTCGAACCATTACAAGGATATGGTTGGTTTGGATAATGTCGTTTACCCTCGTTATTACAATATCTGGTTCACACAATTAAATATTAAACACAATTGTCTAGAATTCATATATATATATATATATATATATATATATATATATATATATATATATATATATATATATATATATATATATATATATATATAATTGCGAAGGATCTGTACATCAGTGATTGCCTACGTCATGACAGTAACTAATAATATAATTATAGGTAAACATGTTTACGAGATTCCGCCATTTTGCCCATTCGACAGATGGTTTCTTGGAGGGTATACGTTGACACATACTGGAAGGCATCTTGAAACTTTGGAATGAGTAGTAAGATCTTTCACGTTTGTGGATGTTGTGATATATGTTCACAATTGAAGGCGAATATAAGGAGACAACTGAGCGATCAAATCTCTTGTATATGTTGGGGTAATTGTTATGTATTGTGCTACTGTTGTAACATCAAGTCTGCAGACGTGTTTTGTTTAATCTGTAATTACATATTATTTTAGGGTAAAACAATTTGTTCATACTGTTCAGTGGAAATATAAAATGCAACACTATATTATTATTGTGGAACTATTGGTAATTATTAAGAGAGTTATGGACAACTCCAGTTTAATAACGTCACAATTCTTGGAAGACCACTACATTCCAGTTTCGACATTCATATGGAACGTTTAAGTTATTTTGGACTTTAAAGAACATTGTAAGAATAATGTTGGATTAACGGATTAATATAGCAAGTAACTCAAACATGTTAATATATAATTTTGAGGATTAATATATTTGCTGACTTTTGTTAAATCGTAGTTTTCCTTTCAAATATATAGTTGCCAAACAGCCGCCTAAAAGCAATGTGTATTCAACCATACAATATATTCATTTTGAATAATTAATCCTAGAATCGAAACGTTTGAAGGAAATTTGTATATGTTGGATAATTCTCTACATTTGGCGCATCTAGTGTATGTAAACAAACTTGCACGAATAACGCAAACTTTGGAACGCAGACATAAAAAAGCTTGAACGTTTAACGATATTGAAGCACCAACTAATGAGAATTACAGAGACAAAATGCACCCCAAACAAATTGCAGATAAAACATGATTTACTGTTCTACAAAAAATAATGTTATTCTACCAAACGTTGACACAACATTTCATAAACGTTGAAAACGAACAGCAAAGTAGTATAAAGGTAATTCAATCGTTGATTAACCTGTGCAATCACATATTGATCTTATACATAACAAAAATAAATATATATTAAGTTTCAGCACACATTGTTTCCTTAATTTCTTGTCAGCTTGGACATTTTGCAAATATACTACATGATGCACTAAACGGAGTCACTGGTAACCTTAGGCCGTTTCCCATTTTTGTATCCTTTCCACGTTGCTTTTGTTAGTTCCATTCCTGCCCCTGTTCTAACTGATCCTAACGATGCATGTTTCTTGACTGCGGGAATGTCCGCGGCAATCAATGCTGGTATTGCTGCGAGAAGTGGAAGTATACCACCCAATTTAATTGTCTTTTTCATCTTACTTGCATCATTGAAATCCTTAATCTGATGCGCTGTCAGTGATAGTTTATTCTGACCACCAGTGATCTAATTGTGTTTTAACGATAGTGTAGTTCCCTCTCTTTTAGCTGAATCCACTGAAGTTTTTAATCCGACCCGGAGTAAGAGTAACACTAACGTGACTATGTGACATTTATAAGAAAAGCAGTGGTCCAATTATGTTATATATTTTCCACTGTTGCTTTAATTGCCCTTATTCGTTCACCAACACCATCTAGTAATATCAATTTGTAGTGAAGTATGACGGAAATTGTTCTGTACTCTGTTATAACCCCCAGGATCTACACGAACTCGGAAGTGAATGTCAACGACACTATCTGTGATTAAATCAAGATTAATTGTTCATTTTTTTTCTCAACAGCGTAAAGAAGAAGACCAAGCTTTTCTCATCAAACAGAAACAAGTTGATACAGCAATAAAACAATGACAGGAAAATGAAGCACAGTAACAAAACCCAATGTCTATAATATAATAGAGACTATTATAAACATAGAGTGTGTTCAGAAAGAAAACAAATTTCAGTCAAGTTTTTGCTGATAAATACATTGGGAAACAGCAAAAATTTATCTAAGTAGGAATCTCCTTCTAATTTCGATTAAGTTTTATTTAATACGAAACAATACATCAGAAGGATAAAAATCTTATACAATTTATTTTTATGAAACAAATGTGTTTAATTACAAAGTGTGCATGCTATTATTACCTGATTAAGTCCTTATACATTGCATAACCAATATGTCTACATTAACTGCAATAGAATACGAAAGATGAAAACAATAATTAGACATAAATAAATTCTGATAAATAGTGCGTTTTCTGCCGGGAAAACATGTTATGATGGATTTAATACTGTTAGTCACGTGTGCAACTGATTTGTACTTAAACGATACCTGATTTATATTGGATAATATGAACAAGTTTTTTTTCTGACCAATACTGGAATACGTTAGTAGTGCAGTATTATAAAGAAAACTACAGTCGTATGTACAATTACATATGTAATAACGTTTTTAAGTATATGCTCATTATGTTCTTCTACCAATAGCTGAAATGGGAAAGGAACATACTATAAGAAACAAATTAATTAAATATATGCTAGATTCAACAGCGCTCAGCAACATTTTGTATATGTACACAGCACTGCCCAGTGCTCTTTAACATGTGTAGCGGAAAGAACGCCTTGTCATTCGTTTCATAAATCTCGTTTTCGTCTACATGCCGTTTTAATTTAGAGTCATAGTGGGAATGAATGCGTCTTGAAACGACATATTTAATTTGGTCTAGATTGGACAGATCTTGATTTGTGACCAATGATCTAGCTCTCTGTTTTCTTTTTGTGATATACCATATTAGTTTTTTTATATTCCATACGATGTACATGTGACTGGAACGACATGCCTTAGTGCAGATGTACTGTGATTGTGTTCTATCATTGATAAGTTATAATCATAAGTTGGCCAATATATATTTAATTCCTTTCAAAATGTCGTGACTAAATAATGTTTACAAGGTTATATCACATTCATATCGTTTTAGAGTGTGGTAAGAAGAAAGTGATTTCAGCTGAAATTGCAATCGTAATTAAACAAATGCGCGGTATAAGATCAATGATTGGAAGCAAAATAAATGCAATTACCACAAATATTAATAATGAACATGTTGAAGAAATTCAATATGCTAACTGATCAGTATACTATGAGTATATTTATCGCTAAATATATTACCAGCTAATAACAAATTTTGTGCTCTTCTCGGTCACTTGAAAACATGTTTTTCGAGGGAACAAACTATTTATATCACATGTATAACTTCTGTCACCAATATAAGTCAAAATCTTTAATCGAAAACGCATGCTACAACGGTACCATTATAATATAAGTAACATAAATATTAATGCTATCTTTTAAAAAATTAAATTAAGAAACTATTGATAAAGAGGACACTATGAAGGACTACTTTTAATTTTTTGCATTTTATCTGCTCAGTACTACGGAAAGGAACTGAGTGTTTATGTAATTACTGCTGATGTAGTAAAATAAAAAATAATGTCGTTGTGTAACAAGAGGAACCGGGTTTTGGTCAATTCATCATAAAGACACTAGGAATGGTAACGAGGAATCGATGTTAATGTATAGATGATTAAAACTATATACCATAGACGTGAACTTAGAAAACCAAAATATTGGAGATTTAACAGAATGATAAACATCTGATTAACAAATTGATATACATAATGCAGTCACTAATAGGAGCGAACTTCAATTTAAAAGAAAAATGAACGGATATTTTACAAAAATGAAATGCCACAAATCAGATTCATGAAGGTTCATATAAATTGATTGCACTATAATAATGATAAAATGATTCATATAATCGAAGATAAATTTTCACTCACATAGTAATACGTGTTTCTAAACACTGTAAAATGTATCTTGCGGTGTCCATTGCATGACCTCAAGATATTTAAGACCCGATGCTAATATTGAAAACGATGCTTTCAGTGCGGTGCCAGCACGAAAATACACAATTTCTCAATTATTCAGGGACTTTTTCGCTCCTTTCAGCCGTTCACCCTGTTTCACAACTGGTGAAATAAACTCTAATTCCGTGTAATATCTTTCATACAAGTAGCCATTACTAGAAGGTGTGTCTAAAACTGCTAATGTAAAAAATCTGTAAACATTTGTTTAGCAGTCAGCATGCTGTCAATCTTTAATAACACAATTTGTATCCTACATATTGAATGCTTTTATTTGCTTTTACATATTATTAATAATCACGAAAATGTTTTTATATTTAAAAGTTGCTAATAAGTTATATATATATATATATATATATATATATATATATATATATATATATATATATATATATATATATATATATATATATATATATATATATATATATATATATATATATATATTATCAAGTTGAATCGGAAGCTTATTAGAAACTGGTTCAAATAGAAAACAATACATAATGCCGTAAATAATGGTATTAATTGCGTCCACAACTTGACAACACCAATTTACAGAATCATTGAGAAATGGGGAAACCGTATCAAGTGTCGCCGTATAGCACGATGAGTAAATGCTACGGCTAGCGCCATTGTCCTTGGAGTAATAATCGTCTATTTCCTCTATAAAAGGTAAGCAACGAGATCATGGATATACCCCCCCCCCAAGAAATGTATATATATATATATATATATATATATATATATATATATATATATATAGTTTTTGAAATTTTAGTTTAAACTGATATTGATTAAATACATATAAAGCACATTAATGATATAAACAAGAAAGATGTTTTAAAATACAAAGTATAGCATGAATAACTATTTGAACATTAAAAGCCCTGGCGTTGATATAATTTTCACATAACATCTAGCATATTTGAACGTCTTGGACTTATAAGTTAAGGGTAATGACGACCCTGCAAAAGGTAATTTAAATATCTAAATGTATTCAAGGTTCATGTAAGTCAGCACGATTACTTGAAACAGACAGACAGAGTTAGACAAGCAGAGAGAGAGAGAGAGAGAGAGAGAGAGAGAGAGAGAGAGAGAGAGAGAGAGAGATGCTTTTTAGCCCTGAGACATCGTCCTATGATGCAGACGAAAGTCAGCCAAACCCTTTTTAAACGAGTTTTCTCTGAAATTCCAGAGAGATGCAGACAAACATATGTATATGGTAATATATGTAGTTTTTGTTGTGGTGTTAGTAGGGTTTAGCGCCATATTTCAGCAAAAGGCAGACAGTGTAAATTGGAAAAAAAATTCGTAAAGAACAACAGAACCATTAGAAAATATTGTCCATCGTTTTCACGTACCTAAATTGGCAGAGACCAAGACTCAACCCCACGTTGAAAGAGGTGATACGGGTGGTGATTTGTGACGATAAGAGCTTTAGACCATTCGACAACTCTCGGCCCTCAATAAGGAGACGATGAGGGTGATATAGTTATGCTGGTAAACCATGCTTGCTGACCATGTATGTATGTGTGTGTGTGTGTGTTTGTGTGTGTGTGTGTGTGTGTGTGTGTGTGAGAGAGAGAGAGACAGAGACAGAGACAGAGACAGACACAGAGAGAGAGAGAGAGACAGAGAGAGACACAGAGAGAGAGAGAGACAGAGACAGACAGACAGACATAGAGAGACAGAGAGAGAGAGAGAGAGAGAGAGAGAGAGAGAGAGAGAGAGAGAGAGACCATAAAGTTTGTTGCCCATCCCTGTGATTCTGTATTGGTCAATTAGTATGCTGCCTTACCAACACATACATGATTGACTACGGTTGAAGGAATGTTTGTTTGTTTGTTTGATTATGATTGTTAACGTAGCTTTAACATTTTTTCATTTGGGACACCATGCCGCAGACTTGTAGCATGATGTCCCACCCAATTACATTATTCTGACACCAAGCTGACCAATCTCAACACTAACATGTTACTGCTGAGCGCCAAGCATGGCAGCTGTTAGTACCATTTAAGTAAGTCTTTGTTATGACTCGGCAGGGGATCGAACCCACGACCTCCCGGTTTCGCGGCGGACGCTCTAAATACTTGGCCACAAATGCGGTTTTGTGGGAGAGTAAATCAACCTTCTGACATCATGTGCTTCAGACCCTTATTAATTCGTTTTATAAAACATGCAGAAAGATACAAAACAAATCATTCAATAGGTTCCATTATGCATAGTTATATTTAGGCACATATACATGTATCACACAAACACTACCGGTCTTATTCAGACTGGAACAATATGGCTTAATCTGGCACGGCGCTCACAGGGATACATGACGTTAGTAATTTATAAAAGTATTTAGAGCGAAAGTAATTTTAAAGCAATGGAAGAAAATTATAAGTAAAGTAGAATATAAAACTTGCTTAAAAGTGTATTTGCTCACAGGGGAACAAGCGCGTAAATTTATAAGGGCCCACGAAAATGACCCCTGTTGGGCCGCGTTTGCTATGGTCGTTTTGAGTATTAATCCAAGAAGGTTATTTCAACTTGATATCAAAAGTACTGTGAAGACTTGGAGTCTAGTATAACGTTTATGCTTAACCGTTACAAACTCATAAACGAATGTAGGTTGCTTGATGGAAGTTCAATTTACTTTTATGCATTTCACTTAGAGAGGATTTCGATCAAAATTTGCAAAATGTTTATTTTAATTTAGCATAGGCGATATTTTGTTTTATCATTCTTGTATTAAAACGCTAATAATTCTGTTATCATTTCAGATGTAGTGTAGCAGTTTTATCATCGTGACGGCACGCGTTTAAGAGAGCTTCTCTCTTTCCTCTCTCTCTCAAAGATGTAGCAGTATCTACAACTACTTTTTTATTTCATAACAAGTGGATGGAGAATATTACAGATCTCTGGACCTTCTCGCAGAGCCGATGTCCCCAAGATGTAGCCTATCTACACCGTTTCGAGTGATTATTTCTTTTGAAAAGTTATGGAGAAGATTCTTGAAAAAATGACATTGGTGGACTAACATCTTCATAAAGTTTTACGTACCAGCAAGAATCTCATATTCCAGCTACGATTCCGTACCTGATTCCCTAGACATTCCATCATCATGTGACATCCTTTATCTAGGAACTCATTTTTCTCTTCTTCCTATCTTCCTGAGTTGACATTCCAACAAAAGTTCTCATAAAAGTTGGTGAAGACAACATCATGAATACAGGTTTCACACGTATAACTATAATCCACGAGAGAGACTCGCACCAACATCTTTGCTATCAAGAGACATCACGCCGTCAGCTACACTACGTTAACTCAGGAATGACAGAACAACTCTTCTACGACATCTGCACCAATATCATCACACCATGGGAATAAACGAACAAGTACAAACTGATAGGCTACCAGCATAACATGCATTACATCGCCGATGAGAATTCTTCCTTTAGTATCGCTTGAAACATCGCACATGTCGAACATATATATACCTAGTCCAGTGCTGAAATCAAGCTACCGCAGTCCAGACTGAAATACACCTATACCATAGACCCAGATTTCCACTGACCTAACAGCAACATCTCCGCCAGACCCAGAGTCAACGACAGCCGCATTGACAGTGATTTTTTACAATTTGAACTCTTTCATTATTACAGACAATACGTGCATTGTTTACTTTTTCTTTTATACACCATTCATTCATAAGCATAATATTTCTGGACTGTGGTAATTAACACACAGGTATGTTTCTTGCTCTATATTAAATTGTTTCTTATAATACAGATAGTATAAGGTTAATGCGTTAATTGATATTCCTAAAGAACTGTTCTAATTTTTGCTGTATTCTTATGTAGTAACATTATTATTGCTTATATCTACTAGACTAACTTTCATTACAGTTGTAATGTTCTGCCTAGAGCTTGAATGAAACAACTGACGTTTCTTGTATCCCTTGCCTACGCTATCAAAAAACCTGTTCGTACTGAAATCTGAGACCATCATGTATATGATTCGCTGCTAGCACATTCAACATTACCGTATTTACCTATCTGAGGGAGAATTATAAATTCCGCCTAGCCGTCTCAAACTTATTGACTTCAGATGTTTTTGTTCGTCAGCCAAATGGTTCGACAATGTTTTAGAGGTTTTTCTCTAACGATTCATACCATTGTATGAATTATGTATCTTATGGTACTGTGTCTTGGCGAATTCGCCATATAGGAACGGTTCTAATGACTACCTACAGTCAGACGAAGCATTCCTTCTAAGGTTTTGCAACATCCATTGATGTTGACTTAAATGTATGATGAAATGATTAAATAGTCAGTGTCCTAGCGATTACTCGAATCCGAGTTAACGTAATGCATAGCTCTCACGATATGAGCAGCTATTGGTCTATATACGGCCAGCTTCTGAGTCAAATTTGTTCGAAACGATAATGGGAGTACATTCTATTTCACACATCATAGATAACGCTTATAATACACGTACATTTCAAAGCTACACTAGATCATACGGTACCAAACGATTAAATGATATTTACTTACTGTTCTTACGCTAATTCAAGGGCGATACGTATTTCATTTACGCACAGGTCAAAGTTTGATTGTAAGTGAACATACGTCATGGTTATTAAGGCTAGAACAACATTAAAATTGTCAGTTTCCTAAATCTTGATTAATATTAAATTTGTATGCCATTTTCTTTGCAACCATTCTTACTTCAAAGCTACTTGTAATTCTTTGTTGAACTAGAAAGATCATCTCAATATCGGCTTACTAGCATTCATAACAACAATAATTCTTTCATTACACATGGCTGAACCAGTCTAATAACGTAGTCACCCATACATATGTTCTGCTGATGTTATGCAAATAAATATAAAAGAGAAGAAGAGACAAAAGAAGACAAAAAAGAAAGAAAATAAAATAAAATTTGTAACATAAAATAGAAAAAGAAAAATGAAGATACCAAGAACTGCATGCTACTATTTTGTGTTACAATCGTCTGACAAGACTAGTTTATATGTAGGTTTTGTAGAATTTTATATTGTAAAGCTGTTTAAGTTACGTAAACTTTTAATTTTTATTTAATATCGTACCACGTTACGTTACTGTATTTTAAGAAGGTATCCAATGTTGTTAAGTTTCTTCCAATGTGATTTTTGGGAATTTTATTACGATTTTTTTCATTGTACTCTTTCTTGTATTTTTTTGAATTTGACTGAGTATTGTGCAATACACTTCCCATTGTGTTTTGGGAATTTTATCAAATATTTTGCATTGTACTGTACTTTCTTAATTTGACTGAGTATTTGCAATGTACTTCTCATTGTATTTTTTCTATTTTACCTAGTATTTTGCAATGTATTTGCAGTGTTTACATTGTATCTTTAAACTTTGCGAAAATGTCTCGCAATGTTCTTTTATCATTGTATTTTTGATCTTTCACCCTTTATCTTGTTTTGATGAATGAAATTGATTTTTCTTTTCGAGCCTCTTGGTCTCGGCTCAAATAAATCAGAGGGTATTGTTAGGATTGATTTTTTAGTAAAATTAATAAGATTACTATTTTCTTTAAATTGTATTAAAGTAATGTTTTATTCATTTATATTAAGTAAGTTCTAAAGTGTGTTAAGATTAATTTCATTTATTTCCAAAGCACAACTATACGAATGTACATTGTTGTGTTAAATAAGTGTATAATGTTACTAAAGGCATTGTATGCTGTTTTGCTGATTCAGGAAGAACTCCCCAGCTGTTTTGTAAGAAACATATGGTTCTAAAAAGCAGACAAATTTCAAGATTATGAATTGGCGAATACATGCCATATCGCTGATTTAACTACAAGCTCATAGATCATATCAATAAAAACACATAGTCCGTAACCCAGACATTGACGAATATATGCTATATCGATGATTATATCAGTAAAAATATATATTCCGTGACCCAGACATTGGTGAATTACTAATACGGCTAATAAAAATGGAACAAACTTGTGTTAGTGACGTATATTTGAGTTTTACCTTATGTCAGATGACGTCAAAATGAACCAGTTTTGACCGGGAGAAACTAATTTTTTACCTGAAAGGTGATCGACCGTATTTCCTCTCCGATACCTTAAAGCTGACACAAGATGCGTATAAATAGACCGCGCATTAAAGGGTCAAGTCAGTTCCTATCGACGAGGAAATAGATCTTCGCCTTATCATTTCAGATGTAGTGTAGCTGTCTTATCATCGTGACGGCACTCGTTTAAGAGAGCATGAACTCTTTCTTCTCTCTCTCTCACCATGGATATTGACGCTCCCTAACTTACGAGTAATTCCTTCTCATAGCAAGAAATGAGAAGAAGGTTAGGAAAAGCTAATCACAATCCACATAACAAAAACCTTCACAACAATTCCAAAAACGCTTTAAGGGGCATTATAATGGTATTACAAATAAATTTATGCCAACAATATATATGTGTGTGTGTGTGTGTGTGTGTGTGCGTGTGCGTGCGTGTGTGTGTGCATATTTTTCTACTTCAGCAAACTACATGTAGTACATTCAGGATATAATTATAAATTATACATATGTTAAACGTTATAAAATGCACTCTTTACCTGATGTAATCATAATTTATAAGAAGAGCTAGAGAACCAAATGATAAGATGGTTGAAACTGCTTTGAATAAAATACCAAATTCATCACGAAGAAAGTGTCATAATGAGGATGTCATATTAGATACATCCATTTATGGTACGTCGATACTCAAATGATATACTAAGTGACACCAGTACCCATATTGTCATTCATGTTTGTATTAAGTATTTCAAACTTTAAATGTACAACAATCAATATTTCAATGAACTTAATTCTATATATCATTCAACGTACTGTAAGATTCTTTGATCAAGAATTATTTTTCATATCATTCATATAATGTAATAACGCAAAAGAATACCGCAATTTAAAAAGTGTCATGTGTTTGGTCCCGTGTCTTGAAAATGTATATTTTAAAATATTTTCCAACTTTATTTTGCTTTCATTGTGCGATTAATAAATAAAGTTTCAGGCATGTAGTAATAATTGTGTGATCTGTGCTAACTCTTCTATTTAATAAAATGTAAATTGTAATCATTTGATTCAACTTTTAAATGGTTTGGTCTCGAGCAAGTAACAACTTGTACCATTATTCAAATAAAATGCGTGCGAAGTTTATACACCAAAAGATTATTATTTCTTAATACTGTTGTTTTCAATATAATTGAAGTTGTTTAATATTCTTAGGTTTATATAATTGGCTGACTATTTAAACATTTATATATTAAAACTCAGCCCAAGAAAAATGGAACCGGGTTTTTTATGAAGAAGAATACATTGTAAGCATATTCGATCCAGAAGCATATAACTATTTCGCATCTTTATCGTTAAATGTTACGAAAGCAATCGATGGAAATGAAATTAGTTTTGTACTGATGCATTACGTTCATTTCATCCTAATTATCAACAGTGTGTGCCTGTCATGATTTTCATGCAAGTGAAAACTATGCTGTCAAACTACTATCTCTATGTATTAGATTAATTACCAATGTCTCTAAGGCATGATTAGACATCGCAAAGCTATATCCTACAAATTCTTTACATTTTCACAGCTTTAACCCTTGTTTTTTCCCTCCAGATGAAAAACAGCATTCGTGTGTTTTCCTGGAAATCTGAAAATGATATCAGCAGAAATTTTTTAATTGGAATCCGATTAATGTTAATCGCACATACAATTATACATCATTGTGAATACATACCTTTCATTCTAATAAGGTGTATATATATATATATATATATATATATATATATATATATATATATATATATATATATATATATATATATATATATATATATATATATATATATATATATATATACACATTAAACTTTCAGAAACTGCTTAATGAATTGAAAACGTCGTACGCGGAGGCGCTACTACCCGAAAACAAATCGAACATCGTTACAAAAACATGTACCATGTACGTATTTTATGGATTGAGTGGGTGCTTGTATTCGTCATGCAGTAAGCAATACCGGGAAGTCATACTCGATTCAGATCCAGCATACCATGATTTCATCCATCTATGTATCCATTTACCTGTTTATTACCGACTTTACATCAGTTTATCGTTATATCTATATTTAGACAATCAAGCACGACGGAATGTGTCATCCGTTTATTATAGAAAGGAGAGTTTGATATCAGTAACATATTTTTTGTAATAACATAATTTCTGTTAGAGACTGTTCAATTAGCACTGTCTGGAGATTCGAACCGTAGTCCGCGGGTAAACAGCAACTATACATTGTGTCGGTATTTTTATTGAAAGGTAACAATGTTGATGTCAAAGCACCCGAAATAAATAAGAGATGAAGATATTACAGGTATTCTTCTTACTTAACAAATTGTATAGATTTATAACAAAATAGTTATTAATGGGAGTTTCAGATCGTCGATGACGTGTTTTTTTTTGCACGTCCAAACTTCGTATGTGCCCGTAATATATGTTTCCATTTAAGTTTGGAAATTCGCAGTCCAAACGTTAAGCGCTAGTGCCCTGCAACCTAGGTTACACTATAGTAAATACAGAACATTCGCTTCTACAATTTAGTAAAGCTATATGTATCGTTCGTACTGGTTTTCACGGTGAATTGGTTTGTTTTGGTTTGTTTTGTTATGGTTTAACGCCATTTCAGCACAATATAGGCTATACATGACGGCCAGTATTAATGGTGGAGGAAGAACCCGGAAAACCCCGGAAAGTACCACCGACCCACGTGGAGCTAGTGGCAAGCTTTCTCACAAAACTATATTAGCCGAATCTTACACTCGAACCGACGCAGACAGAGGTGAGATGGCAGTGATCCGTAACAGACAGCGCTTTATACCACTCGGCCACTCGGGACCCCACACGGTGAATTGGTGTGTTACATATCTTCCAGCTTGATCCATGTTATAAACATGTCGCTCGCATCCATATGTCATTCTGTCCTCATTCTTCATTGTATTCAGAGATATTGGAGTTTTAAATGTTAAGTGTGTCTACCATATTTCTTAAAACTTATGCGAAGACAAGGACGAAAAGGAATCCTGATTAACTAAGCTTCCACTCTCCAGCCATGATTAAAATCATACGAATATATTTATATCGTTCTGCTGTAATGATAAAGTAAATGTTTTGGTTAATTCGCGAGACACAAAACAGTTAAATAGATTAAAATAAAAACTGTACAATCATTATTTTTGTTTCATTTTATATTCTAGAATAATTGTTTTATAGCTTTTTTTTAAACATGTATCTAATTTACTAAAACTGGGAGATGATAACTTGTTGCTCTTGGTAGTTTTGGCTCTTCCTACTATCTTGACAGTAACATAACTTTATGTTCATCATGTAACACACGTGTTTATAATTAAATAAAATTAACATTGCATGTAATGCTGACTCGCTTCAGAAAGATTTGTCAGAAATAAGATTATCTAACATGTCCTCGTGGTTTTTCACTTTCTGCTTGATGTTTTTGAGAGTTGATAAACATTAATGATACAGAACTGAAGACATTATATGATAAGTTTGCTTGAACATTTATTTAAGTGTCGTTTCTATTAGAACCTTTACGTAACAACATATACTTCACATACGCTTAAGTCTCATCGTATCGCTCACAATGTTCCCACATATAGCAATCATAATGACCATTGTTTTGATATATTATATTGCGAAGATTTAGTTTCAATAAAATTGTGTCTGTGTTAACCGTCATTTGTAAATCGCGTTACAAAAAAAGTGTTCTAAAGACTTAGCCAGGAAATATTGTCTTCATGATATGTAACTTATTGTGATGTCTTGAAATACCGATAACAACCTTTTCTCATTTACTGATGACGATACACGTGCCAGACTGGAAATATGGGATCCGAATATTGGAAATGATTATATCAATGCATGTTGTATAAACGTAAGTGGCATTCTAATGGCAATGCAGTCATCAAGAGAATGTTTACCTTAGGTTTCAAGAACGACGAGACAAACGTATATATATATATATATATATATATATATATATATATATATATATATATATATATATATATATATATATATATATATATATAAGTATATACACAAATTCTATTTATTTAGTGGTAAGTTATATTAATTATCAACAATATTGGCTGGTCTTACTATTTATGTTAATATACTACGAGCAACGATATTGTATCATTTCAGCTAATGCATTGGAGTGGAAACCTTACATTTCTAAAATCATCTGAAGACGATTTCCAAACGTCATAAATGTTTCATACCGTTTGGCAATAAATGGTGACTGGCTCTCTAAAATCATCAGTTACGGAGAATCTTATACAGACAAAATCTAAAACCAAACGCTAAAGTGTATGTTCAGCACCAATCAAAGCAATCTTCGAAGCCAAAACTAAAATGCTTAAAGCGCTACAATGCTACTGCAACAAAACTATGAAACTTAATATCGCAAATGGAACATCGACATAAGGATCAGTAGCATCAGCTGAATGAAAAAAGTTAGAAACATAGGCGTACTTAAACAAAGTAAACTTATACCCTTTGCAACGAGGATCAGCTTTATTATCGAAGTGATTTGTCTGCTGTATCCATTTGCTGCTGTGAATTAGATCGGACTCTCAAACAAATTCATTTTTCACAACCTACATGATATCTTGATCTTGGATCAGGTATATGTATCGTTATAAATCCATTTGGGGTAGTTTGTGCACGCAAGGCGAAGTTTCTAGAATTAATTATATCCATATCACCTTTACATCAAGTCTTGTTAATATTTGTTAAAGTATGTGTATCAACTCCATTTAAATAGCAAGAATAGTTTAATTGTTTCTGATCACTTTAGGTATTTATGTATACTGAGGAGTAACATAAATCACATCAGCATTTTTATGTCTTCCACGAGAAAATATTCTTCCTAGATTTTAATGTTTATCCAGAAAATGCATCATAGTACACAACTAAATTTATTATATTATTAAATCCATCAATGTCATCTACGTTAGGCGCGTCATCAATATCATTGATAACTTTAATACTATCGATGCCTTCTTTGTTGATGAACCTGTATTTTCATTACATTCCTTAAGTACATCGTAGCATCTCTGATCGCCTACAGATGAGGACACTAAATATAATGAATCCCATTTGAGCCATCTCATTAACAAACTAAGTAATAATTGCGTCTTACCATTTCCAGATGGACCTATTATTATCATTCTGATATAATCTGGTAACGCGAGACGATGATTGAATCGCTCTTTGTTGCTTGGAAATCAATTACAACAATGTTTAGAAATATAAGAAATAATATGGATCTATATTTTGTAAGATGTAGAACATCCTCCCATACAGATAAAAAAGCGACTATAACAACAAAGAAAAACAGACGTGCGATTACGAGTAAGTGTTAACAATGTGGTACAGAAAGTGTAAATAAATCTCCCTTGACAAGTCATGGAAAACAGGCGGTGATATAACTACTTTGTTAAGAACGTTATCCAGAGCACCATGGGCTAAGTATTCAGGAGAAACACATTTTCCATGAGATAAGCATTGTGCTCCGTTACCAGACTTGCTAATCGACTCGATAACCAAGATCAGCTAAGATCCGGAGATGATCCAATAAATGAAACTGATAAAGCGTGCCTTATTCATGATGGAGGTTATCGAGTAAAGAATTTACAACTTCGACCTATAGTCATAACTCCAGACTCTGCGAGTTGGACTCATTTTGTGACTATTCGATACTCGATACGATCACCAATGACCCATACAACGGTATGAGTAATAAATAATCCTTGAGATGAGTGGATTGGTATTGCGTATCCTAGCGTCCATGGATTTTTATCCATGCTCAGCGCATGCTCCACAACACTGACATCAACCAAAATAATATCATTTAACACATGATTATGTTTCTCGGTCAGTCCGGGTATATCAACGTAAATATTATGTCGTCGCGTATTTATTTTATCGATAACATAACAGTACTGGCAATTATGCTAATTTATCTGGTTTTAACTGAATTAATTGTCGTTGAAGTTCATCACGAATTATCTATCTACATGCCACTGTCTCCATTTATCCCAAACATCAATCATACAAGTTAACGAAATTATTTCACGCATTATTTCGCACTGAACTTTAATCAACTATAATCTAATTAATTTCTTAAACTCTATCTTCTTGCAATAATCTAAAAACCTGTCAAGCCATTCATGATGAGATAATCCAACAAACCGTTGTGGTTGACCGTGATCACAGTATATTTGCGGTATTCGTTATCAATAGTCAATCAAGAAGCGATTTTAACACATCTAATGAAACATTGCATATTTCAACCTTATTTATTTTGTATGTATATTTCTCAACCATTAATTTAGGAATTCATTCATAACGCTTGTACCGAAATAGGCACATGATTGACACCTCGTTCTTTGATTTCTCTCGCAAATCTGTGTGTCTATGTTAATGCAAAAAATTATGAACTCTGTCTAAAAAATCAAATAACTGGAGTTATTTCGACGCAACCTCCATGTCCGTTTAGGTAAACAATCTTATGTCTGGATACTGCATCGCATACAGATGGCGTTGATGATAATTCTGATATCTGAATATATTTGTAATAAATATATTTGATTTCAGCATCTGTCGATTCGGAATATTTATCTAACATTTCTTGCGTTATTCTCCGTTTACCCAACGGTGCATCATGAGCAGTAGATTTAGTCAGTAATTCTGTATATATATTTTATTAGTAGAGAATGAATCCATTTCAACTCTGAATGCAGTGTCAGATAACCTATTTATCATCAATAATACATTTATTGAAACATCTGTGATCATTGAGATTCTTAAATAAATAAACTTAGGCGACTCAGCATCAATATAACCAATAAATTCACATAATCGTGTTCCGTTTATCAAGTGAACATTTTCGCGACTTACAAATATATCTCTCGTTGCTGCATATGCAAGTATAAATTAATATTCAGCATCATCTAGCTTTAATGAAGCATAATGTCGTTTATTATCTTATTCCCCGTCTTGAGCAAATTTACCGATTCTTCTTATACCGAACTACTTTGCAGTTTCATCAAAATCAGGTGGTGGTAACCATAATTCTTTCTGAGGACGGTATTGTATAATTGCCTCTCTTACCATCTACGGTATTTTACTATTTTGCAATCAAGCATATATCGAAATAAAACTATTATTGGCCAACTTTGTTCTGAAAAGTGCCTTCCAAACCAAACATAACAGATCAGATGAATCCCGTCGCAAATTCCAATGACATAATACGAGCAAAAACAGATAATTAAAAGTCAGGAAGGGGCCCATGTATCGATAATCTTGTCATCTCGTGGGTGTGATGTCTTTTAAAATATCCAGAACACTTTCCGCAACCAAAAAACATCCAGGATAAAACTCTACCATATAAACCTAGATAATGTGGCTATAATTATACTTGGAATTCAAAAATCCACCGTGCCCGTATTCTCAAAAACCTAGTTCCACGTCTTCGAGAAATTCACATCTTGTTGGCTTCTACGAATGTTCTCTCATGCAATTTGATCTGCAGCTGACGGAACGGTTAAAACATGTATTCATTAATTGTTTAGTATTCTCTGTTAAAACGTTCTGTGCAAGATTTTTCATTTCTTTATGAAGAGATTCTTTACGATACATATCTTTGTTAGGTCGTACAAATTTATACTATGTTTCATCACCCGAACTCTTAAAAAGACTTACCTATTCATGATCATGTTAATTATTTTTTGCCATAAAATCAAACATGTCACCGCGATTTAATGTGTAGTGTTTTTTTTCTACCTTAGATACATAATTGTAGCTCCGATATTCTTGACACGTTCAATCCATTTGATTATGTTTTATATTTTATATCCGCTAAACAATTTCTAATATTTGCATTTGTCAAATGTTCTATTACTTGTTCAGCTACACAATTGAAGGAGGAAAAATCGTTGGGGGCTACATCATTAATAATAGGTTTATAATTATGTGAATATAATTCTCGCGGTTACATGATAGGCTAGTATATAATACGGTTTGTCAAGTCACTGCATTTTGACGAAAGATGTAAGATATTCCCAAGTTTGGGAAAAGTTCGGTTTCTTATAATATATGTCATTCCGGACCTTTCCGCAGTCACAAAAATATCGAGATAGAATAATTAATTCTTGTATAATTTTTCAGTATTATTAATGGGAGAGAACTATAGTCAGGCAGCATTCTTCAGTAATTCAGTTGTTGCCTCCCTTGTTACTGTCAATGCTCTTAAGCAAAGGAGGTAACTTTGTCTTCGGAATTTATCAGTATTTTTTGCGTAAAACATACTCCACAATGATGTTTATTGATTGAATGTAGTGATGTTTTCAACGATATTAAAGGAAACATTAGATCAGAGATAACTCATATTTGTGCTGTATTTCATGGCGTTGTTATTCATGCCTTATGAAATATTTCAGACTTGGTGTTTAGTAGATATGGATATAATTCAATTGAAAAACTTCCTTTTACATGCGCGAGCTATCATACACGGATTATTACAATAACTTTACATGGGCTTCGATCGCGTGGGTCGTGCTAAATGTTTGATACATATAACAGCAGAGAAGGAGAGACCTCAACGAGACGTCAATATAGTAAGCAAAAACGCGCGTGCCGATTTAGAAGCAAACAAATAACATTAAAGAAAGTAGCAAAACAATTATTTCGCAAGAGAGAGAGAGAGAGAGAGAGAGAGAGAGAGAGAGAGAGAGAGAGAGAGAGAGAGAGAGAGAGAGAGAGAGAGTCTTGGGAAGAAACACTCGGTCAGTTAAAAAATCTTCGGTTCAGCGTTATTAACCTTATGTTTTTCATTTTCTTTGGAAGCTTTATTTTGTAAGCAAATTACGTTTCAGCAAAAAGGTGGGCTTGCCTTCTATGCTGCTAGTGTCCACTCGCTTCTGAATGATTAGTTGGATGTTGCTTTAAGTTCGTTTCACAATTTCACTTTACATTCAGGAGATTTAAATAACTTGTTGTAAACCGTGTTAGCTTTCGCTCTATTTTGTTATTTAATTTAAAACCATACCATCGTACCACGGTGACGATTGGATTTAAATAAAATGTAACAGTAGTTTGTTCGAGTAATGCAAACAAATATTGATTTAGGTTATTTCAAAATGTAGTTTAAAACTTGTGAAAACTCTCTTTACAACTATAAAAGTGCTGTTTTCGGCTCATTGATGTATGTTTATCTATTCACACAGTGCCCGTATTGGCAGGACAGTGACCTTCCTGGCTCTTGACTACCTTGTTGACCAGCCAGAGGAAATGGGTTACGTCATGAAATAGATTGTTTGTCACTGAATATTCTGATTTGGTATAGGAAGTAAAAAACAAATATTGAATGCAACTAACTGGAAATCAAAGTGTTAATATGAGCTTCATTCGTAAGTATGACTGGAGTAGATAATAAGCACCCACAAGTGGTAAAATCATTCAGAACGTTACTAAGAGTTTATTAATAATATGTTTACATCAAGAAATGTATGTAATGTGCTAAAATATTATTAATTTACATCAAATCCCCAATAAGTTAATGTAGCTTCTCTTAACTGTTTACGCTTTAATCTGTGTTACATCATCGCGAACACTTACTCCACGAAACAACCCCGCACCAATACGCTTAGCATGCAATGAGTAGTGCAGAGAGTGAATGGCACTGCATAGCTCAGTTTTAGATATATTGTTACGTGCTTAGGCTCGAATAAGCAGCAACACAGAAAGAGTGAAAACTAACAAGCTTGTATAACTTTAACAATGATTTTATTAAGTACAATTATTTTCATAAAATAAATAAACTTACGGTTTTAGAGAATCAAATCCAACAAATATAGAATTCACAAAATAATCCACTAATGGAATTTCAAGTCCTGATAAATAAATGTTCTAATAGTTCCAGGTTCGAATCTTGACGATGTAATCCAAAATGGCTGACAATGTCACGTGGTACAGTTCTTGTTTTTAAATCATCCAGATGAAATTATGAAACATATGTCTTTTTCCAGATAAATATAATAATTCTTCTTTTCCAACGAATTGACACAGTCCAGAACAAGATATTAAACTCAAACAGAAAATACACAACTTCTTTAAAATAAGCCCAATTTACATTCTACTACTGTTAGCTTCTAAAACACAGCTATATATATTGTTTTTCTGAAGTAAACAAGTAATCACGCGCTTTTCTAGAAATTGATAGAAGGTCAGAGGAAGAGTCTACATTCACCTAGTCACGTAATAATGGAATGTTCTAGAAGGAAATCATTCACTTATAAAATGTTGTCCCCGAAATTAACCAATGAAATTTAAGACCTGTTGACAATGTCTAAAGCAAGGTCAGGAACTAGACCACTGTAAGCCAAGGTCAGCCTGTTTATCAGTAAAGTACAGGTCAACTTGAATTTTCTAGAAAAATTTCCCATTTAATGAATAATAAATCCTAAATGACAATTTTGGACCCAATAATTAAAAATAAATAAAATTAAATCCAATAGCCGAAACAATATTAACTTTCAAAAATCCATCATTGAGTCTGTCAAAGAATGTTAGAATTGTTGGTAGATGTTCAATCCAGGCGTCGTTGTAGATGATGACGTCATCTATATAGGCATCACAATTTTCTAGACCAGAGGTGATCATATTCATGAGACCTTGAAATGTACTTGGTGACCCTTTCGTCCCAAATGGCATTACTTTATATTGGTAAAGTCCATCTGGAGTCACAAATGCCGAGATTTCCTTTGCTCTTTCCGTTAGTGGAATCTGCCAAAAACTTTTTCAGAAGGTCAAACCTGGTGACATATTTGGCATTCCCGATTTTATCAATATAATCGTCAATGATTGGTAATGGGAATACATCTGTTTTTGTCGCACTGTTCACCTTCATATACTCAGTGCACATACGAAAAGTTTAATCTGGTTTTGGAACAGGCATGCATGGTGAACTCCAATCACATTTACTGGGTTCGGTAAAATCATTCTCCAGAAAATATTTAATTTCCTTTTTTAAGTATTCCTTTTTCAGTGGATTCATCCTGTATGAATGTTGTTTGACAGGTTTGAAATTTACAATTTCAACGTCATGAAAAATTTTGTTTGTCCTTGTAGGAACAACAGGAAATAAGTGCTAATATTCAAATAATAATTGTTTCAGTTCATTTCTTTCTTGCACTTGCAAATGTGAACATTTCTGGTCTAGATCTTTCATAATTTCTGGTCTAGATCTTTCATAATTTCTGAATTACAAAGATTCGTCATTTCAATATCAGTAGAATATGGTGATATTCCTTCACTGAGTGGGACAGTTACAACTAAATTAATTACATGTTTAACATGGCTATCTCTTTCAATATACTCTTTTAGCATGTTGTTTTCGCAGACTTGTTTTTGTTCTCCCAGGAGAATTTATGCTGTAATTTAAGTCAATAATTTTCCTGTCAACTGTGTAGGGACCATACTATTTGTCCTGAAGAGTATTTAGTCGCACTGGTCAGAAAGTCAGGACTCTATCACCAGGCTGCAAACTCCTTTCTTTCGATTTTTCTATTATATCTTGATTTCATTTTAGATTGAGCAGAGTGCAGATTTGCACATGCGACCTCAGAAGCCTTTGACAACTTGTATCTAAAATCGGAAACATAATCAAGAAGATTGATCTCAGGATCTTAGTTAGAGAGAAGTTTCTCTTTCAATATCTTCGATGGTCCACACACAGTGTGTCCAAAAACCAATTCAATGGGACTGAAGCCTAAAGATTCTTGAACTGATTCACTAACAGCAAACAATAGTAAATGAATGCCTTCATTCCAATCTTTATTTGTAACAAACAATATGATCGGATAATATTTTTCAAATTCTGATGGAATCTTTCTAAGGTCCCTTGGCTCTCAGGTTTATAGGCAGATTTGATTTGCTGAATGCCCAATTCATACATAACTTATTGGAAAATTCAAAACATGAAGTCTGAACCTTGATCAGACTGAACAGATTTAAAAAGGCCATACTGAGTAAAAATCTTTATCAAAGCTTTTACTATTGTTTTAGGTTTTATATTCCTCAACGGAATTTCCTCTGGAAACCTTGTTGACGCACACGTAATGGTCAACAGGTATTGAATACCTGACTTCGTTTTGCGTAAGAGACAAACATAATCTACCATAATTCTACTAAATAGTTCGTCAAAGGCAGCTATAGGTTGTAGATGAGCCGTAGGTATCTTCTGATTGGAGTTTCCTACCATTTGAGAATTATGACAAGATCTACAGTATTTGGCAACATCACTTTTGATTTTTGGACAATAGAAGTGAGTCAAGATCTTGTGATAAGTTCTATTGGTCCCTAAGTAACCAGCCAACTGAATTTCATGCGCCAGATTTAGTATTTCCTGTGTGTAAGGTTTTTGAACTACTATTTGTTAGTTCACCGACCACTCATCACCAGCAGGTACCTCGGGAGGTCTCCATTTTCTCACAAGAATTCCCTTTTTAATGAAATAACAGACAGGAACTTCAGTGGCTTCAGTCTCACTTATGGCCCTTTTAAACAAACAAGAGATCTCAGGATCTTTATCCTGTTCGACGACACGTGACTGTCGTTTATCACCCTGATTAGAATAAAGAGAACGAGTTGTTGAAAGAGGATCACTATGATCAATACCTTCTGATTGATCCAAACAAGGAGTAAAAGTGATCTAATCAAAAACCTAACCTATACACGTGTCAGCTAAAGGAATACTGCTTTCATCAACATCATTCTCAAGAGCTTTCTTTACCATAGCTCTAGTAACTGCACAAGCTTGACATATATCAGGGAATTCTTTTTTCAATTTTATCAACTTTCTGATCCAAATCAGGCTTGTCAGTAACAACTGGATTAACCACAACCTTGTCTCCGGCTAAGTCGAATGCCCTCAACTGGTAAAACCAAGACTGTTCCGACTGTCAGAGGTCCTGATACTAAGTCTGATGACAAATTTACAAAATGGAGAGGAACATTAACAAAGCCGCATTTTTCTCCCTGAATAAGAACACTTTCATTAGAAGAAGACTTCTCAGAAAAAGGCAACGTATCTGACAATGAAAGACTCTCTAAAGCTCCTGTGTCCCTTAAAATTGTAATATTGGTGGGATTGGCTGAATCACTCAAGAATGATATAGAACCCTTCGATATGAATTGTTCATAATTCTCCATAATAAAATCAGACTGGTTTTTATAAGACACAACAAATGTATTGATTTAAATACATGACCGTGACCTCGCCCTCTTAGAAATAAGAGCATTTGGAACCGATCTGTCTTGATTATGATGCCTATTTTTGAATTTGTAGTAATCATAAATAACATGTCCTTTTTTCTTGCAATAGGTACACGTCGGAAGAGACAAAGATCTTGAATCAATCTTCCCTGAAGTTTAAATTTTGAAAGTTGTGCTAGTTTGAGTTTTAAAAGGGCTGGTATTGGGCTGAAATACGTTTCTGCCAGAAGACTGTTGAGTAGAAGTATTGTTAACAAAAGGAACTTTATGTGTCAAAGAATATTCGCCAGCAGCTTGAGCAGCATTCTCCAATGTTTCAGACCTATGCACATCAAGATAAGACTTAACGTCACTATGGACACAGTTTTTGAACTCTTCAATTAATATAATTTGCTGGAGATTTTAATAATCTTGTTCGACTTTCTTTTACTAAGAACAATACTATCAAACAACTGCTCTTTTTCTCTAGTAAATTCGACATGAGTTTGTCCAGCTTCGTTTCAGTAATTTCTGATTTTTTGCCGATAAGCTTCAGGGACTAACTCACGACCCCTTAGAATGCATTCTTTAACCACATCATAGTGACCACTTTTGTGAACAGACAGTGAAGTGTAAATCTCACTAGCCTTACCAGTGAGTACACATTGCAATAACTGAGTCCAATGCTCCCTTGGCCACTTTAAATTTTCTGTAACTTTTTCAAAACAAATGAAGTATTTGTGTACTTCTTTTTCTCTGAAAGGGGGCACTAATCTAATATTCCTTGCTAAATGAAAACTTAAATTTGGATTTGAAGTATGAAGGTGTTTTTCACTTGGCAGCTCTATTTCTTTCATTTTACATTGATATTCCCTTTCTTCCTTCTCTCACTCGTTATCAATTTGTTTTTGTTGTAACCGAATGTGCATGTGCTCTTTTTGTAATTCAAATTGTCTTTCTGTCTCATCTTTGTCATATTGTAATTGTCTTTCATTCTCCGCTTTGTCATATTGTAATTATCTTTCTTTCTCCATGTCCTGTCGATCTTTCTCCTCTTTTTCATATTCTAATTGTCTTTCTTTCTGCTCTTTGTCATTTTGCAATTGTTTTTCTTTCACCTTTTCCTGAAATTCCAGATTCTTGAACTCTGATTCCATCTTGAATTTTAATTCTAATTTTTTTATTTTAATGTCAGATTCTGATGTAGAATAACTGACCGAAATCAAAGCATTTTTTTGACATCTTGTTTAGTTAAAGAAGCCTTGACTTCAGAAAGATCATATATTCTGGCTAGTTGAATTAACTCATCTTTTCTGAAAAGATCTAATTGAGCCTGAGTATGACTATAAAGAAATATTTCTTCATTGGATGTCATTTTCATACAAGCCAGTCAATCTCACCAATGATTTTAGTTTTTTTTCTCAAAAACTTGGGGTATTCAAATTTTAAAAAAAAGTTGTCTGAAAAAAATTCTAGCCAAATTCCAATTTATCTCAATTTCGGACGAGCTCACCAATTTATATGTTACGTGCTTAGGCTCGAATAAACAGTAACATAGAAAGAGTGAATTAACAAGCTTGTAAAACTTAATAAACAATTTCTTCAGTACAAATATTTTTCAGAAATGAAAAATAAAATCACACTATTAAGAATCAATTCCAAAATTATTCCAAAATAGTTCAAAATATATTATTCACTAGAGAAATTGCAAATGTCCTAGTAACAAAAATGTCCAAATAATTCGAATTCCAGCGCTGTATCCAATATGGAAGATGATGTAACTTGATGAAATCAGTTCTTGTTAATACAAATTCTATCAGCACCACTCTTTCTCAGATAAATAATAAAATAATTCCTCTTGATCCAAACGAATTGACACAATTTCCTGTACAATGTAATTCATAATAACTCAAAAAGACACAACTTAATATTCTAAGAGCCCAACTTTCTACTGAATAGCTCGCTCCAAAAGAAAGTTTATATACCTGGTTTTTTACGTAAACAAGGTGTCACGTGATCTTCTAGAAACTATCAGAACAAATTTACGTTCAAGAAATCACGTAGAGTATGACTCAACTAAAATCGAAAGATGATTATATAAAGCTTCAAAATGTCCTAGGGACCAACCAATCATTTTAAAAGCTTGTTTACAATTCTGAAGCGAGGTCCGAAATTAGGTCAACACCTGGTGTTTACTTTGTAAATGTACAAGTCACCACCCTACAATGAACGAATCTTAAAACATAAAATGCCAAATTTAAATCTAACAAACAAACAATAAAAATAAATATCAATGACATATCACATATACGTATCAATATATATATATTTATATTCATGTGCGAGCACGGACTTCATACAAAATCCGTCTCCAGGCCCCTTCATGAGTGGCTTAACTAAGCACGGAAGAACCAATTTAAACGACAGGAGAAGGAATACCAGGCGATGTTATGGCACCTCAAAGCAGTCGCTTCCGATAGACGGGTCTGGTTAACCTTGGGTTGTCGCCCATCAATTAAAAGGTAAACCCTGACTTCAAAACGTCGATGCCTTCGACTATACCATTTCATACGAAAGACTAAGGGAGTAAACACAAATAAAACATCCCGAGACGGATTCCCTAATGAAACTTGGCATTTGTTTTCGATGTCATCCCAGGAACGCCTGCGACGCCGATGGTGTCAGGATGTTACAAGTTATATCAACAAATGGAATACACTCCAGCCCAGTTGATGTATGTTATGGTGTTCCACAGGGATCTGTTCTTGGACCTGTTCTCTTCATTCTGTACACTCAGCCGCTCTCAAGTGTCATAGACCATCACCCAGTGTCGCACCAACTGTACGCTGATGACACCCAAACATACAAGTCTAGCCACCCAACTGAGGTTGATGCTACCATCCATTGAGTAGAGAAGTGCATTTCGGATGTGAAATCATGGATGACATGTAACAAGCTGCAGATGAATGATGATAAAACTGAGGCTATTCTGATCACAACACAAAGACTTTCTCATCCACACCCTTTACCTCAGACAATAAATATCAGCAACACCAACATTAAATTTTCACAGTCAGTACGGAATCTAGGTGTTACTCTAGACAGTACTCTCACATTGCACCAACATGTCATGAACATCTGCAGGGCTGCATATCTTGAATAGAGACGCATCAGTTCCATTCGTAAATATCTTTATGTTGATGCCACTAAAACAATTGTGTGTTCATTAGTACTTTCAAGACTGGACTATTGTAACTCAATTCTGTCTGGTTCGTCACAATATTTACTCCAGAAACTTCAAAAAGTTCAATACAGAGCTGCACGGATCATCTTTAGAGTATCTCGATCAGAGCACACCTCACCACTGCGCTATACCATATACTGGCTATCAATTCGATACAGAATCAAACGCAAAATTTGTTCTCTGTGCTATATTTCAATGACAGACTCCAGTCCAACATACCTATCCAGCCTCACCCATGTGTATACACCAGCTAGATCCTTACGCTCTTCGTCTGGTAATCGTATAATTATTGTTCCCAAGGTGAAAACAAAGTCATATGGACAACGTTCGTTTGCATACCAGGGCCCGGCGACGTGGAACGAATTGCCCATTGAAATTAGACACAAAGTCACAGTGGTCCTTTTTAAGAGTGCTCTCAAGACTCACCTGTTTCGACTTCAGGAACAAACTTAGCGACCTAATCATGATTTGTATCTTATATATTTTCAGCGCATGTTTTTATGTTTTCCAATTTCATTGTTTTTGTCATTTTTTGTTCTGTAGTGTAGTCGTATCATTATTGATGGTGTAAAGCGCTTAGAGCTTTTAAAGATTAGGCGCTATACAAAATCCTCATTATTATTTGTATGTATTTGCTTGTCGCTTCTCTTAGATCCATCAGATACGTTGAGGGGGGGACACAGCTGCATGGTCAACAACTAATTATCCATATCAACATGACAAGTCTTGCGTCCCGGAGCTGGCACTCTGACCTTGCAGTAAGAGCATACAGTCAGCCTCATATATTAAAAACATCAGAAGCATGATCGATGGCACAAAGAAAGAAATGGGTCCAACGAAGAACTTTATAACACCACCTAAATCTGACAAAGGCGATACCATCCACGACAAGGGTAAGTAGATGGAACGTTTGATTGAGAAGTACTATGAACTGTAATCCAGAGAAAATCAGGTGACCAACGATGGCCTCAACACCTTTGAAAATATTGTGTTCGAACTGGATGAAAAATTTAATTTGACAGAGGTAAAGAAGGTTTTGAGAAGCTGTCTTGAGGTAGAAGCTCAGAGAAGGATGACATCCCAGCAAATGTCATCAAGTGTTGCTGCAGCGTGCTGCTCACATACCTGCAAGATCCTCTCTGCCAGTGCTGGGATGAGTGTGGAATGACACAGGACATGTGCGAACCCTACATCGTAACACTGTATAAGAACAAAAGCGGCATACGTCACCGCAACAACTACAGGACCATATTTCTTCTCAGCATCGTGTGTAATGTCTTCGCACGCATCATCCTGAACAGATTGCATAGTCTTGCTGTCATGGTGTATCCATAGTCGCATTGCAGGTGTCGCGCAGAGACGTCCACAATTGGCATGATCTTCTCATTCAGGCAATTGCAGGCGAAAAGCAGTGGACTAAATAATTCCCGCTCACAAGTCTTTACAAGCCTCACCAAGGCGTTCGATTGGTCAGCATATACTTCACGATACAAGCGAAGGTTGGATGCTTTCAAACGCTGCTAAGTACTATCCATTCCTTCCACCATGGCACGAAATGCGCAGTGCAGTATATTGTCTTAACGACCGACCCCTCCAACAAGGTTGCGTCCTACCCCGCACGCTTGTTTGGGATCTTCTGCGCTATCACACTCAAGCATACTTTTGAGACGTCCACAGAAAGAATGTAGTTGAAAAAGCTATCAAATGGCAAACTCTTCAACCTGGTACGACAAAAGGCAAAGATCAAGGTGCGTGAAGCAACCATCAGGGAGATGCTCTTCGCAGACGATGCTGCTATAGCTATTCACACAGACGCTACGTTGCAGTACCTGATCGCGTCCTTTGGTAAGGCAGGTGGTGAATATGGACTGCCCAACAGCCTAAAGAATACAAGCGTGATAGTTCAGAACTCTGACACCACCACGCATTTGCATAAATAACTAAGAACTTCAGGTAGTTCGTTCACGTACCTTGTTCTTTATCAACATCATCAACATATTGCTCGATGCTGAGCTCAACAAGCAGATTGGAAAGGCACCAATAACTGTCTTCGGAATGGCGCAAAGGATGTGAACCAACGTTATGTTGACCCTGAACACTAATATGTCCGTGTACCTTTTCCAGCGTGCTAAGCGCTCTCATGTATGATTGTTTAACCTTAACTCTGTACGCCTCATACAAAACTACTTAGCGCCTTTCACCTACGATGTCTCCGACGCGGACTAAGGATCACTTGGAGCGTTCGAGTAACAAACAACGAGGTGCTTGAACGTTAAACATTCGCAGAATGGTCACACTCCTCTGGCAACGTCGCATCAGATGGCTGGGCCATGTATATCGGATGGATCTCGGAGGGATAACTAAATACCTTTTCTTGAAATTTGCCTCTGGCAAAAAGGTCCTTCGGACGGCCACATCTCCGCTTCAAAGACGTAGGCAAGCGCGCCATGAAATCTCTTGTCATAATGACAACACACGGGAACTGCTCGCTATAGACCGGTCCAGCTGGTAACGCGCTTTGGTAACTGGTTCTGAACCCGGCCAGGAAAAGCTATGCTTGCGTTCTGATGCAAAGCGATTTCGGAGGAAAAAAAAGCTAATGGAAAAACCAGACTCATCTTTCAAGCGCAGTAAGGACTGTCACTCCTGTGCTGGGCTACATAGCTATTACAGACGCTGCACAACCACCAACCATCAATAATGCCAACATATAAACAGAGCAAGTAAACGTGCGACAAATTGTGGAGACAGTTCTTCCAATCCCTTTCTTTTTTATTTTAATGTCTGAACATATTTACTTTTAAAATCATCACGCAATCAGAAATTATCTTCTCAATTCTGTAAACGTTATTTTTGTATTCCGGCGTCATGTTTCCTGTACAGTGTAATAGGTAGAAGATATGATGCGTTTACTTCATTCCAATATGTTTTTCTTCTGCGTAAAAAATGACATACACATGTGTAAAGTTATATGGTTCGCGGTTTATGACTGTAAATGTGATGCCTATTTGGTTTCATATTCATGAATATTGCTTTGTTCTGCGTATTCTTCATTCAATGTTACGAGTGATTTTGCGAAGATTGTTTTGGTTATGAATACAAAATATTGACCAACAGTAATATTCATATACAGTTACCTTTTCAGGTCCACACAGTGCCAACCTTTGCTGGTCACTGTTGGTTCAATCTCAGTCTCGGTAAATCAAGTTTCTGTTTAGAAAAGAACTAACGAAGGTATTGCTATTTCCATCTATAGCACAAAACAAATACCAAGAAATTAAAAAACATAAAATCATGTTGAGAATTGTTAAAGTAGGAAACACTATTGTCATTTAAGTTTTACGTGCCATGTGAGAGTACTGTCGAGAGAATAACCTAGGTTTCGTACTGACTATGTGAATTTAATATTGGTAACGCTGATTGGTATTGTTTGAGGTTAAAGATGTTAATGAGAAAGTATTTGTGCTGTGATCAGAATGGCCTTGATACTGTCGTCATTCATCTGCAGCTTGTTACATGCCATCCATGATTTCACATAATAAACCACGCTACATCTTGGAAGGTACCATCAACTTTGGTTGTGTGGCTAGATTTGCACATTTTGGTGTCATCGGCGTCCAGTTGGTGAGACACTGGATGATGATCATTCACTCTTGAGAGTGGTTGTATGTACATAATGAATTAAACAGAGCCAAGAACAGACCCATGCGGAACACGAGAACATAGATCAACTGGGATATAGTGTATTCCATTCGCAGATATAATTTGTGTCATGTTGACTACGTAAGACTTAAACCACATTAAGTATGTACTGTTCATGCCAAACACATGCAGGCTACAGTGAAGTAGTATGAAAATGTATTTTGTGTCGAATGTTGACAAATCAAGGAGGATGAGGATTGTAAACTTTGCGCTCTCAAAAGCACAGAGATTGTCAATAACTATTTTCAGACGAGTGGTTTCATTATTGTGGCAAGGACGATAGGCAGATTGTACATTGCTAAAAAGACAAACTTTTGATAAGATACGGTTTAGAACACTTTTCCATGATTTCTTTATATGAATGGTAGATTATGAACTGGGCGGTAGTTCGATATCTTCGTATAATGATATCTTTACATTGGCAATTTTGATATTAATAACATCAGGTTGAATAGGTAATATTTGATATAAACACTCAAGCAGCCGTGATTCTGAAATTTGACCAAGTTCACTTGACTTTTGGTGGATTCTTCATCACGATTATCTATAGTAACTCCATAGAGACAGGTTCAAATGCTGCTAACGGTTACCCCTGGAATTCTGTATCGCAACTGTATGGTGCGGATATGTCAATTAACATTGTGCTGTCAAGCTTATCTATAATGATCTGTACCTTGTCATCGAAGAAACTGGCAAACATGTCCGGAAGGTCGATTGGAAGTGGTGTACATTTGGTCCTTGACATTAGTGTTAGTAATCTCCAAGACATATTAACAGCAATACTTTCCGTGATCTTAGCACTCTAGTTGGCTGATTTCGTTGCATAGACTATTTTTGTCACATTGTTCTTAGTGGCTTCATATATATATATATATATATATATATATATATATATATATATATATATATATATATATATATATATATATATATATATATATCCTCATGAATAGCGAGTCTGGTGGAAAGCCAAAGCCTCTCACCTTTACAGCCTTTTTTAAGAGTGAGATGCTGTCTCTAACATTCCTATACCACGGAGATCACTTTTGACTTGATACTTTGTGTTTGTTCAAGCAATGTACGTAGGCAGTTAGCAATGTGTTATGCTATTTAAGGTAATCAGGTTGTTATGTTTGCTTGGATGTCATGCGTTAGTTTCGTTCTATGTATCATTCGGAGATTTCTCTTATTAGCAAATAGAGGTGGATAGTTAGGGACTGATTTCATATAATGCAGATTTTATCGAATGAATGTTCGTGGAAACAATGTTGGACCGTATAATATTATCATCAGGTCTATGACGAATACAGTCTGAAAGATGACGATGTTTATGAGTGGGTTGGTTCACGGACTGTGTGAGGTTGAAAACATGCATGGAATGTAGATGATTTGATGTGTATGGGTTTTCAGGACAACTACTTGATTACATCTATATAAGCGACATAGTAAGGATCATGTAGGGTCCATACAAATACTTTGATGTCAAAGAATGCGTAGATAAATTAACTATATCGTGTACACCGAAAACAAGAATAATCACAATTGGCATATAAATTATATAATACATCCATCTGGTTAAAATACATAACGCTGTGCAAGACAAATCATGAAACAAATTGAACCTAGAATATACGTTTTATTTATTGGAATCATTGTACAAATAGCTGTGACATAACATGCTTCATACAAACATTCGTCTGATTAAACATCTACATATATAACTGGCTTACATACAATGTATAAGTTACTTGCAAGTTTAATATGTATTTATATGATAATGTTATTACCAGTACACAAGTCTATTTCCAAATGATGGATAATAATTTAGGTTGAAAAATAAGAAACTATATAGAAGTGATATAATATGACAGCAAAATACGATCCTCACACTAGTATTTTCATTTGCAATGGTCATATAAACTGGATACAAATATACATTTGGTTTATGAAACAACAACTTAGACCTCGCTTAATCCTTTCTAGATAAGCAATTCATTAAAATATGGCCTTAAATATTTCATCTGAAATTTAGGGTATATCGTTTTTGTAATTTGGGAGTAATTTACTTTAGGCAATGTATTGATATTGTATTAATTCGGTTTCGATTATGATATGGTCTTCATATCTTAACGCCCCAGCAATCAAAGATCCATGGAACGACGTATACATTGATTAGCATTATCGCACTGAAAACTTTCTTCAATATAAATTATACGTTCAGGGTCAGAAGGTTATCACAAACCGTAAATACAATTATTACAAGTGTAATATTACGAACATATCGAGCAAAACCTACGCTTGTGAGCAACGCTTCTTTCATTTATCACTATTATTGAGATCCATTCGGTATTGCAAACCATAACACCTAGGTGAACAGCGTTTTTCTAGTGTTTAACGCCAGTTTTCAGCACAGGATTGGTTATTCATGGCAGCCAGTATTGATGGTGGAGGATGAAGCCAGCAAAATCCCAGGAAAGAACAACCTACCAACGATACGCTACTGGCAAGCATTCTTACATATACCAATTGGCTGAATCGAACCTACGCAGACAGGTGAGATAGCAGTGATCCTTAACGGAGAGCGCTTCAGACCACGCGGTCACTCCAGGTCCCAAATGTGACCAGCATACGGCGGGTGGTAAACGTATGATGATGATATTGGTGGCATATCATTTACTTCCATGCAAAACTTTCTTTTTTATTTATATTGTATTTTATATTACATACCGACATTGCTATTGTTAATTTTTTAAAACAATATTTATATATTAAGATATAGAAACCGCAATAACGTTAGCATATATATAAAGTCCATCACTGCACTAGAATCAATCGACATAACAAGCTACACCAAAACCAATGACGTGTTATTGCAGTAATCGCAAAAGATACAGATGTGCTGTAAGCATAAGGCTTACATCAGCGAGTATGTTAAAGATACTTCGCCATCGCGATCTGTATGAAAAACTACAAAGCTTTTCTTTTCTCTTAAATACAGGAAAAGGCAGGAATATATATATATATTGAATATATAAGCTAACATACAAGTCACTATCAAAATGCAGTTATTACAAAAACGAAAGGTAACAACATCCGAACAATTAGAAATTCCTACGTTATGATTATATTCATTATATTACACATATTACACATATTTAATGGTAAAGTGCGCTATATAAGTATGTGCATATTAACAGTATCAGTAATAAAACTATGTGCTATATTGCATACAATCTATTCATGTATACAGGATTATGCATTTAAATGTATTACGTTGTGTTTTAGAGCAATATGAACATATTTTTCAAGGTCACACGATACTTCGCAAACGTTCTCTCTGCGTCTTCGTTCTAGGTAATTGCATGGATATATATGGAATTTGTATATTACGCACGGTTTCTTAAAAATGGTTTATTTTATTGTACACAAAATACAAACTGGTAACTGTTCAGAGAGTGAAAAAGTGTAATAACAGGCATTGTATTTAATTGCACTAATATAAATGTTTGAAATATACCAAATTGTACTTGATTCAAATAGCCAATTCATGCGTGCACAGATATTTGTTTATATGGACAGGTAAAATCTGTTAATTCACAATCCTGCGAAATTCGAATAGGTGTCAAACTGGTCTAGGTAGGCCGAAACAGCATCGTAGCAGAACTTGAACTGATCCTGGAATAGTTAAAATCGATTTAGTCTGTAACAGTTTTGTACACCTAATAAAGACCCCTCACATCATGTATGTGAGATATTGATTTATTATGCAGTTAATACTATATCCAATGTTATTTCACGAGGATTGTAGTGATAGATAACACGTTTTTACTCATCAATGCATATATCTTGATAATTTAATTTAATTCAACTATGTTCCTCTAATTAACTTCTCAGCTTCCTTTAGTTACTCCATTACAGATTCCCCATAACGTTATATTGTCATGCATGCTAGATATATCGGTAGATAAAAACATAAAAATAATGATTTATTGGTTATTCCTGACGCTTTTGGAAACAATTTATTGCTGAAGACACAAAGTAAATGTACATTTCCACAATATTCGTCTGAATAATCTTGGTCGCAATTATTAACATTGTTGTTATGCGGTCGTCTATGCTACAACAAATAACGCCATCGTTATTATATGTACTCATTACTATCTACATCTGGTGTATTAACGCGTTTGTATAATAAGTTGTATAGACACACACACATATATATATATATATACACACATATATATATATATATATATATATATATATAGAGAGAGAGAGAGAGAGAGAGAGAGAGAGAGAGAGAGAGAGAGAGTTTGTAGCTTGTTTAAATCGGAATATGTTAGGCTTCTTGTGTCTTACTTGTTTTCATTTGTATATTTCTAACTAAATGTAGGCAATATGGTTATGATAAATATCAATATAAATCTTACTGTCCTACAAGATAACTCGCATTAATTTGGTAGAGAATATATTTCATTCATAATGGTTCTTCAAAATTGTTTGGTATATCTAATGAAGCAATATACCGTACAAACCTTTCATTTTAATTTATACGCCTCTGAGTCTAAAGCAATCGAGTCTGTATTAAACATGAATTACTAACAGATATGTACAATAAACTGTTTCGTTTTTACTGAACTTGAGCATCTTACCACATTTGGAATGACTTGAGGTCGTCTACTTCGCATTTGTTTGATAATTTGTTCCACAGCAACATCCTGCTCAATCTTGGTCCGTTCTAACAAGGCGGCAACGATACAAAATAGACCGCTTCGTTCTGCCCCATTCCTGGTTGAAATACATGAGACATATAATTTGTATATGTATGGTTGATAATTTAACAGGAACAATATATAATATTTAACGATAGTTAAAACTATGTTGGGGTAAAATAATGTATATGCAACTTGTGCTTTAATACATCTTTTATTGTTTCAGAGTTGGCGAATAATTATAACTTGTGCCTGGATTTCTTTCAGCTTCGGCCAATGTGGGTATGTAAGACAGTTTGCCAGTAACATCTCGTGGGTCGGTGGTTCTTTTCGGTGGTTTTTCCTGGCTCTTTCTCCACTATTAATACTGGACGCCTTGTACAGCCTATTATGTGTTGAAAAATGGCGTTGAACCATAGAACAACATCATCATCAAATAAATGTCGATATTGAATGTGCTGACTAGCCAGTTTTATCAAATTTGCTCAAGTACTGTCTTCATGGGTTACTTGAATATAATCCAAATTATCCTTTAATGCCAATCACAAAGTAATATTCTAGTCCAAAAATATCGAGCAATGACTATTTCCTATAAACAATTTAAATACACGAATTGTCTCAAATATTAGGTGGAAAACAACTGAGATTAATCTAAGGACTGATTTAAAAATGAGAATGAGACTTATTGTTACCTCGTCCGTCTGAAAATCCCAAGACACAATATAAGGAATAGTTTGAGTGTCAAAGGGTCATTTCTCGAACATATTTAGTTGTCAACAATATCAGGGATTTTCAAATAATGATAACAGAGGAGATAATACACAGGAGAACAAAATCATTAATAAAGAACTTAACGTAAAATCTGAAACCAAATATAAAATGTATGACATGCTCTTTACTAAAATAACAAAATGATTGCAGGTGGTCCTATGTATGTATGTATGTATGTATGTATGTATGTATGTATGTATGTATGTATGTATGTATATATATATATATATATATATATATATATATATATTGGATGAACAACACACATGCTTTTGTATTAAATACCTTAATTTCTGCGACTACATATACGGATATAGTTTGACTTGACAAGGATCGTAGACCGCGTGTAGATGATAATTATGTTCTGAAATAGTGGATAATTGTCCTTGACGCTTAGGGAATAAACAGTAATGTTGAACATACTGATTTATGTTAGTGTTGTGTTGGTTACAAGCGGATGTAATGATGTTAAAACAAATTTGAATTAGTCTAGTCCAAAGAAAGATAATAAAAGATATTGGCATGATTTGGTTATTGCTGCCAGTCTAAACATAACGAGACTCTTTCATATGCTTACATGCAATGAACAACGATTGGTTTGTTGCAGGTTTCTTGCTGCCACCTCTGTATCAAGTCAATCTGCTTCAGCATTGCTGTCGGTGAGTTGGGAACATTCTTCTTATATGCCCAGTATGTTGCTCTGCTTAAACGCACCCTCCGACGCTGGTAATATTTACAAACACATTATAAATATGTACATATTATAAAAACTATAAAAAATTGGCTTGATTGCTAATTATATGCTAAGTATTTATATTCATGTGTAAGAAGCAATTTGTTTTGAAAGAAATTTGTACTCATCACAGGTTAATTGATCATGAACATTAGGCAACACATTCGTTCCAGATTATCGCATGGCTTTTTATTTCTAATAAATCAGTGATGCCACTGTATTAAATGTAAAAGAGAACGCAAATTTTAATTAGTTGCTATGCATTTAAAGGAAAACGTTAATAACCAGTACAATACTTGAATTCAAGCGAAACAATGATTTGCCTAACATAATTGTTCTGACACGTTAATGCTATCCCCTGAACGAACATGGATTTGAACGCGTGTTCAAACTGTTAATGCCAGTGATTTCACAAGAGTTAATCATACTAAGTCTTGTCCCATAATCTGAAATCCCATATACATTTGAGAGTTGCGTCATTTAGGATTAATAACATAATGCGTGATAAGAGACAGACATTTCGTTGCATCTATCTCGCATGTTAACCGTAAATTTAACAAAATACAAACGCGTCTTTGCACCAGCATAACACCCTAAAATTGTGAACATATATTTCTAAGTTCTGAGTATTGTTTCACTTTTAACAGACTTATTAAATTTTAGTATTTTATTAGTATACATTTATGTGGTTGCGTACATAATTGGACAACTTTAGAGCTGTCAGACATGAAACAATACTGTTATGATAAATTATTGTAAACTGTTATACGTATAAGGGCAATACATATTTTGGTATTCTGGTACTTTAGATCTTGTTCCTATGTTTGATGAACCATTAAACAATGTACATATGTACTAGTAAATGGAAAATGGTCTTAGCGACATTTCACTTAATTATTTGACCTTGTTCAAATAACATTATTGTGTCAAAATATGTATGCAATAACGACATGCATACTCTTAGTAGCTTTAAACCTTTTCAAAATTCCATCTCGAATCCAAAACAAATTTCTTTGAATCATCCTTACTTCTGTAATATCAGAGACTTGTGAAAATATAATGAAAACGTAGCGCTTAAATAGTTCCATTAACGTTGACAATTTATATACATTTACATTTTGACCTTAATAAATATACCTATACATTGCTAAAAAGAAGTGAAAGTTTCAAGATGTGTGCTGAATATTCGCTAATGCACTTTAAATTGTTCATCAAAACTTATATATAAAAAACACCACTAATACGTTGCTGACACAAGATTGTTCCAGTTAATGTACTAACCTCATCATGGTATTTCAGCAGCATGGTATAATTTGTGCAAATATCATCGGATGTTTTACTTTCAAGAGTAATTCTGAAAGGCGCTATTTCTAATGTTTCTTCGTTCTCTGTCCAATAGCGCTCTTCTTCCTTGAGTATCGAGAAACAAATGTTTTAAAACTTATAAGAAAAGGTACAATAAAACAAAGCATTAACTCATTTAAACACACTGTATTACCAGTCTTAAATATCAACTGCACACGCATAATACAGTTAAAGTGTAAGACTTAAATAATATAAATATCCCATGCTAAATTCCACTCGATCCCACTTTCACCCACATTCTTTACTTTGCTCAACTTTGTCAACGTGTTTCGAAATATACGTTCTGATTTTCTATCAATTAGGACATAATTTAATATTTCATTTACTTCACTTTTTGTCTAGTATCGGCCCCCAAAACGAATCTTTTAATTACGACGTAAAACTGAAATAAGGTAGACTTATCTAATATTTTGTTATACTCTTGCAATGAAGAATTAATTTATTCTGTATTTGTAGCTTCATGCACATACAATATAGACACACACACACACACACACACACACACAAACATTAACATTAATATAAGCTGTATTATCATCATCATAATAGCTTTTTCTTACAAAATCACAATTGTGTAATACAATACGAAATCTTAAATTAGCAGCATCTACAGTAGAAATACTGCAAGAATGGCATACGCCCATAAGCATGGGAGGCATCACCCCTCTTTATATACTACAAATGATACTCAATTGTCCTATATAAATCATTCCGATATTGATGTATATCATCCTTCCTAGACTGAATGCATGGGGGTCGGGGGGGGGGGGGGGGGCGTAGGGGGTAACATTACTTTGCTATAGACACATATTTCCGTAAATATATTTTCTTCAAAATGTACTAGGGAAGTCAGCCGACGGTACTAATACTGTTGTCATAATTACTTTGAGCTTGAAGTCAACCGTTACATGTGGGATGGAAATACTCCGGTAATTGTGATACCAGTTTGTTTTGAATCAATTAAGTTTTGGTTCAGAAGTCATACGAAACCCTTTTCCCCACTTATTCATATGTTGAGATTAAGTTGTCTCCCTTAGGGAAGAAAGGTGTGGGTCCGTGGAAACTTAAAAACTTTGTCAATGATTATCAGAAGTACAGATGGAGAAGCTTTGTGATCAATATTGTAGTAAAGACTATTAAATTTGTTCTGTCCTCTATTTTTTCTCTGCACTACTCCCTGCATGCTCATTAAATTGGAGCGAGGTGGTTTGGTGGAAGACGTGCTGGCGATGATGTAAAACAAATTAAAATTGAACCAGTTAAGAAAAACTACATAAAATTATTGGGGATTTGACGTAAAAGGTTAATATTGTATCCAATTACATGCATGTATTGATACAAACGTATTATTAATGACGTTTAATATCGTTATGGATGATTATACCACTTGTGCGTGCTAATAGCCACTACATGCATACAGTGTACTTACAAATGAAGCTCGCATTACCACTATGAATTCCAGTTAAATGTTTGAGTTGTTCCTTCCTATACCAAATCAGAGTATTCAGTGACAAACGTTTTGTTTGATGAGGAATTCAGTAAAAGTATCGAACTTACTTGGAAACATGAACACATATTCTGGAATCCGCAAGCAGACACATTAATGTTACATAGCTATGTGACAAATGAGATTGAAGGACAGGCGTGAGAAGAATTTATCATAATATATAGGGTTTGAGTCCAGAATTAATTACCTTCATTTCTGATAGTGTGTTTAGCATGACAATGGTACTGACTTCTAACTGGTACACCATTCTCCAAAAATCCACAATTGTGTTCTCCAGAGGTGTTTGGGTGACAACGAATATGTCGTTCAATTTGTAAGCCTGTATGAGAATACATCAAGGTATATATCTGTATACACACACACACACACACACACACACACATATATATATATATATATATATATATATATATATATATATATATATATATAGTGAAAATATATAATCATATACATTGATAATGCAAAGATGGTACCTATATAAGAACCATTTATTGTACGTAAGTCACAGTAAATGATAATTCAAGAACAATTTAGTAGCAAATGTTTTGTCAACCCATAATAAAATATACTCGCCAATACATTTTAGTTATTTTATAGATATACAATAAAACCAACATTAATTAACAAAAATGAAAGAAAACAATACAACAAAAGATTCTTCTTGTACGATTTAATCGTGTTAATGTTATTTAGATGGACAGTTCTAATAATGGTGTATATGCTTAATGGATTTAATTGATTCATGCATTACGTCATTAGAAACCATAATACATACCTTTTTACTATTGGTTGACTGAAATTACAAGACTATGTTCCCATTCATGAGAATATGTTGGATTTGATCCATTCTCGCAATCGGTAAAGTGTGCTACAGTTAGTATGCATGATGCGTTCTTATCAGATAATTAGTTATGCAATACAAGCAGAGCTTTTGGTGGGTGTGCTCTCTAGTCATGTGATATATCCATTGAAAAGATGAAACATTAGGTAACTTAGCTGAGCATAAGAAGACTCATTAGTTGCAATAAATTAGTCACTCACAGGCAGAAAAACAGCATTGATGTATGCATCTCTCCCTTTGACGTATACATTTAGATACGGACAATGGTTCTTATCTGAAAATGAAAACTTACAAGTAAATAACTTGTTGTGTTTATGCAGAAATGGTCGTACTGAATTCCTATATTGATATGTTTGAGAACGTGAATGTGCATATTCAGTATCAATTACGAATCAAAACAACGTCCAATACATAATATTTTTAGTTTTGGAAATGTGAACTGCCTTAGGTCAGTCTCTCAGACTGGGAAAATATAAATATAAGTGACGATTTTGTACCTTGGATAGAATTATATATTAGATTTCTCCAAAATAAATAATTCGCGTTATAGTAATACCTGGCAAAATGTTGGAGTATCTATTCTTGTCACGATTTTCAATGTCTTTTGCGTTTACATACACATCTTCTCCTGGATCGGATACGTACATGGGTAGCAGCTGCATTTAAAAATATATATAAATTGCATGACCTAAAATCGCCTTATAAGCACTTAGAAATGAATAATTTAAAGTAGATCATTTAAATATGCATTATGTGTAAAAGCTAATTAAAGCTCATGGGGATTAAATATTTACAGACCTTTTTGTACAAAATACACCAACTTAAATGCAGTTATTGTGTTTGTTGGTACCGATGTGGATTTGAACGCAGGGTGTCTTTATTAATCGTTTAGTTCTGATTGGTTTTGCTCCAGTCATCTTGAAATCGCCTTTTTAATACAATCAATCCACTTTCAGGGTATATGGAAATAAGAATACGTTTGAAAGAAAATGTACTATTGTGTGCTAAGTACCTGTTATTGCTATAACTACAGAACATGAGGTCAAGCTACATTTGATTAGCATTAACCCTCCGCCATGCATACGGGCAGGTCATTGAAAATGTAGCATATGTAAATAAGTGCCCCAAGACCTCGAGTAACCAAGTGGTCTAAAGCGCACTCCGTTACGGATCACTGCCATCTCACCTCTGTCTGCGTGGGTTCGATTCTCAGATTCGGCCAATGTGGATATGTGAGAACGCTTGCCAGCAGCTTCTCGTGGGTCGGTGGTTCAGTCCGGGGGTTTTCCATGGTTCTTCCTCCTCCGTTAATACTGGCCTCCATGTATAGCCTATCGTGTCCTGAGAAATGGCCTTAAACACTACTAATACTACAACATAAGTGCCGCACAACTAATTTAAAGAAGATACACGGGAGAATAGGGACGTAATGTAACTGATTAGTTGCTAGTACGTTTACTTTATTAAAGTGCCAAGTTGAAATGAATGACACATATATGTAAGTTTGAAAGTCATTAAACATACGTAAACAGGATCATAGATAAATGTTTATAAGTATTTGCATTACTGATATATTCCATAATTCATGAGTATTTGATATCACGAAATATACGGATACGTTCGGCGAACTAGTGATTTTATGTATTTGTGATATCGGTTATTATATATAATAATCAAGATATTAAAATATTTCATTATATTTATCGTCGATAGTGATGAATGATTTAGTCGCCTTCCTTTCTGAATGACAGAAAAATAAAATAGTAACTCCTGCTTGTCTCAATTCGTAAAACTTTTTCTTTTCAGTTTTAATTCGCTAATCTAATGATAGGTTGATCTCCAGGTAATATAGGTTTTAGCAAAGTGTTAATTGGAGTATCTTACATTCACTCTAACAGTGACGAAGTATAGCTAAATGTATGCATTTAAATACAATTAAAGATTAAGAGAAAACGAAACAGAGTAATGCTGTCTCTTCGAAAAATGGATATTGCGACATCACTGGCAGCTTACAAACGTATGTATTCCATAATCACAATCAAAATCAACTAGAGGTGTCGTTGCCATGTGAAAAAGCAATTCTTGCAATTGTATTCCCGAATCGCCAAAACGAAAACAAATCTACACTATATAATGTGTCGATACGTTCTTTGAGACACTGGCTTTCCTCGAGTGGCATTTTGACACGAAGAGTTTTAAAACAGTGGAAGAGGTACTATTCCCATGAAACATTCGTATCCCATTCCATTGTGACCTTAAACATCGATATCATCCAATGTCGAGAACTACCTTCATACACGGGAACACTAATTTACCAAAAATATTTACTATGGACAATGTCATGGTCATTCCGATGTCTAACATAAAACATAGTTCATTACTGATCGGCGCTATGCGATGAACTCTCGAACAATTGTGAAAATTGATTCGTTTCAAATTATTATGATCATGTTACATGTCCAACAAGACCTTGACAATATGAAGTTGAAAATATCCGGTCTTGTTTGGATATGCAGAGTACGCAAAACCCATTGAAGGCACATTTTCAGGTTTATAATGGCCATATATGCTTATTCTGTTTTATACAGATCAATGCAATTAATACCATGAGACTCTCCTTTTGAGATGCAATTTCGAATGTTATGCTAACGAGGGAACGTAAGATACTGTAATAGACATGGCAGCTTGCATGGGCTCCAGATCAAGACAGTATGGAAATGGTACAAGGAACTACCATGTATGAGCTATAAAATGGCAATATGTGACACTTGGAGCTTGCTGATAAGTTGTAACTTGACCATTTATGGCATCGACTTGTGTAAGTAATAATCAAAACTTGCTAGAAAGAGATTACAGTAATATGTTCACACCATTTCGATGGCCGATACTTCAAAAATGGAATTTATTTCTATTTTTGTCACTAATAAACAATATTTTATTAAGTCTTGCTCACTAATTCAATCTTACAATAATTCAAACTTATAACGGTAGCGAAATACATAAAAATACGTTTATGTTTTTCAGAACACCAACTATTAGTTCGTTGTACATATGTATCATAGCATGGATTATATATATATATATATATATATATATATATATATATATATATATATATATATATATATATATAAAGTATGATGAACCACAAAAGGTAAAGACTTGTTAACATAACAATAAGATTACAAGATAAATATTGCATGAAGTTTGTCTTTAGGTTTAACGATTGGGCTTGTACTGTGTGGGAATTATATAAATTGATATTAAATCAAGAGTCAAAACACTAAGGTCTTTAGGTAGGAGGTGCTGTTCCAAGACAACCAACTCACTGCAGTTTCAATGGGATGAAACAATAAGAAAATTAGTAATTGCCCGTCCTAGGAACTGAATGATAAAGTGAGTATTTGAAAGCAAGAAGGATATAACAAAACGATAAATGGGGTTGAGCAAGTTAAGAATTATGTATAAACATAACAATACAAAGTGAGATGCCGCAGAGAGTTTCCAACACGCATCCTCTTTTTTTGCAGGCGTGACACACGTTAAGACAGATGCGGTTATTTATATATAAACTGAAATTGTGTACTTCGAATGCATCATCCAGCTTCCGTTTTCCTGTCTTAGTGTCCCTTTCAAGTAATTTTCTGTAGTTCTCCTGGAATTCACTAGTCGACATAGCTATGGTAGTACAAGTCAACGCTTCTACAAGAGCCTCGTGTACAAATATATACTGCTCCTATAAAAAAAAGAAAAGAGATTATTCGATTTTAATTTTGAATGACATTTCAGACCGATTGAATCTTTCATGTAACGTGTTATGTTTCGAACTATACTACCTTTGTTACATTGCGTTCAAACTAATGTAAGATATATGCTGTACATCGTTATCGTGGTCATCATTTCATAATAATTATGAACATTATCATCATTGTCGTCGTCGTCGTCGGAGTTATCATTATCATGACTATAAACATCCTTACAAGCGTCTGCACAAGGTTGACTCTCTGTTTCCTAAGGTTTTCCACACAGTGCACTACGTTGATGTAACCCATTTTCTCTGCCTGGTCAACAAGGTAGTCAAGAGCCAGGAAGGTCCCTGTCCTACCAATGCCGGCACTGTGTGAAAATATAAACATATATCAATGAGTCGAAAGCAGCACTTTTATGGTTGCAAATAGGGCTCTCACAAGTCAGAAAATAAATTGCAAAATAAACTAAATCAGTATGTGTTTGCATTACTCGAACTAACTAATGTTATATTGTATTTAAACCCAATCATTACCGTGGTACAACTGTATGTTTCAAAATGAAATAACACAATAGAGCGAACGCTAACACGGTTTCAACAAATGATTTAAATCTCTTGAATATAAAGTGAAATTGTAAAATGAACTTAGAGCAAAATCAAACTAATCATTCAGAAGCAAGTGGACACCAGCAGCTGAGAAGGCGAGCCTTCCTTTTCGCTGAAACGTCATTTGCTTTAAAAACAAAGTTTCCTATGAAATGGAGACAAAAATAAGGTCAATAGCTAGAACCCAAGATTCTAACTGACCGATAGTTCTTTTTTTTGTTTGTACATTCCTTTATCTTATTTTTTGTCTTCTAAATGTGATTGCGTCTATAATTTTACCTGGATGACGTCTCCATGAGGTCTTGCATTCTCTGCTGCTATAATTATCAACCAAAAATTGTACCAAGACCTACGCGATATCTTGATCTAACTCCATGCAAATGTATTTTATAAATCCGTGTGGGGTATCTCGCGTACGTGAAAAGAAATTGTTGAACTATTTCCATATCTGGTTAATATTCCAACTCGCAGATAATGAAGTTATGAATATATGTCGTTGTTGTAAATTCTTTACTCGATAAGCTACATCATGAATATGACACGCTTTATCAATTTCAATAATTAGATACTCTCCGGGTCTTAGTTGATATTGGCTATCGATTCGAATAGCAAGTTTGGTAACAGGACCACAATCATTATATGTTGGAAGATATGTTTCACCTGGATACTTAGCTCATGGAGCTCCGGATAACTTTCCTAACGAAGTAGCTATATCACCACTTGTTTTCTTTGATTTGTCAAGGGATATGTATTTATATTTTGATACGTCATCGTGCACACTTGCTTGTAATGCCATTTCTGTTTTTCTTTGATGTCATAGTCGGTATTTTATATTCTTGGGAGGATGTTGTACATTTTACACAATATAGATCGATAGTATTTATTATATTTCTACAATATGGCTGTAATTGATTTCGCTGCAACAAAAGATCAAGATCGAGACATGAATCATCCAGCATTACTAAATTATATCTAAATGATAAAGAGAAGTCCATCTGGAAATGGCGAGACACAAATATTATTTATTTTTTTAATGAGATGCCTCAATTGGGATACATTATTTTTAGTGTCACATTCTGTAAACGATTAGAGATGATAGTATGTACTTAAGGATGTAATACAAATGCAAGTTTACTAAATAAAGAGGGCATCGATAGTATTAATGTTATCACTGATATTGATGAAGCACCGAATGTAGATCAACTTGATGGATTTATTAATAAAGTAATTTTAGTTTTGTGCGATGATGCATTTGCTAGATAAACATTCAAATCCAGCTAGAATACTTTTTTGTCGTAGACAGACAATGGCTGATGTGATTTATGTTACTCCGCGGTATACACAATTAACTAAAGTTATCAGATACAACTGTACTATTCCTGCTGTTTTAAACGGAGTTGATGCACACACTCTACCAAATATTCAAAAGTCTTGGTGTAACGGTGATATGGACATAATTACGTTTAGAAACTTCGTATTGCGTACACAAACTATCCCATACGAATTTTTAACAATACATTTACATGAGCCATGATCAAATAGGTCGTGATAAATACATTTGGTTGCAAGACTAATCTAATTCACATCAACTGAGAGGGCCCGACCACAAATAAGTGTCGTGGGCATTATAAACAACTTTACGACGATAAAAACAGCATTACAATTAACTAACCCGTCAGAGAGACGCTCGGTTAGTTAAAAGTTTCGTTTGGCGTTCTTGGCGTTATTTTCTTTTGTTTTTAAAAGAAGCCTTAGTTTAGCAAATATTATCTTAAAAATCGATGTGGGCTCGCGATGCTTGCTACACCAATCTTTAATTACGGTTACACATATATATTAAAAACACATTTTGATAGGATAATGTCAAAAGTATTTCATTACAGTTCCAAATCACAAATGATCAACACAACTAATATTCCCACTCCAAAACCAAATTATGTAAAACATAAAATAAAATCATTTGAAATGTGTGACATTACATTTTGATTCTGTAATTACTGTGTAAAACATTCCACTATAAATGAATGGTTCAATTGCACGATATAAATTTGACTAAATAACGAACGTAAGGAAACATAACATGGAGTCGAATTGATTTGTTCTCGCAGAGACCACTGCTTGTTCCATACTGTTAAAAACAAATAGTGTGTCACCTTTCTCCATTTTCAGGCTTCATCTTCTAACATATATGTTATTTATGCCTAAAACCGTTGTTAGCCAATCGTATTTTCATAAACCTTCTTGACGGTAACCATTTGTTCTTGCTTCATGTATGGGTAGATTGTTAGTGTTCTATGCACGATTCTTTCATTTTAATAAAACTTAAGTTTGTGACAAATTCAATTAAATTTTCAGAAGTAGGTTTAGTCAATTTATAAAATGAACATTATTTATGGTGAGAAACTTTTAAAGTTAATTTCAGTGCTATTTGTCAAGATATCAGGTACCATAAATTACGAAAGCTGGTTTTTAGTAATTTAACTCAATAATGAATTAATGGCATTGAGTTGATTACACCTTGCTTTTCACATTGAAGGTCAACTAGACTAAGTATGAAAATCAAAACGAATAATATCTTGGACATCAAAACGCATCATACTTTCGACATCAAACTGATAATCATTTGGATTTCAAAACTGTTGATACTTTGGAAATCAAAACTGATAATATTTTGGACATCAACACGTATGATACTTTGGACATCAAAACGTATGAGACTTTAGACATCAAAACGTATGATACTTTCGACATCAAACTTATAAAACTTTGGACTTCAAAACTGATAATACTTTAGACATAGATCAGTTTATATGCACGTTCATATTTCAACATACCTGACCATTAGCAATGCATGTACTTTAACTGGTCTACAACAGTATATGCCAAACATAGTGATAAGAGATCTAATGATCAAACAGCGTTACAATACCATAATAATGAGAAATACAAAGGAAAAAAATACTTATAATTAAAGCAATTTAAAATTAGTAAATACTATTCTATTATCGATATCATCTGCATAGCCCGCCTATATATCTCATCAATGGTTTGGTTCTTCCTTTGAATAACTGATAATTTGTATCATGTCAAAATGAAGATGTTACAAGTATGCAAAGTTACATTAATTCCAACGCTGTTGGTGAATGACTCTCTTGACGTCATGAAAATAAATATGTTAGAAAACTATCAGGTAATATTTAGTACTCATACAGGTAATCCTAAATTCAATAAAAAAAAACTTTCATTAACTGCTTTTGACAAGCTTCCAATAAATATTATATACAAAAGGACAACAAATATTATAGGCAACATTCCAATAAATATTATAGACAATATTCCATTACATATGATAGAGAAAAAGCCAACCAACATTATAGCCAAATTCCAATAAATATTATACCAAATTCCAACAAATATTATATTACCACTTAAATTTATTTAGTCTTACATAAACTGCATTGATTTAGCAAAAACAAATATCAACTGTAACAGATACAGTAAGTACACGTGTTATTCTTGGGATAGATACAGCAGATAAATGACTTTGATAATATAGCTGATCTTCATTGGAAATGATATACGTTTTCTTTGATTTTTTACGTCAATTTATCTTACTTTTGCATTCAACTGTTGATACTGATCGTCTTGTCCACGTTCCATTTTAGATATTAAATTTCATAGTTTTGTTGCAGTAGTATTGTAACTCTCTGAGCATTATAGTATTGGCTGCAAAGATTGCTTTGATTGGTGCTTAAAATCTATTGGAACATTTGGTTTTAGGTTTTGCCTGCATATGATTCTCCGTAAGTGACTATTTTAGAGACTCAGTCGCCATGTGTTGCTAAAAGGTATCATACGTCTATGATGTTTTGAGTGTCCCTTCAAATGATTTTAGAACTGTATTTTTCGACTGCAATGCATCCTTAAAATGATACAATATCGTAGTATATTAACGTTACTAGTCAGACCAGCTATCAAAGCATAACACGTGGATATAATTAACAAGGCAAGAAGCATGGACTTTGGGAACTGAAGGTTTTTACCTGCAGTGAACAACAATTGGACCTTCCAAGTTTTGTCGTGTTTTGGTAGTATGAATCTTGTGACGGAAATGAACCAAGGATGAAGCAAATCTCGGTACACCCCTGTCTGGCCAAGCAGTGAAATGAAATTGTTTCACTTGAAATCCCTTATTTTTATCTTCTCTTCTTTCACCTGTCTAAATAAACACAGTGACACTTATTATAAACTATGCATATTATTGTAAATATACCTATTCATGATAATCGTTTCGACAACACAGATTTAATATTCAGTTTAGAAATAGTATGATTTACTTCAGCATTGACGTTTTACATTGATATCTTAATACAGGTTTCATTTTGTAATTAGGCATCAATGATCATCGAGGGCACAAACAAATGGTTAAAGCTTCCAGGTCAATGTAGTAACTTATTTGCATATGCTTAGCAAATGAAACTGTTAACTAACTAATGCCAGTTGTAAATCCACATATTCATTTGTATATTTAATCTATTACGTAGTTTCGTAAAAAGGTGTCCTCAAAATCTCAACAGCCTCTAATCCCCATGAATTGGCATTCACACTACACACTATGTGCAACTCGTGGATGCTTAGCATTAACAATACAAGTACTTGTGTTAATAAAATGTATGAGTCGTAATCAGTTACTAACCGGCAAGAGCCATATTGATCGATATTCAAGCGACACATTGAGATTGTATAATACATGAACAACTATAACTTGATGGAACTATAATCATGACATGTTTTTTGCGAATACGCTAATATGATTTAATTTATAAAACAAATCTTTTCCTGATATAACAATCTATCTTTAATATTCATAACTATCACGCTGGCGAAATAACCGGTTATCTTATAATTCATATTATATGACTATTTTAGTACCATTATACTACACCTTGTATATGTGTAAAGCAATGTTATAAAAATACAATTTAGAAAGGCATACTTTTCTATACTGATTATGAGAGTAGTTGATTTTATGTTTATTCTAAATATGTTTTAAACTTTACTTACGAGATTGTTCATTTACTATATTAACAAATTCAATGGTCTTGAACACTAAATAGTCCTGCTGTCTTTGATTAGTAGGAGACTCCCAAGTATGTCTGAACTGTTCATGTTGAAAGGTTAGAGACAATCTGATATTGTACAGGTGTCGTCCGTAAGGAAAACGTGAAATTCATAATCTTTAAATAGGTTCTAACACCACTCATATTGACTGCACATATTAGTTCCATTGTAAAACCTTACTTAAAATGACAAATATGGGGGAAATAAAGCACTGTGGCAGAAATAAATCTTCATAAATTATTTTGAAATTAACTAAATATGCTTTCGACCAGAAATAGATATACTATTTTGCAAGAACGAATAAAACCTCCAACGTTGATTATAACAAATTCTGAATCGTGTGCGAATTTTAGTGAATGTTCTAGCTGTGCAAATATCAAATTATTTAAACAACTGTTTTGGGATATTAATATATCAATGGAATCTGAACTCATCAATCTTCAATGACTACATTAAATGTACTATAAAGAAGCAGAGCAGCGAAAACACTGAAACTATTAGCTAAAACAATTAAGTAAACCATATTAGTCTATTTATCAATGACACCGTTAAGAAGAATATCACGCATATAGTCCATGTAGCCAAATTACCCAAACACAGTACTAAGATGATGGAGAGTATCAGCTGCAAAGGGCTCTTCGATATAAGTAACAATATAATCTCAAGGAACAAATGTGCAACACTCCTAACTACCTTCTCTCCAGCAGACCTTTCTTGACGTTTTTGAATATTTATTTATGGACAACGTACGCTTGACAACACCATTTCAAATGACTCGTCGTCACCATACAGTTACGATACAGAATTTCGGAGACAATCATTGGGAGCATTTTAACCTGTCTCTATGGTTTATTGCTAACAATTGTGATGAAGACTGAACCAAATTCTTGTGAACGTAGTCCAATTCCAACATCACTGCTACTTGCCATATTGCCTTCACGAACTGATGTTATTAATACCTCTCTCTCAACATGGACATTCCCATAATTTTTCAAAACTGCCTTTGTAAAACCTCTGCTGAGGAAATTAACATTCGACTAAAGCGACTTAAAGGACGAACACCCGGTTTATAAATTCAAATAAAAGATTTCAGAAAACTTTGTTATAACCCAACTTGTTTCTCATCTGAATCAAAAGCGTTTTTGCAGCAATGTACGGTATGCATATCGCCCATGCCACATCAGTGAAACTACTCTTCTGAAAGTAGTTAATGATATTCGCTCTGTTTTGGATAGTTGAAAGATAAAATTATTCACCGCCATTTGTTAATCTGCAGCATTTGACACAGTATACCATTATATATTATTTCACCGTCTAAATTATGTATTTGGCATTCAGAATACAGCATTACAGTGAAACAAATCAGACCTAGTCAAGAGGACAGAAATTGTATCTGCAAATGGAATAGATTCAAGGCCACTTGATATATGGTGTCGTGTTCCATAGAGGTCTGTTATTTAACCTTTTTCTTTCATTATACAAGCTCAGCCGCTCTTTAGTGTCTTAGATCATCATTCAATGTCTCACCAGTTCTACGGTGATGCAACCCAAGTGTACAAGTGAAGCGATGCAGCTGAAGTTGATGATACAATCCAAGATGTAGAGAGTGCATTGCTGATTTGAATCCATGGACGACATTATAACAACAGAAAACAGACTTTCTTTCACATTATTTAACCTTAAACAATAACAGTCAGTACGACACCAATGTGTTAAGATGGTCAGTGCTGTCACATTGCATCAACATGTCATGAACATATGCAAAGGTTCAATATATTGAGCTGAAACGCATCAACTCCATTATATTGAGCTGAAACGCATCAACTCCATTAGCAAATATATATATATCAGTTGATGCTACTAAAACATTTGTGTTCATTAGTACTTTCAGGACTATTGAAAGTCAATTCTGACTGGTTCGTCTCAATATCTACTCCATGAACAAAGCTGCTTGGATCATCTTTAGAGTACTACGATCAGACCACAGTCCCCGCTGCCCTTCACCCTACTCTGGATATCCATTCGATCCAGATTCAAAACATTTGTTGCCTCTGTGGTACGTATCAATGACGGACTCCAGTCAAACATACTTATCTGGCCTCACCCATGTGTACACACCATCAAGATACTTACGCTTTTCTTCTGACAATCGTATACTAACAATTCCCACTATGGAAACAAAGTCATATGAACAACGTTCTTTTACACACCAGGGTCCAGCAACGTGGAACGAATTGCCCATTGATATTACACAAATTGATCCCTTTCAAGCGTGCTCTTAAAACTTACCTTATTGGTGGAACAAACTTAAAGACTTCATAAGGTTTCCTATCTTAGATATTTTTCAGCATCTGTTATCTTTTCTAATTTCATGGTGACTTTTTTCGTTCTTCTTTTTCTTCCTCAAATTATTATAGATGTGAAGCTTTTAGAGCTTCTAACGATTAGGCGCTGTACAAAATCTTCATTATTATTATTTGTATCATTGCAAACCTTTATCAAAGCTACAAACGATTTGATGTCATTTGCACCTATCCTACGAAGTCTGACTGTATTCAAAGTGTCGCAATTGTCAGTGACGGGTTATTTGAGTTAATTTGGGCTGATACAAATAAGGATTTTATCTTTATCGTGTTTTCAGATCTGCTGGTGATTACTGACAAAACTAAAGTGTTTATATTACAAAGCTTAATATAGAATGTTGAGTTATCATGCGAAAACATAATGCACTCTGGCCTAGAAAGCACTGTACCATCTCATGCACAAGAGGTGATAAAAAGAGTGGCGACTAGTATCGATGCTTAATCCTGTTCAACTCCAAACATACACATATAAATGTAAACAACATCATATACAACAAAGAACAAATGCATGCCTTGTTGTCAAAAACTAACATCGAGTTGACCTTGCTAACGTACATTGAACAAAATATATTTAATGAGCGCTCACTTCTATGGCGGATCACACATATGAGGTCGCAACCAACCCAAAGGTATATTGGTATGAAAACCTGATGGCAAGGCAGTTATGCAACCATTCCTGGTTGGCGAATTTCAGTCCATTGAACACTCAAACATTGACGTGCAATCCCACAACATCAACAGTGAGCATGTAAACGCATACGAAGTTGATCTAGAATACCCTGTATATTTACATGGTTGAAGCGTTGTATGTGCCTGGTACGTAATTGTTCTCGCATCATCTCTCTAGGTGCATACATATAAAAACATCTTTACAATGGCTGCGAAATTATTTTTTGAAAAAATGTAACTGTTCCTGGCCGTATTGCATCAACTGGTTTGAATTCGATCGCAAACTTGTCGTGATTATTTTAGTCTGCTATTAATACAAAATAAACCGCTACTTATTAGAGACACCCCTGTGAGCTCTAAGATCTTTACTCACTTAAGAGGCTTGCGCCTTGCCTCCGAGGTGTCATTAATTTTTCCTGTGAGTCCTGATTACCGAATAGCAAGTATTTGATTTAGTAGTCCTTCCACAATACATTAATCACAATGAATACTATGTCCAACACGAAGTCGTACACGGCGTTTGGTTATCAGCGTAGTAACGGATCAAGGACGTTATATACCAGGATTCACTTGTAGCAATCGTGATTTTTTTATAAACGTTTATGAATGCGTTCCAGTGCATATGTGACACTTTCAGAACCAATTGACGTCAACAGTTCAGCGTTTGAATTTATGCTGGAAACATCGGCATTGTGTAACGCGGGCGTTTTTACGCACATTTGGGCGTCACTGGCACGTAAATGATCACGTGGAATAAATAACAGATCAGCCTAGCGATCATCAGCTAGTATTAGTGTATCAAACCAGTCATGTGAAATCGTTCGTGGTAATGGCAAACATTTTTGCTACATCGCGTGTTTAGCGTTCTTTTCAGAACAATTATATCAGGTTTCCAAGGGGACATCAGGTCTCTTTACCCAAACGGATTTCCATATAGTTTTGATAATATTTGGAATTTAGTGTCACTGCTTGTTTGTTCGTATTAACATTATGTATCGGTAGTGAGTGGACCTATGAACATGAATGGCACTTTATTTGATGATCAGTCTTGTAACGAGATGGATAGCAACTAGTCTCACAATATCATTCAAGTAATGGATGAGATCTGCATAAGGGAAGTTGATCCTCAAGCAATTCTCTAATGATTCGGTGAATTAATGTATTATAAGAAAGATCATGTCAGTAACAAAAAGCATGAAAAATATGCACAAATGCTTAAACAAGCATTGGTTTCCTGTACAAATCAAGTCGTATATAGAGCCATGTTCTGGGTCCACAGTAATTGTATCCAGTAATTTATATTCACCGGATATTTACTACACGAATAATGTTTGTTACTGCAGGCTCAATATTACTGCTGATTTACATGTATGATATGTGTTTGCGGCCGGTAAATGTTAATGTCCACATCCAGCACACGTTCCAGTAGTCACTGCTCTTCCATTGCATGTTTAAGAAAGCAACTGAATATGCGGTACGTGTTCTGGCGCAACATTGTATACACCACGAATATATGATGTTAGGATAAACTGTCTCAACATGGTCATATCATTCCAAACTCAGGTTGTAGTTGGATCGTTGGAACATAATTCAACTTTCAGATAATGACTGGTCCTGTTATGTTTTTAAAGAGATAAGCAGTGATTCTAACATCACAACCGGTATATTTTCCTCTTTCCTTGGGGCACATAGCAGTGATGACTTGTATGTAAACTAAAACCACATTTTAGTATACAGTACTGTGATGCATGTGCATCAAGTCAATGTGGAATGAATCAAGTCTTAAGTGATTTGTGGCAATTGTAATTTGTTCATGATATCTCGTGGTGTTGACTAACATAAATAAATATAACTATTACATTATATAAATATTATATTATATTATATATTATTGACTAAATATTTATTGGTCTTTGATTGCCATCGACCACACGTCACACAGGACGCGTATAATTTACTCACTAGAAATTTTACTGAAATGAGCAGAGCCAAATGTCGCTTGAACTTTAAGTATTCAACATAAAAAAGGTCTTATTCTGATTGAATGATAGTTGTCACTGTAATTACTAAGCATTGGCTAAACGTGCGTGTGTGCATTGCACATGAACGTGATGGGTCCGGACACAGTCTACATATCGTGGGATTCAAATTCACAAGTGAAATGTTAGTAAGAGAACTATGAGCGACCGGCAATATTACCAATGCGAAATGAAATGAAGCAAATGAACTGCACTGTTTGATCGTAGATGACGTATGTAGTCTTGCTACGGCAACAACTGTTGGTCCAGGTTTGCCTGGAGTAGGAACCCAACAGCCATCTTACTGGCATCAATAAGAAAATTATAGTCTGGCTATTTAAATAATAATAGGGGCTTATGTTGGTGCTACCAGCTTCATTTAAAATGATAGATGTGTTAGGCAGATATGTTTGCAGTGGAATAAGTTAGTCTGAACGCGATCAGTGCACTGTATTCGATAGTAATCCAGGATAAAGTAATTTACCCGGCCGAACTTATGCCAGTGTTGGCCGAGGTGAAAAATTACATACATATCGGAATCCCAATAAGGAATGTGCGGTTGCGGATTTACAGACCAGAAGCTCAGAAGCAGAGTATAACACTCTTCACTTTTCTGGATTATTAATGTGAATCATCCACTGGAGCACTTAATATACATCTTGATTGCCAATGCATGGGGTATAATTGGACCCTAACAAGGTTTAAAAGGGCATACTCTGTTATGACACTACGACTTGCATAATGCTTATCTGTTATTATTACACTGTATTAGTACTTATTTGGTCAATCGGGTTCACAAAACGTAACATTTATAAAGTGGAACTTGTTTTGGAAACATCTAATTATTTAGGCAATAATAATGAATAACAATGCATTATCAATTTTGTATCATTTTTATTACATTTCACATAATTATAATGCAACTCTATGTGGTTGTATTCGAGTTTGCGTAGACACTAGATTTATGAAATATCTTAAAAGCAAGGAACAAGACATTCAACGTCTTGACATATGTTTAGGGAATATTGTTAATGACCTCATACAATGTATATACAATAACCATATACAGAGAGAGAGAGAGAGAGAGAGAGAGAGAGAGAGAGAGAGAGAGCTCGGTGATCTCAAAACCAAAAAATGGTAATTTTGTGAAATTGCCATATCTTCGTTGATTTTGTTATACCTTTCGCAAATCTAGCGTCCTTATTGTGAAGTCTGAAAACGTTTCACACTGGACCAGTCTTATGACAATATCTCCATATTCCACAGAACCTTCATCAGGCCAATATTGTTCACACTTGTGCTGTACAATTGAAAGTTAACAGTACATAAGTCTGATTAAAGAACTAAAATGCATGCAGTGTGTTCAGATAATTATAAGCTGTTAAATTCAGATCACAATTTAACTTTGTTACAAGCAGGACCGAATTGCTGAGACGAAACGAAGATTTACCATGATGGTAACATCAAAAAAATTAGTAGGAATGGTAGGAGGCTAAGAAGAACCAGAAGAAGAAATAATAGTCATTATATATATATATATATATATATATCTGTGTGTGTGTGTGTGTGTGTGTGTGTGTGTAACGGCAACGCACTAAATGGAATGCGCTAATCTATATATCTTGTTCAAAAAAGTAGATTAGTTTAGGATGTGTTAATGGTGCGTTCTCAATTGAACAATTGCAAAAATTAGAATATAAAGCAAAAGTAACCAAAAATAGCAACATTTTTAAAGACATCTGAAACTTTAATGTCACCGAAATCTTTATCATCCATGATACAATTTCAGTTTTTAGCTTACTAGGCAACCACACGAAAATATATGCATATTTCTGTTTTTTACGGAGCAGTATATTACAGCTTTCTAATTCCGATTATACGAGTTGCATTTACCTTTCCCTCTTCTATCAGATTAGTGAGCATGACAATTTTGCTGCATTTAGTCTGCCATATCATTCTCCAGAAATCGTTTAGAATACCCTTCGTTGGACCTGTTAAAATAACTCAACTGGAGTTGAATTTATATTGGTAATGAGGGTTCGCAAATTATCAAACCATGTATACAATCTACAACAGTTGAATACAAATGATGAATATATATATATATATATATATATATATATATATATATATATATATATATATATATATATATATACATAAAAATAAAAAGAAGCGAAAAATCCCGTTTAGGTATAATATATATGATCAGTGTTAATGAAACACTAAAGCAGTTATATAAAATTCATTGTCTTCTAGGCTTTCTAAAATAAGTGAAAATGTACGTTTATGCTAAAAGAATGGGTTGGTAGGTTGAAATAATTTGTTTCCACCAAGTATCCTTCTCCATGTACTAAACGCTTCCGTTGCCTAATTAGATTTATTTTGTAATATAACTTGTTAGTATTAGTTACACAATGGTGACTGTATGTACTGTTAATTTAAACCTCCCACGAATTAGCAAACATTACAGAACATTGCCGTTATTGAATGTTGATTTCTAGTCTGTGTCCAACATGCAATAAATATATATTTTGATAAATGGTGAATTTCCAATTAAATATGATATTTTGTATGGACAGATATCACCAAAACGAAATGCGATATTGTTATTGCACTTGGAAAATATACAATGCGTTTATCAAAAGTAAAAAAATTCCTATAATCATGCACCAAATATTTTTCTACCAACTATGACACAAAAGTTGCAGCTATGATATAACTATTTAGAACATATACAATATTATTACAACCCGATAATTATAACAACGTTACAAATAGGATATTTATGTGGCCTGTGCTTCTCCGTTTTGAAAATATCTAACAGAAATGTTAACTTGCAGCATTTATTTGAACGCATAAAAGCTTACCTTGGGCAGCTATGTATGCGCTGTCGGTATTGAAACCCTGAAAGGGATTTTATTTCTCCATCAATTAAGTCCGAACAATATATGAAGCAACTATATCAATGGATTGAATATGTACGAATACAATGACACCGCTTGATAATTGTTAATTGCTCGAATATGACTTAACAGGATTTTAAAAGGGAGGAGCAACCCTATCAAATCAGTAATCAAATATTAATGTATTTTTATTATTTAGCCAATCACGGAATATGCAAGTATTGTCTTTATCAAAAGCATTTGCATCAAAAATTAAAATTCCCCCACGCATATACCACAGCTATACTAGATGACTAGCACTAAACTTGGGCACCTTGTTTATCCTACGCGGGCAAATGCGCATTCGTGATAACATGATGAAAGAGGTATGAAATATCATAAATATATATATATATATATATATATATATATATATATATATATATATATGTACTTCGTACGTTCCGTTTTGAACTAATGATTCCACAGTATTGTAAAAAGATCTTAGATACGATAGATCCATGTACATACATTCTAACAGTATGTTAACACAAAAGTACGCCACACTTAAATATTAGAGCTCGTTTTAAAGAAGTGAAGTCAATATTGTCGAGTATTAATATAACTTATATATATATATATAAACATATAAACGAATTCTTTACATCTAATGGTAAGTTATATTAATCATCGACACTAATGACTTCACTTGTTCTAAACGAGCTCTAATATTTAAGTGTGGTGTACTTAAATAAATAACTATATATATATATATATATATATATATATATATATATATATATATTGTTTACGGCTTAACACAAAAGTACGCCACACTTGAATATTACCTCTCGCTTAAAAGAAGTGAAGTCAATATTGTCGATAATTAATGAATAATTAATATATATATATATATATATCCTTTTGTATCATCGTTTTAGAAACCCAAGGTAAACATCGTCATTATGACTGCATTGCCAGGAGACGACCACTTACTTTTATGTAACATGCATTGATGTAATCATTTTCATTATTCGGATCCCATATTTCCAGTCTCACACGTGTATCGTCATCTATAAATGAGAAGAGTTTGTTAAGTTGTTATCGGCATTTCAAGACGTCACTATAAGTAACATATCATAAAGACAATACTTCCTGACTAAGTCTTTCGGACTCGTGTATTTTATCGCGATTTACAATGAATTTCAATCGTCAAATGACTGATGCCACAGGCACAATCGTATTGATACTAAGTTTTCGCAATATGCATATATCAAAGCAATGATCATCATGATTGCTAAATTTGGGCACATTATGCCTGATGCGATGAGACTTAAGCGCATTTGAAGTATATGTTGTTACGTTAAAGGTTCTAATACAAACGACACTGGAATAAATGTTCAAGCAAATTTATCATACAATGTATTTAGTTCTGTATCATTACTGTTTACCCACTATCAAACAAATCAAATAAAAGTAAATAATCACGAGGACATGTTATATAATCTTACTTCTGACAAATCTTCATAAAGCGAGTCAGCATTACATGCCCGTTAAATGTATATAATTATAAAACTGTTACATTATGAACATAAAGTTATGTTCCTCTCCAAAAAGTAGGAAAAGCCAAATATACCAAGAGCAACAAAAGCTCCCCCCCCCCAGTTTTAGTAACTTAAAACATGTTTGAACCCAAATTGTTTAATTATAAAATATAAAATGAAAATAAAAAAATGATTGTAAAGTTTGTATTTTAAATTCTTTAGCAGTTATGTGTCTCGTTAATTAACCAAACAATATACTTGATCATTAAAGCAGAACGCTATAAACGTATTCATATGATTTAATCATGTCTTCAGAATGTAAGCTTAATTAATCATAATTCCTATTATTTTATTCTTGGCATACGATATAAGAAATGTGTATAACAGTTATTAGGCTGTAAGATTTGTAACACACAAATTCGCCGTGAAGATAAATCTGTTAGAAGTCATTTGAAAACCGGTACGAACGATACATATAGCATTACACAATTGTAGAAGTGAATGTTCTGTATTTTTTATATCGTAACCTACTTTTCAGGGCACTAGCGCTTAACGTTTAGACTGCGAATTTCTAAAACTAAATGGAAACATATATTATGGCACATACGATGCTTGGACGTGCACACTAAACACATCATCAATGATAATAAACACTCCTTAATAACTATTGTTCTACAATCGATACAAACCACGATTTGAATCTCCAGGGATTACAAATTGAAAAATCGCTAACAGATATGATGTTATTAATTATTTGTATTTTTAAAACAATGTCAAACTTTCCTTTCTTTAATACATCGATGGCACATTCCGCCGTGCTTAATGGCCTAATGATGATTGTTGATTATCTCTCTCTCTCTCTCTCTCTCTCTCTCTCTCTCTCTATCTCTCTGTCTGTCTGTCTGTCTCTCTGTCTGTCTGTCTGTCTGTCTGTCTGTCTCTCTCTCTCTCTCTCTCTGTCTCTGTCTCTGTCTCTCTCTCTCTCTCTCTCTCTCTCTCTGTATATATATATATATATATATAGAGAGAGAGAGAGAGAGACAGACAGACAGATATATATATATATATATATATATATATATATATATATATATATATATATAGAGCGAGAGACTGAGAGAAAATATGTAGGTAATAAGTAGGTAAATGGATACATAGATGGATGAAATCATGGTATGCTGGATCTGAATCTTGTATGATTTCCCGGTATTGCTTACTGCATGACGAATATAAGCACCAACTCAATCCATAAAATACGTACATGGGTACATGTTTTTGTAACGATTTTTCGATTTGTTTTCGGGTAGTAACGCCACATCATGCGATTTTGTCAATCCGTTAGGCAGTTTCTGAAAGTTTAATGTATATAGAAAGACCTTATTATAGATAACGACATTCTTTCGTATAAAGTGTACTAAGAACGAAACGGACGTATTCACAATAATGCATATGTTTTAGTGCGACTAACATTAATCGAATTCCAATGAAATTATTTGTGTTAATATCTTTGTCATATTTTCCAGCAAATCACACGAATGTTGTTGTTCATCGAGACGGAACAAAATCAAAGCTTAAAGCTCTGAAAATGTATAGAAGTTGTAGGATATTGCAGTGTAATATCTAATCATGCCTTGGAAAGATTGCTAATTAATATAATAAATAGAGATGGGAGTATGACAGCATAGTTATCGCTTGTATGAAAACCATGTTGGAAACACTCTGTTGTTGATCATTACGATAAAATGGACGTAATGCGTCATTGAAAAAATAATTTAATTTCCATTGCTTGTTTTCGTAAAATGTATCGATACAGATGCAAAATAGTGATATGTATCTGGATCTAATATACTTACTTTGTATTCTTCTTCATACAAAACCGGTTCCATTTTTCGGCTCAGAAAGAAAGAAGACAAATCATCTACTCGGATTGAGTGTTTGTCTGTCACGTTTTGTGACGTAAAGGAATAGTAATCCCTTGACCTATCATTACTGTTCATGTATTCAGTTTTCGTTTCGTCCATTTCAGGTCGTTTTGGTGAAAGATTCATTTTATTGGGCTGAGCTGTAATATGTACATGATTAAATAGACAATAAACATAAGAATCTTAAACGACTCCACTTTTTTTAAAAAGAACATTATTTAGAAATAATAATCTCTTGGTGTAGAAACGTCTCATGCATTATTTTTCATTAATGGTTCAAGTTGTTACTTGCTCGAAACCAAACCATGTACAAGGTTTATCTAATGATTACAATGTATAATGTATTCAATAGGTAGAAGAGTTAGCACAGATTAAACAATTAAATTATGTATACCAGACTTAAACAAAATCATTTAGAATTTAATTGAAGAGAGCAGGAACGAGCATACAACAATTGAAAATCTTCTATGTCGCCGTCATGATTATTTAGTTTCCCTAGCCCATAGTTATTTTTTTATAGAGACCAATCAACAAAGCACGGAAGAAACTGTAATTATTTCTCACATAATGGATGCAAGAAAAATTGGAAAATATTTTACAATATTCATTTTCCAGACACGGGACCATACACATCACACTTTTTCATGTTTGTGTTGTTTCATTATATAAATGATATGAAAACTAACTATTGATAAAAGAGTCTTACCAAAACGTTGAATGAGATAGAAACTTAAGTTTATTGACATTTTGTTTTTTGTACCTTTCTAATCGGAATTACTTAATACAAACATGAAAGACAATATAGGTACTGGTGTCACTAATTATATCATTAGAGTATCGACTTACCATAAATGGATGTATCTAATATGACTTCCTCATTATGACCCTTTCTTTTTGATGAACTTGGTATTGTATTCAAAGTAGTGTCAGCCATCTTATCATTTGGTCCTCTTGCTCTTCTTTTAAATAAGGATTACATTTGGTGAAGAGTGCATTTTAAAAAGTTTAACATATGTATAATTTATAATTCGATCCTGCATTTATACTACTAGCTGTTTGCTGGCGAAAAACAAATAAAATAAACACCCACTCACACCCACAGACCCACAACCGCACCTACACACATACATATATACATTGAAAGTGTTGGCATAACTTTATTTGTAATACCAATACAATGACTATGGAGCAATGATACTCATATATGATTATTGTTTCAACAGTAGATTATGTTTTAACAGTCGGATATCGATTATATATTCTCCGACATGTTCTCGAAAGTATTAGCGTTGTAATACAAGTACGATAAACAACCCATCGCCTATGCTAAATTAGAAAAAAAAAAAAAAAAACATTTTTGCAGAATTTTATCGAAATCCTCTTTCTCGCTATCACTCTTTGTGAAGTGAGATATATAAAAGAAAATTGAACTTTCATTAAGCAACCAACATTCGTTTGTGACTTTGTAACGGTTAGGCGTAAACGTTATATGAGACTAAGTCTTTAGATTGCCTGTGATGTCAAGTTGAAATAACCTGCTAAGATAAATACTCAAAACGGCCTTAGCGAACGCGCGGCCCTACAGGGATCAGTTTGGTAAGCCATTCTGAATTTATGCGCGTGTTCCCCTGTGAGCAAGGCATTTGCAAATAAACTATTAAACAAGTTTTATATTATACTGAACATGTCTTTCTCTCTATAAACGTTTTAAAATTACTAACTTGAGGTGTCTCTGTGGGCGCCGGGCCCAATTAAGCCGTATCGTTCTAATCTGAATAAGGCCGGTAATGTTTTTGCGATACACATATATGTGCTTAAAGAAGAATATGCATACTGTAATATATTGAATGACTGGGATATTTTTCTCTCCTCTCCTGCTGCATGTTTTTTAAAACATACTATTAAGAGTACAAAAAACATTATGTTAGAAGGCCGCTCTACCCACCCTCAACAGTTGTCAACCATTCATATATCTGTTGGTAATGCATCATATTACTTGACCAATAAAAAGCATAGGGATGGGCAACGAATGAATGCCTTGATTGTAAGTATATCTAATCACACTACCACCACTCTCTCTCTCTCTCTCTCTCTCTCTCTCTCTCTCTCTCTCTCTCTCTCTCTCTCTCTCTCTCTCTCTCTCTCTCTCTCTCTCTCTCTCTCTCTCTCTCTCTCACACACACACACACACATGGTCAGTCAGCATGTTCTACCAGCATATCTCTATCACCGTCAATGGCTCATTAGTGGGGATCCTGAGTGGTCGAGTGGTCTAAAGTGCTTATCGTTACAGATCACTGCCATCTCACATCATGCTACCTGGGGCTGAGTCTTGGTCTCGGACAATTGAGGTACGTGAAAAAGCTGTCAGGTATTTTTTCGTGGTTCTGTGGTTCTTTCCGAGTTTCTTTTTCGTTTTCTTACTTCATCAATGATGCTGTTCGCCATGTACTGAGAAATGCCGTAACACCCTACCACCACCACAACAACAACTAGGATGGTAGCCAGGCGTCAGGATACGCTAGCATTGTAGGATATCACGCTAAATGACTGCGGCCATATGTCACAGTGCATATATATATATATATATATATATATATATATATATATATATATATATATATATATATATATATATATATGGTGTGTCTGTATGTATCTGTCCTTGATCGCTTTGCTTACCTTCTGTAGAGTAAATAGGCGATAGTTACTCCAAGAATAACGGCAACAATCGTAGCAGTCACTCCTCCTGCTATACCGGCGACGCTTGATTCAGGTTCCCCATCCCTCGCAGACTCTGGAAATTGGTGTTAAGTTGTGGACATCAATTACTAATATAATATACGGTGTTATCAAAATACTCTGTTGAATTAAAATCTAATACGCTTTCGATGTAAATTTTTAAAATGGTTATAACATATATTTAGTTTAATTTAAAAAAAAAAACATGTTCATATGTATTAGTAATGTGGAAAAGCAAATGAAAATGTACGATATGTATGATACAAATTGTGTTATTAAACAGTGACACCATGCTGATAAACCGGATGCACATGTTTTCAGTTTTACATAAACAATTTAAAGCACGTATTCTAGTAATGGGTACATGTATGAAATAAAACACAGTAGCACTAACTAACAAATATAACATTTTATACATTGTGTTCTTTCAAGAACGGCAGATATCAGAACTTACATAGGGAGAAAATAGAGGCAGGTTTCTGCCCTCTGTTTATCTCTTTTGGATATTATACGAACATACTACACACACATCAACGAATATGTACACTATTACACGATAACTATGTTGATACGGG